>JAWNMG010000673.1:12972500-13187578 GCA_035044245.1 Drosophila nr. fundita
CATCAATTCATACACTGGGAATATTTTCGAATTCTTAATGTGTTACTTCTAGCATTGTTCAAAAGTCTTTTGAAGTATATTTCCCTTCATTAAGTTGGTATTTAATTGAATATCTTTTATTTATTTACATCTTTATTTAAATATATATCAACTTATTTTCAATAGCAAAATATATTTAATTATTTCTATCAACATTTCTTTATCTTCATTCTTTTCTTCCCTTAGTGTTCATCTTTTACTTTCCTTTTTTCCTGGGTTTCCTCAATCATTCCTCACCATATTTCATTTTAAGATTTATTTATTAGTTATTATATACTTTATTAATTTAAATTTAAGTTTCTTAATTCAATATTTCCACTTAGTTGCATATAATTTGATTTTAACTGTAATTCAAAATTAAAATAATATTATTATTATCTTTTATCTTCTTTCATTTAAATTTGACATAATACTACTATTATCCTTTATCTTTTTTTTTGATTAATTTATCCTTTATCTTTTTTTATTCATTTATCCTTTATCTTTTTTCATTCATTTATCTTTTATTTATTTCATTCATTTATCCTTAATCTTTTTTCAATTTTAAATGAAATACTTTTTTTTAAAACCTTATTTATTTTTGTATTGTTTTTAGTTTATATTAAGTAAATCAACAAAATATTAAAAGAAATGTATGTTCGTCTAATCGACAATGTATGTAACAAGCGGAGGAAGCATTTCCGACTCCATAAAGCATATATATGTATATCCGCAGTTGTAAAACTGATCAATAATCCGTTATTAGTGGGCATAAAAAGAAATGTGGTTTCTGAATTGTTTGTGGGACAAAAGCTAATGAACTCAAGCAGAAACAATAAACAGCAACAACCAACAACAACAACAACAACAAGAAAATTGCTCTATTTGTCGGCAAACAACTCGAACTTTTGAAAAATATTTGCCTGTGCCATATATTACTTGGAAATTCCATGCCAATAAGAACAAAATAGATATATTTATGTTTATGTTTTATGAGGGAGCGTTGAGAAGAATTTCCTCTGGCTTCACAGTCTTCACAGTTTTCCCAGTTTTCCCAGTAGCACATGGAACACATTACAGGCAGCTGTCCGAATAATGGCAATTCGCACTCGTTCCATTTCCGAACAGATTCCAGCGATTCCCTTGCCTTCCCTCAAATTGTGTCTATGGCGTCTTAATGAAAATCAAATTAGCCGCTTAACGGTCAGCGAATGTTGGCCAAAAGGCAAACGGTAAAGTCAAGTGGCTGCTAGAGCTTTTTGTTAAACAATTAAGAGCGCAACAGCAAATTTACGCAATAATTGTCAAATGCCAAACGCAAACAAATGCCACAAGTGCACTGCAAGAATTAGTGTGTTATGAAGTGCAGATCATTGGAAATTATTCAAGAAGTTTATATTAAATGTAATATTAAATAATATAATAATGAAATATAATAAAAGAAAAGTAAGTTATACTACTTTTAATTCAATTATATAATTTTTTTGTTCATTATTATTTTTTTCATTGTGTATTTTTGTGTTGTTTTATTTTCATTTATTATTATTAACTTCTTTGCAATATCTATTGTAGATTTGGATCAGCGCACTTTCTTTATTCCTCATTGATTTAATTTCAGCAATTTTAGCAGTGTATTTGAGAGTTCTGCGCCTATTGCAGAAGCCCTGTAAACTAATGGCAAAACTAACGCAACTCTCTCGCTCACGCCCGCTGACGCAGCCACTGTCTCGCTCTTTGTCTTGCAACAAAGCTCTTTCACTCGCTCTCTCTATAAATTCATGCGTAAATAATAAAATTTGAGCTGCGGCTGCCGCTGCTGCTGGAGGCGCAGGCGGAGGCATAGTCAAGCCATAGAAAGCATTACGTTGTCTATGTGCATGTGTGCATGTGTGTGTGTGTGTGAGTGTGTGAAAGCGAATTCGATTGCTGCACCTCCCCCACGAGCCACCCCCCTCAACCAATCGCTCGCATGTTGTAATATGCGTTGCGATGACGTCGACGCGTCAACGCTCCCGTAAAACAACGAGAGAAGCTCACCACAGACACACACACACACACATACACATGCATACGCACTCACGCACTCTCTGAGCGAGAGCCGACTGTCTGTGTGCTTTTCGTGTCTGTGGCTGCGTGTGTGTGTGTGCTTCTATGTGCGTGCGTGTGTGTGAGTGGATCTTTTCGGGTGAATGACCGCCGAAAATTAAATTTTTTGTCGATTTTAGACTTTTACTATGTTGACGTTGATGATGATTGTGTATTGTGCCGTTGCTTGTCGAAGCTCATCACACAAAGCGACACAGTGAGAGGGAGAGGGAAAGGGAGAGAGATAGAGAGTGCTGCTTTATAGTTTGGTGTGAGGGGTTCGCACTATCGCGCGTATGTTTTATGAATGCAGAGAAGTGGGTGGCGTTTGGGCAGCGACCTGCAGGCTGTATCCCCATGTGTGTGTGTGTGTGTGTTTGTTTGTGTGTGCCTAGACTACACAATCAGCAACAACAACAACATGAGCAGCAGCAGCAGCAGCAAAGAGCAAAACGCAAGAAAAACGTTGAACGACAACTGACTTTTTTTTCTGTCGTTTGCTCTTTTAATAATTTTTTGTTTCTCTTCTTTTTTTCTTTTTGCTGCAAGGGCCTGCTGGCAGCCCCCGCGGGGCGGGGCTGGAAACGTGCGATCGCCAGCCACTTTCGACAACGAGTCTTTCGCTTTTTTCTTTCTTTTTTTTGTTGTTGTTAAATTTTTGGCCGCTTTCTGTTTACGCCGCATTTCTTTCACTTTGTACCGTACTATCTGTTTTCTGTTTCTGTTTCTGTTTCACATTTTATTGTCGTCGCGTTTATTTTTTTTATATTTTTTTGTTTAATTTTTATGAAGTACCGAGTGCCAAATGTCGAGCGACGAGTTGCCTGTTGCTTTTTTTTTTGGCAAAACTCGAGACAACTCGAAGTGAAAATTTCAATAAAACAAAGTTGCCAGCACTTTTGTTGCTGCTATTGCTTTTGGCGTTGTTGTTGTTGCGGCTGCTGTCGCGGAAGTCATAAACGCAAATTGCATATATACATATTTCGATGAGTTGTACATGCGCTGCTGCAGGGCGCCCAACACCCCACCGCACCCCATAGCTGCCAGAGCTCCTGCCACTGCCCTAGCTTGTGTAAGGGGGTTATCCCCCACCCGACCTCCCCGCCTAAACATGCCATCAAGTCGTGTGCACACGCAACTCACTCAGCAGCAGCAGCAGCAGCTAAAAACAGTTTTGGTGTCGGGTTTTTGGTGGCTTTTAATCGCTCGACATTTTTGGGGGTTGGGAACGAAGTGAAAACAAGTCACAGAAAAGCTCTCATTTCCCATTAACAAAACTAAACTACACTTAAGGAAAAAAGACGGCTGTTTCAGAGCAAATTAGAAAATTGTTTGCCTAAGCAATAGGAAAAATACAAATAAAATTAGGCATAGAAAGAGATTTAGAATTTGAGCTCAGAAAAACTTCAGTTAATAAAAAATAATCCAAGTTTATCAGCATAATAACATATATTATTATATTAATTAATTAATAATTAAGAAAGTATAAATTATTTAACATCAATGTATTTTGGAATTTAAAAAAAATATATTATATATGCCAGATAAATGAAATCAATGAAAATAAAATAAATAAATAAGAGTAACACCTGAAATTTTTTTATATTCAGTATTTTATTTTTATTTTTTCCTACTTTAACACTTTTTTTCTAATTATTCCTTTTTAATTTGAATGTTTACTTAATTTGTGTAAGTTCTTCAGTTGTTAAAAAGTGCGACCAGCGACCATTAACTGTAATGAATGTGGTTTTTGGTATGTTTTATAGCTTTTTCACGCATTTGAATAAGGACATCAAAATGTGTAATAATAGTTGTTGGGGTCAGCGCACGCAACATTAGCGATTTGATTGACTTTGAGTTTGGATTTGGGGTTGAAATGCTCATTTCTTGGCCATTTCCCGGACTAAAGGTTTTTCACTCGTTAAACACCCGCCGAGATTGAGGTCTAGCGATTAAGATTTATGACTGGCGTCCTGGCGATGATATGCCCAGTCCGACAAAAACAAAAAAAAAAACCAAAAAAAAAAAAAAAAAATACACATTAACCAACGAAAGCGAAAAGCCTGACAAATGCTCATTATTCATTTTGGGCCGCTGACCCCGTCAAGAGGTCAAAGAACGCAAAGTTCTGGCCCCAAAAGCAGATAAGTGCGAACGACGAAGCAAATCGTGTTGAGTCGATTTGAGGAGGTGTTTGTGGCATTAGTTTCTGCAATAAATGCACAAATTCTTACACAATATTGAATATTATATATATGTATATATATAACCATATACATATATTAGCATACATATATAATCGGGCAGATACGGGTATTATAAGCATTGAGCTAAAAATAAACTCAATTTGCCAACGCAATCGAAAGCATCGTGTAAAATACAATAAAAACATCAACCAAATAAAGAAAAAGAAAAACTGACAACTTTTTTTTACACACACACACACACACACACACAATACGCAGCCATAAAAATTGTTCATGTGTATATGTGTCTATATATATTATACCAATTCATATATTTATATAAATTTATATGCAGCCAAAAAAGAAAAAAGAAAAAAAATTTTTTTTTTGGCATTACAATATTGCTTTTATTGTTGGCTCGCGAATTTTAATTTGCAAGTTAGCTTAACTGTATGTGTGTGTATGTGTGTGTGTGTGTGTGTGTTTTACAAATGTAATTGTGAGTACGTGTGTGTGTGAGTCAGCTATGATAAAAGGGTGTCTTTTATTGTAGGCTTGTTGGTGAGGTGACTAGTCAGCAAACTGATTGCCTTGTCGAATTAGTTTAATTGTAAATGCAAACACACATATATGTATTTATATATATATATATAGAGAGAGAGAGAGAGAGAGAGAGGGAGATGGCTTGTGTTTCGTAATGAATATATGTTGCTTTTGCTGTTGCTGTGTTGCGTCTTTCTTCATTTACGAATTTCATGGATTTCCCTACAATAATTCCGCTTGAGAAACTCAACTCGTCAAGTCTCAGTCTCAAGTGACTTTCACTGCCAACAGCGGACGCGGCAGCAGCTTAATTTACTTCGCCACTGGCCAATCAGCTGACCAAGCTAACCAACCAGCCAGCCAGCCAACCAGCCAGCCAACCAATAAGCCAACAAGACCCAGCGACCAGCTAACCTAACTGACTAACTGACCAACCGGCCGACTGACAGACCGACTGGCAGACCGACTGACTAACCAACTTATAAAACTGTCAAAATGCAGCTTCAACAATTTGTTTCTGCAGCTAAAAAGTAAATCAATTCATGGCTAAGGTCTCCAGCTAAGGAATTAGAAACTAACTAAATTTATTAAATATATAATTAAATATAATTAATAATTAATATTAACAAATATATATTTAAATTATATAAAATTTATAAATATAAACAAACAGTTAAATAGTCAACAGAGTCTATAAAATTTGGTCAGCTATTGGGTGCACGATTCGAGGCAGATTTTTATCCTTGGGTTTCTTTGAGGGAACCTAGATGTTGGCATCCTTGAACAAGGATTTTTACTATATCTTAAACAAATTTCTACCAACTTGTTTTGTGTTTTTTGTTGTTGATCTTTTTCAATAATTTTAAATCATTGCGAAAATAATTTAAACAAATAATTGGCTGGCTCAGGTCAAATGTCATTTAAGTGAGTCATCATTAATATAAATAAATGTCACAATTTTATTATGTTTTTTTTTTTTTTCTTTTTTCCTTCATACGTGATTTATCTGCTGAAATATTCCGAATCCGGTTCAACATTGAATTGATTTCGCTTTGGAAATGTCACAAATTATTTGTTATTATTCATATTTAAAGTTGAAAACTTAAATATTAAATATTGCTTTTACTCATATTTAATTTAATTTATTTTTTACTTTTTGAATATTTTAAATATAATGTATTTATTTATGTATTTAATATGTGTATGTATTCAAACAAACTTCAATCGAAACAATTGAAATCCTTGCAACTTTTGAAATAGCTGCTGGCAACACATAAGTAAGAGTTGAAGTGGCATAAACATTCCTTGAGAGCTATCGATTTTTTTTTTCGATCTGGCTGGTGTTAGAGTTATCAGTTATCAGGTGGGAGGGAGCATTATTATTACCTTTGATTGAACCGCTTGAATTGTTTTGTGCCGCTGGCGATTGGACGTTGCTTTGACCCAGGTTATTGGCGTGTGCTTCCAGTTTTGAAGTGACGCTGCTCCACATGTCAAACATACGTTGCGTATACATAATTAAAACAGGTCGAAGCACTTGCCACCAAATCTTTGTTATTTGTTACTGTTGATTGTTTTTTCGGCTTGTGGTCTAATTTATTTACTGTTCAATTTTGTAATTAGTGTAAATGTAGAAGAAACCCACTCTCACACACACACACGCCAAACAACTCACTTGCGAGCCACTACATAGCCAGTTATGTGTCTCTGTGTGTCAGTGTGTGTGTGTGTGTGTGTGTGTGTTTTTCTGTGTGTGTGTGTTTGTAGGTGTAGGTGTGCTGTTAACTTAATTGTAATATGGTTTATACAATTGTTGCAGCAATTGATTTATTTTCTTTCTTTTTTTATGTTGTTTTTGAATATTTTTGTTGCAATTTGAATTTTTTGTTGTAGAGCTGTTGCGTAGATTTTGTTTGTTACCCGCAACCAGAGGGGGGTAGTGGGGAGTGTGTTACAATTTGGAATTTTTGTTGTTTGTTTTATATTTTCTGCTTTACATTTATTGCACTTTTTAAGAGTTTACCGTTTTGTTGTTGCTTGTTTTAGTTTTTGTTTTATATGTGAAATTACTAATATCACAGTGGGGGGGCAGGGGGCGTGTTTTTAGCGCTGTTTTTGCTCTGCTCTTGCCAATATCTATTTCAATATATATATAAGTGTATATGTATTGTATATCTGTATATATCTGCTATATATGGTTTGTGTGTATATATAGTTCTAACGTTGTCTTCAGGCCTGTAGGTACTAAAACTTCTGTGTATTCTTCCTCTTCTTCTTCTTCTTTAATATTTTTTTTTTGTGGTTAATGTTGCTTTATTGTTGTAAACTATTTAACTATTTAATAAGACACTTGTTCGCGTATATATTTAGATAGAAATGTTGGTTGTTTTTTGTTTTTTTATTATTAATAATTATTTTGTAAGCTTTAAAGCGATTTTTGAATTCTTTTTACGATCTTTACTTGGTTTTATAAGTTTTGTTTTTCTTTTGTTTATTTTTTTTTGTTTTAGCCCTTTTGCAGAACATGCAAATTTTGGGGGCTGTGCAATTTGAAATTGTTGTTGCTGTTGCTTATTGAAGTTTTGGGCTGCTGATTTTGTTTCTGTTGTTTTTGTTGCTGCTGCTGCTGCTGCTGTTGGTTTTTTAGCACTTTCACTGCGACTTTGTTGTTGTTGTTGTTGTTGCTGCGTTTGCTGTGATTTTTATGATGTTGTTTGCTGCCGTTGTTGTTGTTGTTGCTGCTGTTGTTGTTGTTGCTGCTGGTGCCTTTGCTGTTACTGTTGCCAGTGTTGTTGTTATGCTCATTGTTTTGTCGATTTCTCTGTTTTGTTTGATTCCAAATCAAAATTTCCAAAAATACGAAAATTTCACGACAATTAATTCCGGAAGACATTTAGGCGCATTCTTCAAAACAGCATTTCCAATGAATTTCGTATTTTATATACTTTTGATAATTATTATTTTATAAAGGTTTATTTTCTATTATTTATTGTTGTTGTTGTTGTATTTGTTGTTTATTTAAACACTTTGATGTATAAAATGGTTTGGCCCGTTATATAAATGCTTTTGCTACGCGTTGTTAGCCATGGCCAATGCATGGCATTCAGCATATTGTTCATTTAGTGGGCGTGGCAACTAGCCTGCGAATTTTTAGCAAACAAATTATTATCTGAAATATATATCCAACTGCAGCCAGTGTGTGTGTGTGCGTGTGTGTGTAATTGAATTTTTCCAATAATTGTGAATGTGCCCTTAAGCATCAAACAAGCCAACAAACAGGACATGAAAACTGGGCCGCAACTCCAAACTCCAAAAAAACCAAACCCAAAAAAAAACAACCAGAAAAACAGAAAAAAGTAAAACAACAACACGCAGCGAGGCGAATGCATGAGAATGTAACATGAAAAATCGATATAGAAATGAGATTTAAGGGTGCTAGACAGCCAAAACAGTTGGGGGGCCCGACTAGTCATAATATAACATGAGTGAGGTGGTGGGGGTTGTGGTTGGGGGTGGTGGGTGTTCTGCTGTGGGTGGTATGGGGGGTGGTGTAGCAACGCTGGCAGACAAGGCGCGCCCGCCTGCAGAAACGAACATGAAATGCAGTTTACGAAGCAACAGCAGAAAACAACAACGACGACAACGCATAAATCTCACAACGAAAGCTCGCCACGTACGTGTGTGAGAGAGGGAGAGCGGGCGTTCGTATGTGTGTGAGTGTGTGTGTGTGTGTGCTTGTAAACACTGAAAAAAGTTCTATGACCTAAAGCTTCTGCGTTTGCCGGCATAAACAAATTGAAACACAGTGTTCGCTCAGCAACTAGAACTCTTCGCTTGCAGATGCAACTTTAATGAGCAAATAATTGGAATTTGCAACAACAGCAAAAACTGAATTTAATTTCATGGTATAAGCTCATCAGTTAATGCTTGTAATAATAATACTGCAATTTACATTTCATATTCAATGAATTCCTTTGATTGATTTATCGATATCAGATTTGATTGAAAATCATTAATGCATTTATAATTAGTACTCTAATTGGCGGACAATTCTAACTGGCGAGCGACCACTGTATAATCTATTATTATTATTTTTTTTGTCTTTTTCTATTTTATGCGAGGGTGCGGGTGTGCTGCTTAGGGATAAGGGGCTAGTTAGTTTAGGGTTGGAGCCCTGCGGAGTTAGTTTATTGGAACTCGCAATGCGGAAGCCGAGCAGAAAGAACGATGAAGAAGAAGAAGAAGCAGGCAAAACGCAGACATGCAAATACGTCACCAGCAATATGTTCTTGTTGTTGTTGCCGTCGCCAAAGCGACAACAACAGAAATTGTGCCAGCAGCGACAACAACAACAGCAAGAACAACTGTAACTAAAGCAGCGCCAGCATTTTTTTTCTTTCTTTCTACTATTGTTGTAATGGAGAAATTTACATATAGAAAAGCGTCGCAGTCGGAAACAGTGGGAAGCGCAGCGCAGGCAGCGCAAGCGTCAAATAAATTGAAAAGAAAATGAAAATGAATAGCAACAACAACAACAACAGCAGCAACAAGAACAACAAGAGCAAAGGCATACAATTCAAAATTCTCTCACAGCGAGCGCACACGAACGACAACGAACTTACTAACGGTACTAAGCCGGTCAAGCCCGAAAAAGGGAGGCGGCAGCAGAGCGCCAACAACAACAGCAAGAACTGACGACAAAGTTACATGCTGACTGCCTAGCGTCGCTGCTGGCGTCGCTGCCCCGCTGTCGCAGTACGTTGACGCCGAAAAAGACCAATGACCTATGCTAGAGCTCTACAGACACACACACACAAACATACACATGCACAGCAAAGCATAGCATTGGCGCTGCCTCTGTCGCTGTCGCTGTTGCTGTCGCTGCTAGGCTTTTATTTTATATGTCTTTTTTTCACCCAGTCTGGGGTGGCTCTCTGGCACACTTATAGACGACACGACACATAGAGTGTGTGCTTAGCAATGTTGTTCTACTAACGGTAATGCAAACAGTTGGCGCTGAGCAAAAAGGTAGCGAGTGCGAGTGAGCGAGATAGAGAGAGAGAGAGAGAGATGATGTGAATGGTGGCTTGTGGGCGTTGTAGACAGAGACAGAGGACAGAGGACAGAGCGCTGCTGCTGCTGCTTTAGGTGCTCTGAACTCAACTGAACTGAACTCCGAACTGAACTGAACTGAACTGAGCTGAGCCGACTGGGTGACTTACTGGGGAGTTGAGCTAACTGTTGTTAACTGTTTACTGCCTACTGGCTAATGCTAGGCAGTCTTCTTTGGCTAAGAAACTGTCTACTATTATAATCACAAGCCAAAAACAACAGCAACAGCAACAGCAACAATGACAGATAATCATAACTGGGCACAATGGGCAACAATTTGCATTGTTTTGTTTTGTTTCATTTTTGGGGGGGGTTTGAATTGGAATTTGACAGAAAAACAATGTTGCTGCATTGTGAAAGATTATTGCTGTGAACTTTTAACTGTCTGTTTTGGCTGATGATGATGATGACAGCAAAACACACACAGAGAAGACGAACAAGAAGATGAAGATGATAAACAAGGCAAAATATGCACAAAACTGAAGAAGATGAAGATATGCAGACCAGTTAATATCTTGTTAGAAGTGAGCCTACTTAACTAAATTACAATACCCAATAAACGCAATCACTAACTGGAATTTAATTAGGTAAGTTGAATATAAATTGGACTTAAAGCTTTTAGTTTTCATTTCTAAAAAGTTTAAGAACCAACGACAATAAGGAATCCTAAAATTTGAATCATTCAAAAAAATGTAAATATATATTTGGGTATTGAATATGAATCATACCGAAAGTTTTTTATAGCTTCCAAAAAACCTAACAGGCAAAAGCAATGATTAATTCTCCATTCTTAACCTTTCGAATATTTTTCAAACTCAGATTTATCAACAGTTCCCCAAGCAAGAAAATCATGGAAATTGAAGTTTGTTTGCATTGCACTTGAATAAACGAATACTGTCATAATAATAATATTGAAAAAAGTATTCGAGAAGTAACTAATCTCATAAATACATATTCTGAATTGGTTAAAGAAAGATTCTATTTAAACTAAACGAAGAGAGATTTACTTCTGATATTTGCAATGAAGTGTTACAAGGAACCAACAAAAAATATATGTTTTTTATTGGAATAATATTCAAGACTGCTGCTCATAATTCCAATTTTATATGATTGTGTATTTTATGAATACAAAATTTAATGGCATAAGCATTTCAAGATAAGACAATGTTAAAATTGGCAAAATTGGTTGGACAAAGATAAAGCCAAACCAATGCACAAGGATCAAGTTGAATAACTTCAGAAATTGTGGGTTAACTGTATTAATAATGATTGTACTAGTAAAACAAATTGGTGGGACAAAGATATATGCGAAGTTGAGGAACTTTGCAGGTTGGTTATTCTAATAATAATGATTATAACAGTAAAAGAAAGGCAAGCCAAGATAATAAAATTGGTTGCACAAAGATAAAGCCATAAGTTGAAGAACCATACGAATTATAACAGGTAAAGTTGAAGAACTTTGAAACTCTAAAAATATTGATTATAACAGTAAATCAAATCTGCGGCAATGCATAATCTAAGACTGATTCCAATACACTCGAAACTTGAAGTCAATTTCAAATTGATGTTGAGAAATGTATCCAAATCGAACTCTGACAACTCAAGAACATATATATTTATATAGTATATATATTTATAGAGTAGATTATATATATATATATGATAATGTTGATAATTGGTCTGTTATCCATAATCCGCATAAATGATCCAATAAATAATCCAATTTGTGTGGCCGATTTTCATGATTCGTGTAATCCAACAGACATATATTTATATATATATATATATTTATATATATATGTGTATATATCTATAGATTTTTAAATTATCCTTTATGGCTTGATGCACACACTCACAAACACACACACACACACACACACACACGCACGCACACGCACTAATTTATTGTATTACACAATTTTTATTATGTTGCAGTGTGTGCGAGTGGGGGGTGGCAGGAAGAGGGGGTGGTGGGGGATTAGGGGCGTTTGCATTCTCAGCTGCTCCAAAAGCGTATTTTTTGTTGTTTGTTTTTGGAGTCTGTACCAATAAATTACGTCACTTGCACTTCCGTTTTGTTGTTGCTGTTGTTGCAATTGTTGCAGTTGTTGTAGTTGTTGTTGTTGTTGTTGTTTTTTTGTTGCCGCATCACGATGTCGCTGCAGCGATTTGCAGGCAGTTGCATTTGCTGCAGTTAGGCACGATTTGGAATTTGAATGCACTTTTTACATATACATATATTTCTGATTTTTTAATTTCTTTTTTATTTGTATTTTTTATTTGTATTTTTATATATTTTTTTGCTGGCTGATTTTTGCCTACAGCTGAAACCGAAACAACTTCACAGATGCCGAACAGCAAATTAGCCAGGCATGTTGCGATATTTGAATTTGTTGCTGTTGTTGCATTTGCTGCTGGTGCTGCTGATGGCGCTGCTGCTGCTGCTGCTGCTGCACACACATCAAATTTTGAGACACACGCACGCACTGTGGAGCGGAGCGAGAGACGCGCGTGTAATTGTTGGAAAAAACGCATACACCGAGAGAGACACACACACACACACAAATCATATACAATAAGTATAAACAACAACAACAAATAATTAATAATAAAGATACAACGCGCAACGCATCGTAACCACCGCCGCCGCGATACGCTCAATACGAAGTGTAGCTGAAGACTGCCTCAAAATGTTATCGAGTTCGTTGTCCAAGTGGCGCGCCGCATTGCGGCCTCACAGTGTGGCAGCAACTCACACAAACGCACAAACACACACACACACAAACGCACACACAGACACAAAGAGAGAGCGCGCGCGCCAAAGAGCGAGGATAGCCAGCCACGTTACGCTCAGCAAAAACAAAAAAAGTATAGTCAGGGCTCCCCTTACCCCCTCCAAAGCACAAGCACCACTGTTGATGACGACGGCGACGCTGGCAGCGCTGCTTGCTGAGTGGGTATATGTGTCTCTGTGCCGATGACTTCTTCAATTTTTTTCAGCATTACGCTTTATGCCGTTCATTCGCTATGGCAACCGCTCCACTGGCGCTTTTCTATGTGAAGAGCGTGAGTGTGTACGCGTGTTTGTGTGTGTGTGTGTGTGTGTGGAAGAGTAAGCAGCGCGCGCTTTTTACTAATCAGCTGTTATCGCCGCTCTTAGAAAGAGCGACTCTCTCTCTCTTTGTTAATCAAAGCTTTGCTGCAGGCGGAAAAAGCTGTGTGCCATATTACTATTACAGCACTTTTTGTTGTCGTTGTTATTGCTGTTGTTGTTCGTTTTTTGTTGTTGCCGATTTTCGTTCATTTCCTTTTTGTACTGCGCTTCGCTGCGACTGCGAATGTTACTGCGACGGCGACGGCGACGGTGACTGCGACGACTACTGTCATTTCCATTTGAAATTCCCAATTAGCAGGTCAATTGCTTTTTAGGCCAAACTGTGTGCATTGCAGTCGACTTCTCCCTCTTCCTCTCCCTCTCTCTCTCTCTCTCTCTCTCTCTCTCGTCGTCTCTGTCTGTCTGGACGAGTCTGCCTGGGCCACATTGTTTGTCCATTTGTTCCTTTGCTGCCTTTATCCTTAGTGCGGCATTTAATTACACTTTGAGCTTACTTTCCTCAACGACTCACTTATGCATGAAAATTGTTTTCTAATGGCTCTGCAAATTGCGCATAAATGCATTTTTTACATCATACAGATACATATGTACACACAAATATGATAACATATGCCACTTTCCCATGCTGCTTGTGCATAGGACTTATGTCTAACTGGATCAACTTTAAGGCTCAGTCAAGTTGGTATTGAGTCAATTGTTGAATTGAAAACCTTCAGAATTATATTACGAAATATGGATTAATATTTAAATTCTTTCGAAAAATAAATATTTGATTAATTCAAGGGCACAGGGGATAATTCTTAATTTAATTTAATTATTGTATTTTTATTATATTATTTATAATTTATTTGTATTATTTGTTATCGTTATTTATTTGTATTATTTTTTTTCATTTTATTATTGTAGACTTGACGATTATGTTCGCACCTCTCAAAAAAATTGAATATGAATAAAAAGTAGCTTCAAAATTGCGTTTCACATATTTAAACGAGTTAAATTTAAAAAAATAGTTTAAACATATTTGTATATATATATATATACATAACGAAATCGAACCAATTATAAGTTAAATAAATAAAATCCCCTTGTGACTATTCAATGGCTTTGCTTAATATTTGTGAAGATGTTGCCCAACTAAATCTCAGTTTAAATGCAAAAATCAAAAATAAAACTCATTTTAATTTTGAAAGTTTATAAATAAAAAAATAAAAAAAAAAATCTAAAAATGGACAAGTAAAAAGCATTTGAGAAAACAGAGCAGCTCTCAAGGTAAACCAGAGTCAAAGTTCAGCAAATAGAGCCATAGCACAAATGTGCATAAATAATATAATATTGAAATTTTGTTAAAGGAGGTAAAAGGAAAACACAATTTCAAATCGAGTCAAGCAAAGTATTAAAAAAAAGTCAAAAATGTTGCAAGCCACTTTCGGTTTGCAAAATTCGAAACGCAGCTTAACAACACAAAATGTTGTAGCTAAAGTTAATAAATTAATATTTATTGCTGCAAATTTATGTCTTGTTATTGTTGTAATACATACAATTAACTCTGCCGCAACACGCACACACACACACACACACACACACGCACACACACACAAATATATCATGTTATGGGATAGCATAAACTTTGCATAAACGAAACAAATATATGAAACACCAAAAATAAAAAAAAAATCAAACTCCATATTACGAAATCTTCATCAACTAAAAAGATTGGCAAAAAAAACAAATGTGCAAAAAAAAAATAAAAAATCAAACGTAAATATGATAATGAAACTGCTACGGTCGATTGGAAAGAAACCTCATGCGGAGCTGGCTAATGGACGGACGTACGGACTGACGGACGGATAGACGAGTTACATGGCCTCTTGGGGGGGTCGGCAGATTCATGCATGAAATGCAAACGTTGTTTGACTGAAATAATTATAATGAACCCATCGCCAAATCATATGCATAAGTAATATGTACCAACAACAATGGGGGACATCTATGCGATCATGCGATAGATACAGATATATAAATAAACATACACGTGAAAAAATTAAATTGCCTCAATCGAAAATCGAACTGAAGTCCAGAAAACCATTTTGTTGCTCTGAGCATCTGAGCAACATGATTAAAAACCAATCCTGGAGCTTAGACATAATTTTCTTAATTTAAAAAAAAAACATTCAATGGGACTGTTCAGGTCACACTCAAATACAACATTTATTTGATTGTTATTTGATGTTTGAAGGCAACTTTTTCTCTGAGTGTAGGTGTCTTTTTATGCATATGAATTCGCAAAAGTGATAGTGCGTTCGCCTGAAACATCGTAACTCGTTATCCACACAGCTCTCGTCATGGGTTTTGTCTTGTGTAATGCGCTTCTCTGTTTTTTTTTCTTCTCTCTTCTCTTCTCTTCTCTTTTTTTTCCAGCTTTTTGGATACCAATGGCCAACTTCAGGGTCGAATCTTGTGGCTGCAAACAAATGTTTGGCTCGTTTAGCTAGTTTACCTACTAAGTTGGTTAGTTAGTTGGCCATATTCGAAAACCCATAATCGATTCATTTGCTGCTATTGTTAGTTCCGTGCCAAATTTAATGTCATTATTAATGCGTCTGCTGCTCTACATTTTGTAGAAAATCGCACATCATAAAAGCGACCTTAAGTCAACAGTCAGAAAACAAATAAAAAAATTCATCAAATGTTATATTTATTATATTCTCGCTTTTAAGAATATTTAAATAATTTGTTAACAGTTAAATTTACCTCTATTAATTATACGCATCAAATACAAACATTATCAAATATTTTACCTTAGAGCAAAATGAAATTAGTTTTCAAAGGCAAATCACGATCAAATTCAGTGAATCTGAAATAAAGTAGCGACTGTTCTTAAATGAATCGTAACTTATTTAAAACTAAAAAATACTTCAAACCATTTCAAATATTTATGCTATTTGGAAAATATTTATATATTTATTTTCGAGACAAGACCATTAATACAATTTGGAAAAAAGAACTGTTGACTATTGAAGCTGCTGAATTGCCCAGCTCCGTTAGTATAGTTATCGATCAATAATCAACGATCAACATTCAACATGCAACTCATCAATCATCAATGGACATAAGTGTTCAGTTTACAGGCTAATGAGCCGCAGAGTTGGGCCAAAGCGAACGCCTCGAGTTGAGGCATATCAACAAAACCCAGCCACAAGTTAACCAAATGTAGATCAATCTTTGTTTGGGGTTCTCTCAATCTATCTGTCTCTCCCTCTCTCTCTCTCTCTCTCTCTCTCTCTCTCTCTCTCTTTCTGAAATCCCCTTTTAGACAGTTACGAGTTACGCCCATGTGCCTGAGGCGACTGCTCCTGCTTTGGCTATTCATTTGTAGACATCAAAACTGACAACTGCGGTCGCCCCAAGCAACCAAATCAATTTCAAGCTTAGATAAAGTTACACTCAGAAAAAAACAATCGAACTGATGATAATCAGCAGTAATTTCTAAATATATACGAACAAAATTGAATAAATTTTTTGAAGTCTATAAAAAGATTGTCTGCAATTCAGGAAGGCAAATCATTGACTGCTTTTAAGAATGTCAACGATAGTTTTTGAAGTAATAAGCTGATTTAGCATGCAGTTTTTTTGCGTTTCTCTGAGTGTACAGATAGCAGCTGCAGATAGCCTGCGCTTTGCTAGCTCATTACCATTGTGAAGAATTGCTGTTCACTCAGCGTTCTATTGTAATCGACTGAATGTATCTATGGCCAGCTAGCTGGCTGTGTGTGTGTGAGTGTGTGTGTGTGCTTAGACTTCATACAGCTAACTGTATAGTTTGTAGCTGAGGCTTTTACCGCTAAGGTTCGTGCTACGGTAAAAACTATGAGCCAAAGAATGTGTGTGGAACAAACTGAGCGATGAACAAGTGCCCACAACTGTGACTTGACTGCCAAAGCAGTCACAAGAGGCAAGGTTGTAGGCAAGGAGGAGGGTGGGGCGAGGGGGCTGCGAGGAATAGCTGGTGTGTGGCTCATTTGTGCCGCAAGTGAGTCAAAGAGCCGTAAAGCGAATGTGTCGAAGCAGCAAGAATCGCACAAACTAACAGAACCTAATGATAAAGAACACCCCCCTCAGCAACTGCCTCTCCCCCCGCGCCCAGCACACAGCACACAGCTCGCCAAGCGACTTGCGGCTTATTTAGTATGTCAAAACATGTTTTTTTTTTCCTTTTTTTAGTATACCCTGGACACATTATAAGCGAGCAGGGAGGCTAACACGAAATGGGGCAAGTGTGTGCAACAGGCAACTCCGACTCCATGAGGTATATATAAATATATATAGAAGCTATAGCCGGCATCCAACATTTCAAATGTTGCCCTGTTAATATTTTCCCATATAAGAAGAAGTATGTCAACATCAGCTGATATTTCAAGAGAGGTAAAACTTTTGCAATTTAAATAATTTTATTTATTTTAAATTTAATTTGATGCCTAAAGCAAAGCAGAAATTAAATACTTTTTAATTATGATAATTTAATTTGCCTGTCGTTTATTTTAAATAAGTAATTATCAATAATTACATAATTAATATGTATATGTAAGGAGCTCAGCTGTTTTCTCTATTTTATCACTGAATTAGGTAAATTCATAATGGAATCGAGAAATGTTAAAAGTGAGCATTTATATCGGATATAGTGGATGGGATAATACCTGCAGCTGTTGTCATAGCTGCTATTCTTCTCCAATTGCATTCTGCTTAAGCTAGGGTATCTTGTGGTCGAGCACTCTCGACTAGAACACTCTTACTTGTTATTCTATTCGTTTGTCTTTTATTTTGTTTTTGCTTTTTTTATTTTTATTTGTATTTACTGCTGCAACCGACGTCGTCTATGGAAAGTGGGACACAGCCGCAGTCGAGCTCTGTAGCTGTAGTTGCTGTTGCTGTTGCTGTTGCTGTTGCCGTTGCCGTTGCTGTGGCTTAAGTTTAGCATTAGCTGTTGCTGCCACAAGAGGTGAATAGCCAATAAATCGGCTCGTGTAAATTGAAATTCTTTGGCATGGGGTGTGTAAAAACACACGCACATACACCTGTTACTCTTGTTGCTGTTGTTGTTGTTGTTGTTGATGTTACTGGTTGCCAGTTGCAAGTTGCCAGTTGCTGACTGATGCCAGAAGACGCTGTGTCAGCCGCGTTAATTGTGGTCCGAGCTGGCTGCTTGCGCAATGCCATCATTTGCATGTCTCACGGCTTTGTCTCCCACTCTTCAGATACAGTACAAACTGTACAAGTCTATATTCGAAGTCTATATTCGAAGTCTATATTCGAAGTCTATATTCGAAGTCTATATTCGAAGTCTATATTCGAAGTTGCAAACTATACATCTAATGCGGCACTTTAGTTTGAGACTATTCGCTTACTCGTGGACCCCAAAATCATTCAAATGTATCCATGCAATTTTTTGATTACTTTATTTAATTTAATAAATAATAATAAATAAATAAATTTTATTTAATAGATATTAAATAATATTTAAAATGTATTTTTAATTAATAATTAAATTGTGCCCCAAAGCTTAAATAATACTAACTGGACTAAGTGATCAAAATGGCTCTAAAGAACGCCCTAGAAACTGTACTCGTATTTAAATATATTAATAATAAATGGACAAACTTTGGTTAATTATTATTATATATCATTTAACTCGTGTTTTGCTTATACCGTAAGTAAGAATTCATATATCTTCCACCAAGTTATGAAAAACTCGCTTGATGGAAAAATATATTGCAATTTGGTCTGAGACCAAATCGAATAAACTCCCATAAAAAATATTAATTCGAAGTTGAATATTTTGAGTGGGCATAAATAAATTAATATTAATAATTAATATTAATTAAATATCAAATTAATCAATTGGTCTATCAGACCACAAAAATATCGATTTCTTAACCCATCAAATTCATCATCTTCGAGTTGAGTATTTTCTTGGATTTAATATTCAATATTAAATAATTGATAAATATTTAAATGGTCATTTCTATAAGGCAGCAATCATTCACTTATAAACAGCTTCTTTTTTCATGGCCTTACTTTTATTTGGATATTGAATTACGGATCAGACATCCATGAGCAGCTAGTGGAAATATGGAAAACATTTTCAAGGATATTTTCACCTCTGCAATCCCAAGCTCTTTTCAGTCCACACATGTAGAACGCGACATGGTGCACGCTAAGCAGGTTTCACTGTATAACTGAATATGAATACTGACCTGTCATAGCTCCATTGCTGCTGCTGTCTCTGTCTCTGTCTCTTTCTCTGTCTCTCTCCCTATCTCTATCGCGTGCTGCTGTTGTTGCTGTTGTGGATGCTGCCGCTGTGGTTGCTGCTGCTGCTGCTGTTGTCGCGGTTGCTGTTGTTGTTATTGTTGCTGTTGCTGTTGCTGATGTTGTGGCTGTGGCTGTGGCTGGCTTCTGTGTGGGCAGCAGCGGCGGTGGTGTTCTTTCTCGCTGCCTGAGCCTCTCATTGGGCGTGGTCGGTTTGCGATTGTTGCTGCTGCTGTTAGTGCTGCTGCTACTGCTGCTGCTGGTCTCGCTGCTGGCCATGTGTTTGCCAACAACGCTAATGTTGCTCAGGCCGCTAAAGCTACCCAGGCTGCCAAAGCTGCTCGAGCGAGCCAGCGCCGGTGGCTCTGACATGAATTTCGGCTGCTGCTGCTGCTGTTGTTGTTGTTGTTGTTGTTGTGGTGCTGCCAGCGCTAAACGCTTGGGCGCCGGCTCTGCGAGTTGCGCCTCCTCGTTCAGCTGGTGCTGCTGTGGCGCCTCTGGCGATGCGCTGGCCACAATCGTTGCACCCTCCACCTCCTCCTCCACCTCCTCGCCCACCGTGGCCGTCTCAAAGCAGACGTCCAGCAATGTGGCGCCACTGCCCGTTTGCAGGCCAGCAATATCCTTGAGATCTATCCAGCTGGCGCCCAGCTTGTCGGCATCGTTCAGCGGCAGGCTGAGCACCCGCGTGTCGCCCTCATCAATGATGTGGAAGGCCTGCGTCGGCTCAATCTTCACAATGATCGGCTGATTGGCCAGTATCTGTGCGGGTAGCAGATGCGATCGATTGTTGTTGCTGCCCCTGCTGTTGTTGTTGCTGTTGTTGCTGTTGCTGATGGTTATGTTGCTGATGTTGCTGCCCAGCAGGCTGGCCATATTCTCATCGTCGTCGTCATCAATGGCTGCCAGCTCGCTGAGCTGTTGTTCAATTTGCAGGTACGTTGTTGTTGTTGTGGCGGCTGTTGTTGCAGTTGCTGCTGTGTTGCTGCTGCTGCTGCTGTTGGGTGCATCGCTAACAACAGTGGCACTGGCCAGGCTGCGTATGGTCGTCACTGGCTCCCGCTGACTGCGCACCACATCCAACTTGAGCACGGTGCACTTGTCCGTCTGCTGATACTGATGTTGCTGCTGCGGTCGCACGTAGGTTGCCCCTGTTGCCGGTGTTGCAGTTGCGGTTGCTGCATCCGTTAGAAAGGCCAGCGGTGGCGATGTGGCTTTATTTGAGGTGCTCACACTGCTGCGCCGGTTCGTGGGCGTGGATGTGCCACTGCCGCTGCCAGTGGCAGTTGCAGTTGCTCTCGCCACAATGGTGGTTGCCGCTGGCAACGGTATTATCGATATTGAGGGCACTTTGCTGCGCAAATTTGCAACGGCTGCCGCAGTGGCAGCATCCGCATCCAGATAGCTGCTGCTGCTGCTGCTGGCAGTTGCTGCTGCTGCTGCTGCTGCGGCTGCACTGGCTCTGTTGCTGCCAACTGGCGCTGCCTGCTGTATCAGCAGGAGATCTCTTGGCCTATCCGTTGTGAGGGCCGTTTCCTAAACACTGTGGTGTATAAAGCCAGCAACACTTGCTGTTGCTGCTGTTGTTTCTTAGTTGCTACAGTTGTTGTGCGTTTACTTTAGAATACTGTTGCATTATTAATATAACTTTTAACTAGATTCACTACTATTGATTTGGATATTGTTCATTTACGGCTTATCTTTGTCTGTTTCTCATTGTAAACAACTTTTTACACCTGCTGCAATAATTGATTGCTGTTGCTTATACTTCAGATTACTTTTTGAATATTTAATCACTATTACTCATCGATTTTTCCTTCAATCACTTTATTTTTTTTAGAATATTTTTGACAGCACTTTTCAGCAACTGCAACAGTTGCTGCTTGATGTTTTTTCCCAGCTGCAACTATTGAATAGATTTGTTCCAATATTCATTCACTTTCAATAACTTAAGCACTTTGCAAACTATTCTTCGCTCTTTGTTTGTTTTTTTTTTATTTTTTTAAGTGTAGGTTTTCATTTTGGGTTTTTTTGATTTTTGATTTTTGGGTTTGGTGTAGAAGCACAACATCAAAATAAATTGAGAAAAATCAGCCTTACAAAAGTGCACTTAAAATCGTTTATAATATAAGTCACACATTAAATTTTGAATTGCTTTCAATTTAATTATATTTATTATTCATAATATTTATATATATATATATGTATATATATATGATGTATATACACCTGTGCTGCTGCTGCTGCAGCTTGTTGTTGTTGTTGTTGTTTGCTGTTGTTGCTGTCAATTTTGTGCAGCTTGGAATATGCGTCGTATACTCAATTATGTTCCTGGCATTCGAGTTTGTTGCAAATAAGTTTTACTTGTTTTTTTTTATTTGGTTGCACAGTAAATCAGTCGCCTTTGTGTTACATTGGTGTTGTGCTGTTGTTGCTGTTGTTGCTGTTGTTGCTGTTGTTGCGGTTGTTGCTGTTGTTGCTGTTGCTGCTGTTGTTGCTGTGGGCCGCTGCCAAAATGCATTTCCATTGTTTAAATACGTCACAATATGTTAAGGATTTGAAAGAGATATCCTGCAACTGCTGCCGCTGCACCTGGACTATTGTGCGCAATTTGTTGCTGCTGCTGCTTCTGCTTCTGCTGCTGCTGCTGATGTTGCACGGTTGTATCTGTGGTCGTAACTGGCAAATGCTGCTGTTGCTATTGCTATTGCTACGATTGTTGTTGCTGTTGCTGTTGCTGTTGTTGCTGTTGTTGTTGTTGTTGTTGCTGTTGTCGTATCCTGGCGCTGCACATGCAACGAGCTGCTGCTGCTGCTGCTGTCGCTGCCACTGGATGGCTGCAAGGCACCATTGGAATTTGACGTCAAAATACAAGTGACTGGAAGTGTGTCGCTGTTGCTGCCGCTGCCTGCGTCGCTGCTGCTATTGCTGTTGCTGTTGCTGCTACCAGATTTCCACATAGCCGCACGCAACCCTAGCGCCCGTTGATGCCCACATTGCAGTTGCCATCCGACCAACCCCCGCCAGCAAGTCCCAAAAGCCAACAGCCAGCAGCTGTGGCTTTAATAATCGATTTTTCAGCACACACACGCACACACACACACTCGCACACACCTATGCAAATCGATACACACACACACACACAGAGCACACAACACACACAACAATTCACAGTTAATGCAACGCTTTCGCTTTTCAGTTTTTATTTTAGGTTAGTTACACTTTAATTCACTCGACACGCATTTAATTTATTTATTTCATTTTCCTGACATTGATACCGTTATTTGTTTTAGTTTTCCTCTATTTGCATCTATATATATTTATTTGTATTTCCACTGCAGCTGCAGGCGCTTGCACAAATGCTTTTTTCCACAGGTTTTCCATTGTTGACACTTTTTCCTTTTGCTGTCAAGTTCAAAAACTGAGTTTTCCTTCAAAGATTTCTTCAATTTTACACCATTTTTTTTATATTTAAATTGTATTTATTTTTTTGTATATTAATTTGTCAGCTTTTAGTTAATTTTGTGATATTGAAAGTTCGTGCTGGGGCCGCGTATCCTTTTAGATGCGTCCTTTGCGGGAATGTGTCCCAAATTCAAGTGCGCCACAAACACATTTCGTGCCGCACTTTCCGTTTCGCCACTCAGCTGCTTGGAAAAAGGACTTCTAATGGGGAAAAATCGCAATGCCAGGCTCTCAATGTGTGTGTGTTTGAGAGTGTGCGCGAGTGTGTGTGTGTGAGTGTGTGTGTGTGTGTGAGTGTGTGTGAGTGTGTGCGCTGTATTATATGCAGTCGAAAAATGGGACTCGCTGCGCTGCAAAATAGGGTTAGTAGGCAGAATGCCAAGTGCATAGTCAGGAAAAACTGGAAAAGCGCGCGCGGCAATGTTGCGCAGCTTTTCCAACCCTTAAGCAAAGTCTCCTTCCATTTCCATTTGGGAAATTTCTGTTGTGGTGAATACCGAAATGGGGAAATTCTTGTCTCTCGCACTAACAGCAAGGGTTGATTTTGACCAACAATATTTTGCGCGCCACAATTTGAATTTAAATACTTTTGTTCAACATAAAATTAAAATTAATTAAAAATTAAAGAACATAACAACAACAACAAAAACAATTATTTAAAACAAATTCCAAATGTGCTTAAATGGTACAACGAAATGGCATCAAAATCCGCTTCAATATATCATGTTCTCCGTCTGTATAAGTATCATATATCTCTTGAGCGTATTTTATTTTGACGAATTGTTTATTGATTGCTGATCTATTCTGAAAATTTCAACATGTTTCTACTTGGACACAGCAATAAAACATATTTTAAACAAAGAGATAAACAAATATTTCAGTTTTTGTCAATATTTTTCAAAACTGCTTTAAGGTTTTCAGATTTGTAACTGATCGAATACTTAATGAATCACTTAAGCTATTCAAGAATCAAGTGCCTATCGCCTACAGGACTTGTGGGACTGAGTAGAGTGGCATATCATAGTCGAGCACTTTCAACTTGGTCACTCTTATAGCCAGATTCTACTAACAACATTTCCCACATTCTCCAACCGAGACTCGCAATGGAATTACGAACTGTTAAGAATGTGAATGTAAGAAATGTTGAGCAGAGAGGAATCAGGCTAATTACATCGATATAATGAATGTCGAAAGAGCTCGACAAGGTGATACCCTGTTAAAAACATAATAAACTTGCTTGCATGTTTTGGTAAATGAAATTTGTTTTTCTTATGGGATCTGAGTGAAATTTTCAAGTTCATCAATAACTTATCGATGTATCGATTTTCAGGCTATAATTTTTACTTGTTTTCCGACTCAAAATCACGTTTTCAACTTTAAATGTACGATTGATTTAGGGACAAAACTATGATCAAAAAGCCCTCGCTTTTTACTCTCACTTGAGTTTTGACGAAGTTATGGCATTTTGAAGATTCGACCTATGCACATATGCGGATTTTCAGGACTGAATTTTTACTTGTCTTCCGACCCAAAAACACGTTTTTAACTTTGAATGTAGGATTGATTTAGGGGCAAAACTATGATCAAAAAGCCCTCGCTTTTTAATCTCAGTTGAGTTTTGACGAAGTTATGGCATTTTGAAGATTCGACCTATGCACATATGCGGATTTTCAGGACTGAATTTTTACTTGTCTTCCGACCCAAAAACACGTTTTTAACTTTGAATGTAGGATTGATTTAGGGGCAAAACTATGATCAAAAAGCCCTCGCTTTTTAATCTCAGTTGAGTTTTGACGAAGTTATGGCATTTTGAAGATTCGACCTATGCACATATGCGGATTTTCAGGACTGAATTTTTACTTGTCTTCCGACCCAAAAACACGTTTTTAACTTTGAATGTACGATTGATTTAGGGGCAAAACTATGATCAAAAAGCCCTCGCTTTTTAATCTCAGTTGAGTTTTGACGAAGTTATGGCATTTTGAAGATTCGACCTATGCACATATGCGGATTTTCAGGACTGAATTTTTACTTGTCTTCCGACCCAAAAACACGTTTTTAACTTTGAATGTACGATTGATTTAGGGGCAAAACTATGATCAAAAAGCCCTCGCTTTTTAATCTCAGTTGAGTTTTGACGAAGTTATGGCATTTTGAAGATTCGACCTATGCACATAGCGGATTTTCAGGACTGAATTTTTACTTGTCTTCGACCCAAAAACACGTTTTTAACTTTGAATGTAGATTGATTTAGGGGCAAAACTAATCAAAAAGCCCTCGCTTTTTAATCTAGTGAGTTTTGACGAAGTTATGGCATTTTGAAGATTCGACCTATGCACATATGCGGATTTTCAGGACTGAATTTTTACTTGTCTTCCGACCCAAAAACACGTTTTTAACTTTGAATGTACGATTGATTTAGGGGCAAAACTATGATCAAAAAGCCCTCGCTTTTTAATCTCAGTTGAGTTTTGACGAAGTTATGGCATTTTGAAGATTCGACCTATGCACATATGCGGATTTTCAGGACTGAATTTTTACTTGTCTTCCGACCCAAAAACACGTTTTTAACTTTGAATGTACGATTGATTTAGGGGCAAAACTATGATCAAAAAGCCCTCGCTTTTTAATCTCAGTTGAGTTTTGACGAAGTTATGGCATTTTGAAGATTCGACCTATGCACATATGCGGATTTTCAGACTAATTTTTACTTGTTTCCGACCCAAAAACACGTTTTTAACTTTGAATGTACGATATTAGGGGCAAAACTATGATCAAAAAGCTCGCTTTTTAATCTCAGTTGAGTTTTGACGAAGTTATGGCATTTTGAAGATTCGACCTATGCACATAGCGGATTTTCAGGACTGAATTTTTACTTGTCTTTTAGGGGCAAAACTATGACAAAAAGCTCGCTTTTTAATCTCAGTTGAGTTTTGACGAAGTTATGGCATTTTGAAGATTCGACCTATGCACATATGCGGATTTTCAGGACTGAATTTTTACTTGTCTTCCGACCCAAAAACACGTTTTTAACTTTGAATGTACGATTGATTTAGGGGCAAAACTTGATCAAAAAGCCCTCGCTTTTTAATCTCAGTTGAGTTTTGACGAAGTTATGGCATTTTGAAGATTCGACCTATGCACATATGCGGATTTTCAGGACTGAATTTTTACTTGTCTTCCGACCCAAAAACACGTTTTTAACTTTGAATGTACGATTGATTTAGGGGCAAAACTATGATCAAAAAGCCCTCGCTTTTTAATCTCAGTTGAGTTTTGACGAAGTTATGGCATTTTGAAGATTCGACCTATGCACTATGCGGATTTTCAGGACGAATTTTTACTTGTCTTCCGACCCAAAAACACGTTTTTAACTTTGAATGACGACTGATTCTGACGTTTTGACGAAGTTATGGCATTTTGAAGATTCGACCTATGCACATATGCGGATTTTCAGGACTGAATTTTTACTTGTCTTCCGACCCAAAAACACGTTTTTAACTTTGAATGTAGGATTGATTTAGGGGCAAAACTATGATCAAAAAGCCCTCGCTTTTTAATCTCAGTTGAGTTTTGACGAAGTTATGGCATTTTGAAGATTCGACCTATGCACATATGCGGATTTTCAGGACTGAATTTTTACTTGTCTTCCGACCCAAAAACACGTTTTTAACTTTGAATGTAGGATTGATTTAGGGGCAAAACTATGATCAAAAAGCCTTCGCTTTTTAATCTCAGTTGAGTTTTGACGAAGTTATGGCATTTTGAAGATTCGACCTATGCACATATGCGGATTTTCAGGACTGAATTTTTACTTGTCTTCCGACCCAAAAACACGTTTTTAACTTTGAATGTACGATTGATTTAGGGGCAAAACTATGATCAAAAAGCCCTCGCTGGATTTTCAGGACTGAATTTTTACTGTCTTCCGACCAAAAACACGTTTTTAACTTTGAATGTCGATTGATTTAGGGGCAAAACTATGATCAAAAAGCCCTCGCTTTTTAATCTCAGTTGAGTTTTGACGAAGTTATGGCATTTTGAAGATTCGACCTATGCACATATGCGGATTTTCAGGACTGAATTTTTACTTGTCTTCCGACCCAAAAACACGTTTTTAACTTTGAATGTAGGATTGATTTAGGGGCAAAACTATGATCAAAAAGCCCTCGCTTTTTAATCTCAGTTGAGTTTTGACGAAGTTATGGCATTTTGAAGATTCGACCTATGCACATATGCGGATTTTCAGGACTGAATTTTTACTTGTCTTCCGACCCAAAAACACGTTTTTAACTTTGAATGTAGGATTGATTTAGGGGCAAAACTATGATCAAAAATGCACCAGATTCGACTTTCTATGCACATATGCGGATTTTCAGGACTGAATTTTTACTTGTCTTCCGACCCAGTTTTTGACGAAGTTATGGCATTTTGAAGATTCGACCTATGCACATATGCGGATTTTCAGGACTGAATTTTTACTTGTCTTCCGACCCAAAAACACGTTTTTAACTTTGAATGTAGGATTGATTTAGGGGCAAAACTATGATCAAAAAGCCCTCGCTTTTTAATCTCAGTTGAGTTTTGACGAAGTTATGGCATTTTGAAGATTCGACCTATGCACATATGCGGATTTTCAGGACTGAATTTTTACTTGTCTTCCGACCCAAAAACACGTTTTTAACTTTGAATGTAGATTGATTTAGGGGCAAAACATGATCAAAAAGCCCTCGCTTTTTAATCTCAGTTGAGTTTTGACGAAGTTATGGCATTTTGAAGTTCGACCTATGTATGCGGATTTTCAGGAGAATTTTTACTTGTCTTCCACCAAACACGTTTTTAACTTTGAATGTAGGCAAAACTATGATCAAAAAGCCCTCGCTTTTTAATCTCAGTTGAGTTTTGACGAAGTTATGGCATTTTGAAGATTCGACCTATGCACATATGCGGATTTTCAGGACTGAATTTTTACTTGTCTTCCGACCCAAAAACACGTTTTTAACTTTGAATGTACGATTGATTTAGGGGCAAAACTATGATCAAAAAGCCCTCGCTTTTTAATCTCAGTTGAGTTTTGACGAAGTTATGGCATTTTGAAGTTCGACCTATGCACATAGCGGATTTTCAGGACGAATTTTTACTTGTCTTCCGACCCAAAAACACGTTTTTAACTTTGAATGTAGGATTGATTTAGGGGCAAAACTATGATCAAAAAGCCCTCGCTTTTTAATCTCAGTTGAGTTTTGACGAAGTTATGGCATTTTGAAGATTCGACCTATGCACATATGCGGATTTTCAGGACTGAATTTTTACTTGTCTTCCGACCCAAAAACACGTTTTCAACTTTGAATGTAGGATTGATTTAGGGGCAAAACTATGATCAAAAAGCCCTCGCTTTTTAATCTCAGTTGAGTTTTGACAAGTTTGGCATTTTGAAGATTCGACCTATGCACATAGCGGATTTTCAGGACTGTTTAATCTCACTTGAGTTTTGACGAAGTTATGGCATTTTGAAGTTCGACCTATGCACATATGCGGATTTTCACGTTTTTAACTTTGAATGTACGATTGATTTAGGGGCAAAACTATGATCAAAAAGCCCTCGCTTTTTAATCTCAGTTGAGTTTTGACGAAGTTATGGCATTTTGAAGATTCGACCTATGCACATATGCGGATTTTCAGGACTGAATTTTTACTTGTCTTCCGACCCAAAAACACGTTTTTAACTTTGAATGTACGATTGATTTAGGGGCAAAACTATGATCAAAAAGCCCTCGCTTTTTAATCTCAGTTGAGTTTTGACGAAGTTATGGCATTTTGAAGATTCGACCTATGCACATATGCGGATTTTCAGGACTGAATTTTTACTTGTCTTCCGACCCAAAATCACGTTTTCAACTTTGAATGTACGATTGATTTAGGGACAAAACTATGATCAAAAAGCCCTCGCTTTTTATCTCAGTTGAGTTTTGACGAAGTTATGGCATTTTGAAGATTCGACCTATGCACATATGCGGATTTTCAGACTATCGACGTTTCACAATGTACGATTGATTTAGGGCAAAACTATGATCAAAAAGCCCTCGTTTTTACTCTCACTTGAGTTTTGACGAAGTTATGGCATTTTGAAGTTCGACCTATGCACATATGCGGATTTTCAGGACGAATTTTACTTGTCTTCCGACCTAGAATCACGTTTTCAACTTTAATGTACGATTGATTTAGGGCAAAACTATGAAAAAGCCCTCGTTTTTAATCTCATTGAGTTTTGACGAAGTTATGGCATTTTGAAGTTTCACCTATGCACATATGCGGATTTTCAGACAGAATTTTACTGTCTCGACCTACATTGTCAATGATTACATTGTGGACACATTGTCAAAATCCTGTTAATCCAATTGAGTTTTGCAGTTACATAGTGCTATGCACATATCGGTTTCAAAGGTCAGCATGTGCCACTGCACATATGGATTCATTTTACCGCAGTATTAATCAAATAATTTTACAGACAAGTGTTACAATCAGGTTGATAACCATGTCACCCATTGGCCTGCTCACTAGGGTCAAATCAACCGTCGACGCTTAAAGCGCCTCCACACCAGCGACCTCTGGACAGTTGGGCGTTAATATTTTCCATTTTCTTATTAGTGTTCTGCAAATGTTACATTTAATGTTAAATATTTACGTAATATTAACATGTTAATACCAATTATTTGTTTATGTTATTGATTTAAATCCGCTGTCATTATGTATATTTTCAAAACAATATTTTATAACCTTTCAGTAGGTTAATTAATATTACATTAAAAAAAAATATGTTTTGGTAAATGAAATTGGTTTTTCTTAAAGGATGTGAGTGAAATTTACATGTTCATCAATAACTTATAACTTATTGTTATCGGAAATCGATTTGTATCGATCGTCGAGCAAAATATGTAAATTTGTTTTACCTTAAGCATACGAAAACTTCTATTCCAAATACCCAGTCTCTAAATTTGATAGTCTTTGATATTGTCCTATATAAATATATATTTATGTGCTCGGACTTGCTTCCTTAAGGCTATTATATAGTTTCGCACCCAATTTGGACCCGTTGTTAAGTAAATCAGTTCTTAAGCCTAGAAAAGTTAATAAAACAGATAAAAAAAAGTGAAGAGAATCTCTAAAACTGTTGGCTCAAGCAGCAAACAGTTGGAGCCACAACTGGCACACCAGCTGACAGCCCGTTAGCCCCCGAATTGGCCAAGCAGCATTACGCAATACAAAAGACCAACAAAAATAAAGAAACCAACAACAACAAAAAAAAACTGAGCTAATCGCCCTATAACTGGGCCCTGTTGCTCATCAGCTAGACGCATCATTAGCCGTGAGTATTATCGGAGCCGGCAGCTTTGGCTTCTTTCATATTTCATGTTTTCCGTTGTCTTAAATCATCTTAGATTTATTTTCAGCTTGCTTCCGCAGATGCCGGGCTGGAGGGGGGGATGTTATCTTGCGCAAGCTGGTCTATCAAGCGCTAACTGGTTCTAGCTGTAAGCCTTCAATTTGGCTCAGACAGCAGCAGCAGCAGCAGCAGCAGCAAGTTGCAACTTGGAAGCGCCGTTGGTTCTAACGTCAAAATGTGTGCCTCACCGTTGTAATGATCAAGCGAAGCACTCCTCCCCTCCCCTCCCCACCGCCCACCGCCGCTTGCCAACGCTTTCCACTATTTCTTCAGTGGTTTTTTTTTTTATATATATTTTGTCTTCTGCTGCTGTTGGCCAACTATTGCAGTAGTTGGTCTTAGAGCGATTCTAACCTGTTTCTGTTTGCACAGACGCGAGAAGTGTAAAAAGAAGAAGCAGAAAATGAAGAAGAAGAGGAAGAGGAAGAGGAAAGAACGCAAGAGACTCACAGGGTAAAAGTCCCGTACGAAAGTCCCAGTTATTCAAGAGGAAAAACCTGTTACACGCAAGTGGAACTGGCTGCGATTGTGGCCAAGAACAAATCACAGAAAACAAAAAGAAAGAAAAATAAAAAAAGAACACAGTGAGTGCAAGAGAGAGAGAGAGAGAGAGAGAGAGCGAGAAGATGTGGAAAAAAAACAGCTAGCACAACTGAAACACGTTAGTACCGTTGTGTCGGATTCTTTGTTGCGCAACTGTGTTGCAAGATTAGCTGACGACGTCAGCAGCGACTGGTTTATTGCAACGTCGTCGTCGTCGTCGTCGTCGTCGTCGTCGTCGATGAGGCAACTGCTGAATGCTTGCTGCTGGGCGCAGGCGCAGCGATAACCCCCACAACCCCCGCCCCACAAACAATTTTTGATATAAACTTTGTCTTGGCAGAGATGTTGCAACATTTGCAGCTAGAATCGGAAATGCGGCACATGGAAAAAAAAAACCAAAAAAAACATAAAACAAACAAAGAAAAACCAAGCGAAAAACAAACTTTAGATAAATGGAAAACCTTGCCCAGCCAATTGCGTGCGTTGAAGCTTGAAGCAATTTTCAATATTGAGTACCGTTCGTTTCCCCCTTGCCACTTGCAATAAATTAATTTTTTTCTTTCGGCTGTTTTTTTTTGTTGTGTCTACCAAGGCTAAGTCTTATGGCTTGTTTTGCCGTTGTTATCCCCAAGAAAAATATCACCAGAATTATTCGTAATTTGTAGCCACTGAGTTAACAAAAATAATTATCGTGCAGAAATTGCATAGTAATTATGTAGTATATATACAAATGTTCAGTTCTCAGCAAGCCTTGAAAAGTAAAAATCACTTAATGATTTTAACAAGTTTCTATATAGATATATACATATTTTCTGTATATATTTGTTTGCCTTAAGCGTTTCTTTACTTCAACAAATCTTACTACATAAATTTTTGTTTGTTCTATAATTATGGTTATTATTTATTATTATTATTATTATAATTCTTGCTATTATTATTATTATTTTATTTATTCAGCTATTCACATACTCTTCCTGTGTATATTAACAATGCGATAATTGAGTTGGAAACACGACAATTATTATTTTATACATTTCTTGTTACTTTAAGGGGCAGTACAAGCAGCTCAGCTGGCACTTGAAAAACATATTTCAAATTATTATTAATTAATATAAATAATTACACCCATAAATAATTTTACTTCTAAAAAAAATCGTAACGTGAATGGAACTGAAGCCGGAGAACCTTTGATTGCTCCACTAAACTGCTTGTGTTCTAAGGTCAACTTCAGCTTTTGGTTTTTACTATTTATCTATAGATACAATTATTCAAAGCAACAACAGTTAATTTATTGAAATTTTTACTAGTTTATCGGTTAGATAACAGATCAATGTAAAGCTAAAATAAATGTCAAAATTTGTAAATGACATTTATTATTATAATGTCAGTTATTGATTGCATCAATTTATTTTTGAGCAATCATAAAATGAACAAGCAAAAATAAAAATAAAATTTATTTTGGTCTACATTAAGCTAATTTTGTCTACTTTTTGTACTTTCCTGTATCGGCTGATATAAGTCGATATTAAATACATAAATAAAATAAAGTTTTTCATAATATTATGCAGTTTATTTATATATAATACAATAAATATTAAAATCATGAGTCCAATTGTTAGAAAGTATTTAATTTTGTATTCATTATTATTAAAGTTAAAAAGTTTAAATAAAACTATAAATGTCGGGGCTATGCAAATTGGACCACTATATTACATAACTGAAATAGAAAAACCCAATGAAATATATGGATATTGAGTAACCCTTTTGTGATTACCAAGATATCGGCAATATACTCAAAAGTTGCGAATAATTCTCTCAATTGAGAAGTTTATTTTAGTGAACATAAATAAAATTGATAAATTCAAATCTGAAATATTCGAAAAACTTTTAACACTCTTCAAATTGTTAACTTGACAATCTTGTCTAGAAGAGTTTGGCGACCTACAAAGAAACTTTGATCTATGATCGGCTCAGATGAACCAAACACAAAAATAAAGGAACAGTCTAAATAAGTTTTTCTTTTGCAATATATGTATATTCATTTTTGGTTTTGTTAATAAAATGTATTTTAAAATCAACAATACACAATCCAATTAACAAGAACCACATGTGGAGTTTATGCCAAAAGTATTTGCTGCTGATGTCCAGGGGCTGTCTTTTGGCCTCAAATTGTAGTTTTCTCACAAATTAAAATTTGTATTTTATTTTGCGGCATTGTTTGAACTTTTGGACATTTGCCCATTCCCAATCTGGATTTTAATCTTACATATTTCAAAAAGAAACCATTTCAACATGTCCAATATATACAAATATTAACTACAATTGAAATTTTCGAAAATGAATTATTAATTTCACTTAAAGTACCCCCTAAGGATATAGCCTTTATAATTAAAATTAATTATATTTATTGTATTTTTTGAATTTATTGTAATGAACACTTAAAATGTTCGATTAAAGCCATTTGAATGCTGTTTGGCCAAATTGTTCATTAATCATTCATTAAATCGAACAAGTCCAAAGTAAAATATAAAGAGTTATGAACTAGTCGCTCGTCCATCTTGACTTTAATCATCAGACTGAAATCGGCATGTAATAAATAATTAAATAGGGAAAAGGTGAAGGTCCAACCACTAGCTATATCTAATTAAAATTTAATTTGTTGATTTGGTATGGTATCTGGCAAACATAGTGTGGCTTCGATTAAAAACATTTAGCAAAAGAAAAACGCCGTCATTTGATGAAGATGCGGCATGTTGCAATCAGATGTGTGTGTGTGCAACATGAATATATTTAGGACACTACTCACCTCTGATAGTGCTGGGCATGTTACATGGGTTCTTGGATCTCATCTAGTTAGCACCTCATATGTGTGCACAGTTATTACTTGTGATTAAATTAAAAACAAGTCCAGTTTCGATAGCATTTCGGGTGCACATGTCAAGTATCGATAACGATAACACTTAATAAGTTTGAAAGTCGGCGAACAGGTTCACGAGGCGAAGCGACGAGCAGAGCAAACAGTTTTCAAACGGTAAACGGCAAACGGCAAACGGCAAACGGCTGTTAGCCGAAGTGGGCGCCCAGCAAACTGACGAGTGGCCCAAGAACGAATGCGTATCACTGATTGGCTACGAGGGACGAACGAGTGCGGACCAGACAGCGACAGCGAGAGAGAAAGAGAGCGAGAGCGAGAGCGAGAGATGCACAAACAACACAAAAACAGTGGACTGGACGTGTGGACAAACGTTTGAACACTAAATGGCCAGACGCGTTGCCTGGATTCCGAATTCGAATCCGCATCGCAGTCGAAGTCGAAGTCTCAGTCTGAGTCCGAGTTTGAGTCGGAGTCATCTGCGAAGTCCCCCCCCAATCCCCTTCCCCCATTCAAAACCTGTGCGGAAGGTGGGCCCAAAACATGCCGAACGACAAATGCACATCGCGAATCGGGCGCATCGCGACCATCATCGTCGATCAGCGTCAGTTGCATTTCGAAGAAAGGAGAAAGGAGTTCGCCAACAGCAACAGCAGCAGCAACAGCAGCCACTGCAACTGCAACAGCAGCTCTCCGATTCTGTCGTTGCATCAGTCACGCTGCACGCCCCCCTCCCAAATCACCCCCTCCCACCTTACCTGTGGCAAGCGCAAAAAAAGAATTCCTGCTAATTAAATGCATGATCATCGCTCAAAAATACACCCCAACAACACGAAAGCAACAAGAGTCAAGAGCGTATTTCATCACAGCCACATTTGAGATGGCTGCGTGACACGACACGACACGACTTGACTTGTTCTCTTAAGGAATTCTATATCTTTGATTTTCAAATTAAATGAAAATTATATATATATTTCTCGTTGATATATTTTATAAATGGAGTTTTCCACCTATTTATTAATTTGTTTAAATATTAGAAAAACATATGCTTTAACATTAATATGCATAATGGATGGAAAGGTGCAAGATAGAGATAGAGAAACAGAGAGAGAGAGGACAGGAGATAAAAATTTGTCTGAGCCTATTGAACATCATAAATTTAACACAGTTAAACACAGTCAGAGATATTTCGTAGATATTTTAAAATATATATATATATGATGAATATAATCAGAAATATATATTTCAGCTTTAACCTATTCGTGGCGTGTCACGAACTGCAAGCAGACCGCAGCAAATTTAGATCCGAAACAGAGTCCAATTCAGAGTCAAAGTCGTAGCTGGAGTCCGTAACGTTACTTTTTTTGGGGGGCCGCGTCATCGAAGCTGAGCACCACAGTAGGCTCCAGCTGCAGCTACACACACACACACACACACACACCTACGTGTTGTTACAAACGTACAAAAAAAGCACACCTTTAACTTTAATCGTAAAATAAACAGGAAGACTTATACAGTAAACACACAAGCACACACACACACATAGACAGCAAGAGAAAACTTATCACAAGTCAGCAGCAGCAGCAGCAGCAGCGAAACAGGTTAAGAAGTACCGCTAAGCGGGAAGAAGCAGCAGCAGAAGCAGCAGCAGAATCAGCAGCAGTAAGAAGAAGCAACGACGACAACGAGCAGCGCCGCAACCAGCCCCACAAGCAAAAAGGTCAACGAACGTTCTTAGCGAAGAAGAATGGAATCAAAACACAAAAACACGAAAACTGAGCATGCCAGAAAGAAAGAAGAGAGAGAGCACATGAAGTGAGCGCAATCAAGAGCCAATCAGCAGCAACATTCAAGTGAGCGAGCGCGCGCGCCCAAAGAGCGCAAAGAAAGTGCGCGCAGAGAAAGCTATAAAATGATCACCAACCAAATTAAGAGAGAGCGCGCAACTGTCTCCACAGCACAGCGAAGAGACAGCTCGCGCGTTAAGAGCGAAGCGCAGTTAAACAATCAAAATTCATGCGGTATGCATTTTGAAAAGAATTTTTATGAAAATAACCTGAACGCAATGTATTTTTAGCAAAGAATATCTTTTAAAAGCTTCAGTCGAAGAGAGGGCAGGCAAAGAGAGGCAAGCACTGTTGGGCGTTGGGGCGTTTTACATATATTTTGTAACTGTAACTATAACTGTCGCGAGAAAGCCAAAAGAAACTGAAATTCTTGTTATATTGCTCAATATTTGGTAATACGCACGCACACAATTAAAACTTCATAAATAAACACACACACACAGAGAGAGAAAGAGAGAGAGAGAGTCGTGCAAAAGCCATTGAATGTAGCGGTATATTGACGAAATTTCTGAGACGAGTAACAAGCAAAGCTCATTGACCTCCAGCGTTGACTTCGACGTCGTCTTCGCCGTTGTAACTGTGTAATAAGCTTTTGTAGACAACAGCTGCAGGAGCTAGAACTTCTGCTGCTGCTGCTGTGTGTGTGTGTGTGTGTGTGTGTATGTTTGCGTGAGTGTGTTATGTTTGTAAGCATATTGTTTGATTTCTCAGTTCTTTAACAGATATTTTATGTTTCAATATTGCACATGTTGTGTATCTTTTCCCATCTCTCTCTCTCTCTCATTGCTGATAATCGCAAGCAAACAAAATCGCGATGACACTTGAAAAGTTTCCACAAACTCGAGCAAATCACTGCCAACATCACTTTCAACATTTTGATTTTCAATTGTGTGCAACATTCATCCTGTTGCCTTTCAGGTCTAGTCTGCTAAAATAAATAGTATGCAGCATGGGACACATTAGTAGCAGTAGAAAAGAGCAGCGCTGATTGGTCAATGGATTTCCAGAGCGAACTGCGTTCATTGGCTGTGTCCGTTTTTCTTCCCTTTGCGACGTCCTTTTGTTCGGTGTCCTTTCTCGCTTCATCAGTTTCTTGATTTTTTTTTTACTCTTCTTACTGAGAGTTGTTAAGATTATAAGTGATTGTGTCTTAGCCAAGATTTGCTTCTAACAAAAAGCAATTAAATATATACAAACAATTATTATATATTATTATATAAATATAATATTATATTTGAACAAAACAAGTGAGAGTATTTAATTTATATTTTGTATCTGGTTGATTTAAATGTACAAATTTTAAAGAGCATACAGAATTCAGCGAGCCAACAATTGTATATATTTGTTTTTAATAAGACCTTGCTCATTTCCCAGAGGGACACACAATTTGTTGAATGGATTGCGGAACCAGGACGAAACTTTTGGGGTATAAATAGAGCCAGTCAGATATTAAGGCTCCTAGTTTCAAACTGATTGTCAAATAGAACGCATTTGCGAATAATTTGAACTTGTGTGTGAAGTGGTAAATTCAAAGTACAAAATTATCTGTTTTGTGCTGAAATGTTAACAAAAAACCAACGTTGAGATTTTTTTTAATTTATTTATTTATTTAAAAGTGATAGGAATATATAACTCTGAATTGATTACATTATAAAGTCTATAAAATTCTCAAAAGTTTTGTAGCTTTATTTCTTTTATTACATTAATTTATTCTATTATTTTTAATATGATTGAATTTATTCTGGTCTTTCCCCAATCCCCAACGCAAACAATTTTGCAATTAAATACACCTAGTTATTTCATATATTATTTTTATTTGTATGTCTTATTTAAAAAATGCATAAAATTATATTTTATTCTTAATTTCAAAGCTAACAATATGAGAACTTATATTTTAATTTTAATTTAATTAATTGTTTACTTTTTAATAATAATAATTGACATTAAGTCAATAAAAAGTGAACAGGTTTCACACACAAAGTGAAAGTGATTCTACCACAAAAAAAATGCTCGATGTATAACAGTGTTTTTGACTGTATTACTGGCTTAGTTTATTGACAAAAAGAGGGCAATATGCCAATAAAAATAACAGGCCTTAGTCACACCGAAGACCTTGCAGAACGCAGATCATCTGTCCACAAAGACATATTTAATCTGTAGTTAATTATATATTTAAAAAAAAGACAAAAAACTAAATTGTTTTATTTTCTGAGCGTATATTTTTCCAAAATTTATAAATAAAATGTTTTATTTTATTAATACTTTAGCTTTTTTGTTACTTACAATTTTCCGTTTTTTATTTAATAAATTATTTGTAAAATCCTGATCATTTTTTGGAGGTGATTTTTTTACTTAGTGTTTTATTACTCTCACTCTTCTAACTTGTTAACATTTTCATTCATACACAAATAAATAAAATTAATATGTTATTATGTGTTATTAATATGCAGTAAGGCTATCAAAAGCCGTTAATAAAGTTCTGGCTATTAGTTGTGGGTCTTCCGTTATTAACCTATATTTCAGATGCTACAAAAGTCTCAAATCTGTTCGATTTGAATAAGAAAAAACAAAGAAACAAATTTAATAAATGAGTATCGAAAATTTGGTATATAAATTTGAATTTTGTAATTAAGAATTTCAACGCAAATATAAAGTTAGCAACAATTTTTCAGTATATAAACATTTTTGTGTTGTAAGTGCTCAATTAAAATTCCAGATAGATTCGGAAAGATCGTTGCAAGTGTTTGGCGATATGTTATATAAGTTATTTCTCAGTTGTTGTTTTCTAAATATTTATTGTTTGTTTTCATTAATTGCCAATGCATGACAAAATGTAGTTCAATCAGTTTGAAATTGTTTCAGACAGGTGCGCATTTTGGATGCGCAGATATAGTTGTTATATATATAGTATATGAACAATGTAGGCGATCGCAACGATAATCGTTAAATTGACTGCATTTTGGAACAATGGAATTAAATACCAGCATAAACAATTAAATAGCGCTCAACATTTAAACGGAATTTTGTTGTGCCATCGCAAGCGTCGATCTATCATGTCCAAATGTGAATATATATATATATATATATATATATATATAGGACTAGCCGATTACAATTACAATTGTTGCATGTTGCAGTCGCAATGGACGGACGATCTGTTAACACATTACACACGCTTGTTCTAATTACTGTAAATATTTGTGGGCACACACATATAAAAGACGAGTGCGGCAAGCGTCCAATTCACACAGTTCCCAAAATTGCCAAACGTGAAAATTGTCCAAATATTTGTGCAGTCATAATTAAAATAGGTCTGACAAGAAAAGAAAAAAACCCTTTTTTCACTTACACACTTGCACAACTCACACCCCGACGACCTGTGGCGCTCAACGAGGTTAATACAAAGAGCCCAAAATCAAACCAGCTAACACAGGCAGCTAGCTAGCTAGCTAGCTACGCCCAACACCCTGTTTTCACAGCTGGCCACATTTCCCAGCCAAATACACAATTGATTCGCTGCGTCGTTGCCGTTCCACTGTACGCTTGCCGCTTTTCAGTTCCAATTAGAATGAAGCCCCACAATGTCGCAAGCTAATGTCCAAGTTGTCTAAATTTTCAGTCAGCGGTCGACGTTCCAATTTGGCATTTGAATCTGGCACACAAAACTTGACACAAAACGACTAAATCCAATCTGTTCCTCTGGCAGATAATGGCGCACATGTAGCAACGATTACCGCAGTCCGAGCAACAGTTACGCAAAATCACGCAAAGGACGCTCAGTCGGAGCTGATAAAGGATAATTCGCTAACTCGGCTTTTAGCTACAAACAATTGTTAACACCCACACACACACACATAAATATCAGCTACAGACGTCATCGGAATGGACTTCCAGGAATATCGGCAAAGGGGTAAGTGGCCATAAAACGCACAGCAGCAGCTCAGATACATTTGCTGCCATGCTGCCATGCCCAGATACAATTGTATCTCGCAGGCTTAATTTGATTTGCATGCGCTCCAGCGCTAAAGGGATTTGCCCAGATCCACACAAATAACTTGAGTCATATATCTTTATTTAATGATGAGTCTTCATCCAGTTGCAGTTTATTTTGCTTACAACTATTTCACTGAGCGAGAATCAAAATGTTTTTCGTTTCATTTTATTTTTTTTTTTAAATTTATGAATATTCCATTTGGATTTCCCACAATTTATTTAGCTTTTGAAATTACCAACGTTTTATTTATAATAATGTATAATTTAAATCAGATAAATGAAACTGAAAATAAATTTTAAAAAAATATTCTAAAATTTATATTGATTCCAAAAACTGAAGTTAAAATTAGTCAAATTTTGTTGAGCTCTGAGAGATGAAAAATAATTTAATTTTGAACTCAATTTAAGCAATTAATTTTCTGCATTTTTTAGATTTTTTAATGATTAAGTAAATAAATAAATATTACATATTATATATATATTATGTATTATATACATAAATTGGCTTTATATCTCAAGCAATCAGATTTCATAATTTTTTTAATCGTTGAGTTCGTTGGGCGCCTGTAGTTTGGCATAGTCTCGACCGATTTCAAGGTGTTATGTATATATATATAATTTGAACTGATTGGTCTTGCAGGCAAGGAGATGGTCGACTATATTGCTGACTATTTGGAGAATATACGCGAGCGCCGCGTCTTCCCCGATGTGAGTCCCGGCTATATGCGTCAGCTGCTGCCGGAATCGGCCCCGGTTGAGGGCGAGCCCTGGCAGAAGATATTTGGCGATGTGGAGCCGATTATAATGTCCGGGGTGACCCACTGGCAGTCACCGCATATGCACGGCTATTTTCCGGCTCTCAACTCGATGCCGTCGCTGCTGGGCGATATGCTGGCCGATGCCATCAATTGCTTGGGCTTCACCTGGGCCAGTTCGCCGGCGTGCACCGAACTGGAAATCGTTGTGATGAACTGGCTGGGCAAGATGATTGGGCTGCCGGATGAGTTTCTCCACTTGAGCAACAACTGCCAGGGCGGCGGTGTGCTGCAGACGACGGCCAGCGAGGCGACACTGGTCTGCCTGCTCGCCGGACGCACCCGGGCCATCCAGCGTTTCCACGAGCGTCACTCTGGCTATCAGGATGCCGAAATAAATGCCCGCCTCGTGGCCTACTGCTCGGATCAGGCGCACTCGAGCGTGGAGAAGGCGGCACTCATCGGTGAGTCCTGAGTCGCAATCGTAAGCCGCTTAAAATTGAAACTAGCCAACCATCCTTGCACCCCCCACAGGACTCGTGCGAATGCGCTACATTGAGGCCGACGAGGACTTGGCCATGCGGGGCAAACTGTTGCGCGAGGCCATCGAGGACGACATTAAGCAGGGCCTGGTCCCATTCTGGGTAAGTCTGCGCTTGTCTTCACTTGTCTCTGATTGTCTTGTCAAAATTAATTGGCCGTCGCCGTTGCGCAATTAGGCGCTGAGTGGATTTGTGGGCCAGCATCAGCAGCAGCAGCAGCAGCAGCAGCATCAGCAGCAGCAGCAGCTGCGTCTACATCTAATTCCCTCTTTTCCCACCGGAGCTAATTAATAACCATCAGCAGTTGGGCGTCCATTGCTCGGCTGATTCTTAGATTTGCACCTGGTAGCGTGTCTGATATCATTTCAGGCGCACTTATTTGCGCCAACATTTGTTAACGCTTAACTGACAACTTGGCTCTTACCCGATTTCGCTGTCGCCTTCTACTTCTCAATTCCCGCTTATTTATTTATTTTCATTCAATAGATTTGATTTATTTCTGGTCTGATTGGGTTTCTTTCCATGTCTTTATTTATTTTATTTTATTGAAAACATAAAATTTTATTTTAATTCATTTTTATTATTTTTGTGTCGATTCATTAAATAAAATAATTAAATTTTATGCGTACCAAATACGTTCGAAAATTACTTAAAAGTTTTTAAAGAAATTCAAATTAAATCTAAAATTAAAATTACAAAGCAAATTATGTAAAATTAAAAGTGAATAATCAAATTAAAATTTAAAATGAAAATTGTAGAATTAATTTTAAAATATCCCAATAAAAATTGTGGCAACTCAGAAAAATCCAATCAATATCCTTAAATCCTTCAGTTAAAAAATTAAATCTTAAATATTATTATTCTAAATATAAACTTAACGGCTTCAAATTTATTTTTTAATAGTTTACATTTTTTCTATTCTAAAAAAATTCTAAACTAAAAAAAATGAGAAAATAAATCTCGATTTGAATTGTTTTACAGGTCTGTGCCACACTCGGCTCCACGGGCAGCTGCAGCTTCGACAATCTGGATGAGGTACGTAGCTAGATGCGGAGTCGTCAATTAATTATTATATATTAATTGCACACACAGATAGGCGTCGTGTGTAGGGAGTACAACCTGTGGCTGCATGTGGATGCTGCGTATGCGGGCAGCGCCTTCATCTGCCCCGAGTTTCGCACCTGGCTGCGCGGCATCGAGCGAGCCGACTCCATCGCCTTCAATCCCTCCAAGTGGCTGATGGTGCACTTTGATGCGACAGCGATGTGGGTGCGCGACAGCACCGCCGTGCACCGCACCTTCAACGTGGAGCCGCTGTATCTGCAGCACGAGAACTCCGGCGTGGCCGTTGACTTTATGCACTGGCAAATACCGCTGAGTCGCCGCTTCCGCGCCCTCAAGGTGTGGTTTGTGCTCCGATCGTTTGGCATCAAGGGCCTGCAGCGGCACATACGGGAGGGCGTCCGTCTGGCGCAGAAGTTCGAGGCGCTGGTGTTGGCCGATCATCGCTTCGAGCTGCCGGCCAAACGGCATCTGGGCCTGGTCGTGTTCCGGATACGCGGCGACAATGAGATCACCGAGCGGCTGCTGAAGCGCTTGAACTATCGTGGCAACCAGCACTGTGTGCCCTCCTCGCTGAAGGGCCAGTATGTCATCCGGTTTACGATCACCTCGACACAGACAACGCTCGACGATGTGGTCAAGGACTGGATGGAAATCAGGCAGGTGGCATCCCTGGTCCTCGACGAGATGAACATCACAATTGCGAATCGGGTCTATTTGAAGGGTAAACACTGGGCCCTTCCCAGTTACTGAATCGCCCCACCTTTTTGTACCGTTCCGTTCCGTTCCGTTTCATTCCGTTTCGATTCGTTCCGTTTCGATTCGTTTTTGTTTGGTTTTTGTTGTTTTGATTGTTGATTTTATTTGTTGTTTTCGCTTTCGCATCTAGCATTAAACATTTTGATTCACCCCAACAGCAAAACTTCATTACTTTGGCCTGAAAACATATCTGCTGAAAGTACACAAACTATAGCTATATAAATGAATAACAGATCGTTCAGAGATACAAAAGTATATCATAGTGAAAACAGTGATAGTAGCGATGAGTTGGAAGAATCTGTAGATTATAACTAATTATCTGTTGAGCGCTAAAGTATCTGAAAATTGATCTATCATATAAATATGTATGCTTTCCATTACACATACAAAAGTATCTATCAGACAGATTATCATTCAGATACAAATATATCCATTTTTAGCTTTAGTTATTATAATTAACTTTCCAATAGCAAATGTCTCCTAAGCCGGACTATCATTATAGATACAAAAGATGTTTTCAAGAAGGTATTTCTTGACATCACAGTTAGTCCAAAAAGTATGTTCTTAATGCTCAACATTAATGCCTTTCCAGCAAAGCATCTTTCTTCTAGCTATAGACGTCTTTCTAGATTATATATATCAATTTGACTGGACTCTCATTATAGATAGAAATGTATCTCCGAAATGTTCAAGAACCTTTTCTTTTGTATACTTTTTTTTTGCTTTATTTTAATTTGACAGATACTCGAAAATTGAGTTACTTTATGGCTTAAGGTTTATTTGGATTTCACAGCTACTCAAAAATGTAATTAGTTGATACTTGAAATGAGTTGTTAAATTGGATAACATTTTCCTTGTTTAATTGCACTCACGCAACTTAGATACGAAGGAGAAGAGCGAGGCATTCGGCTCCAGTTTGCTGCTGTCGAATTCACCATCGTCGCCGAAGGTGGTCAATGGCTCCTTTGCGGCCATCTTCGATGCCGACGAGTTTCTGGCCAAGACCTATGCTGGCATACGCATAGCGGTAAGTGGAGCAGCTGCAGCTGCCGACTAAAGACAGTGATTGACCAAATATAAACGGTTTACAGCACCAGGAGTCGCCGTCGACACGTCGCCGAGTGCGCGGCATACTCATGTCCGGCAAACAGTTCTCGCTGGACTCGCACATTGATGTGGTGGCTGTGGTGCCCACCACCCGCAACGAGGGTGGCGATAAGGGACGTGAATCTGTTGCCGGACAGGGGGAAGCACGCGCTCAGGCCAGCATCAGCGAGGATGTGGACAACGAGGAGTCCGCCGCGGAAGGTATGAAGCACAGGTAGCGTAGTCGCCAGTTTAGTTCTATTGCCAGAGAATGCTCGAATGGCTTGCCCCAAATATAGAAACATCCTTTGCCGTTGCACTCTAGATTTGACAATTGATTTGCTCGTTCTCGCCAACCAGAAACTGAGCTGCTGCAGCTGACAAACTTCAACTCGCATAACCACTCTCATTCCCAATCCAACTCCAACTCCTCTGTCCAGAATCATAATCACATTCACAGTCTCAATGCCTCCACGCCAGCCTATCACTTTCGACCCATTACAATGCTCACCTCGGCATCGCCATCGTCGTCGCCGTCGGACAACAGTCGGGATGTGGACATTTATCATGGCAAGAAGTTTTTGGAGCCCTTGAGCAGCCTCATCGAGAACAGTTCCTTTACCAGCAGCATCTGCCGCATGCCCACGCCGATGACGACGCCCACGGAGCCACAGCCGCCACCAGGTGGCTTCGGGGACGACGACTGGCCAGCGAGGACCTTGAGCCAGCTGCTGCTGGAGCGTTACGCCAACTCCTCCTCGTCGACGGACAGCAGCAGCATCAGTCTGGCCAACGCTGCCACACCCACCCTGAGCAGGCTGAGCAGCCTCAATGACTTGGCTTCCCCGCTGCTCGGTTCCTTTGCTGCATCCCAATCGCAGCCGCTGCACTCGGCTCTGGGCGCATCTAGACTCAGTGATTCGGATGCGACCATCTGCTCAGCTGCCTCATCGCTGGAGTCCCTATAAATAATACAAATAAACTATATGCATATATATATATATATAATTGATAGAGAGTAGAAAATGAATAGTTCACTGCTGTGCAATCAATCAATAATGTTAACTATCGTAGTACCGATTCGAAGCTTCTATATATATCCATATGTATGTGCGTGTGTATTGAAAACATCCTAACTCTTATCCAATGTAAGATACTATATCCAACCAAGGAATTAAAGCGTTGAGTTCAATTCAGATATTGGCCAGAAAGCACTCGACAAACATCAAACTAAATTACCTATTGCCTATACGTAAATATTTATTACTATAACTCTATCTGTATTTACTGTGTACTTACCATATCCTATATACATAGATGTTAACTTATTTTACTATTTATTGTGAATAAAATTTCAGCGTTAAAGTTAAAAGCAACCATCGAAAATTTGCAATTGAAGAACAGCAATCACTGCAATTCAATGCAAGCCCAGAAGTATGCAATGCATTTAAGTTGTCTTGCAGCTGGGCCAGCCTAGAAGTAGGCAATGACATATTTGTGGTCTGTATATAAAGCTGAGCTCGAGATGATTAAATTCTTTTTCGTAGTATTAATATATATACATATAAGCATATGTTAGATATGTTTATTTTATATCTTTAAATTTGCAACTTTAATTTTAATTTGAAATTTACATTTTTAAAATTATTTTTTATATGAAATGCTGAAATGCTGCTAAGAATCGTAACATACCCATATAAATAGCCACAATTTGAAAATGTAGTTTTTTTAACAGCAACTTCTTGCAATATCTGCTACCGTCAAGTCAAAGTTGTTAAGTGAATTTTGGGAAGCTAAATTAAGAATTTGAATTTTATAATAATGTAATAATGGAATAATGATTTGCGAGTAACTTGTTTTATCCCTTGTAAGCGATCGCAGTTGGTACAAGCGTTATATCAGTTGGAAGTTTATGGCTCACAATCACGACATTATTACAACAAACTACAATGACCGAAAACTAAACATGAATAACAGGTAATTAATTTTATATGCACATTTCACAAATTTCATTTACTAGACGGACCAATAAATCAAAAATCAATCAAGAGCTGTGCTTGACATCAATCTTCACCGGCTCCTCCGAATGAACAACATGCGTTGCGATTTGATAGTGGGTCTGCAGATAGAACGATAGCAAAAATATGATAATGAAGTCGTAGAAGAGTATGACAGTGGCCAAGAGATAGTCATTGATCCGCATCTCTGCAAAGCGGCCCCCGTTGATTGTTTGGCCATGGTACATGATAAACTAGGGACCAGAAGGCGATATGATGATATTCAACTGATCAGTCCACAATACAAATACTCACCATCAGAATTACGGAAGTTACGAGCAGTTCGAACAGTATATAGGAATACGTTGTCTGTGTCAGCAGGTGGAACATAATCAAAAATATGGACGCAATGAGGAACACAAAGGACACCACAAACAACACAACAATGTCCAGCGTCAGATCCCGCTAATGAAAATCAATAAAAATAATTACTCTGCCACAGTTGGTTCTTCGACTTACCGGAATAAAGGCGCCCAGCAGGACGAATATGAGCAGCAGGATCACACAAATGGCAAACCACAGGAGCAGTTCTGGCCACATTGGCTTAACCACCAAAGCAAATAGGCCAACGATGGCAAATTCCACCTACGAATTGCAATTGAAAGGCAGTTGTGGAAATTGCGATAATATGCACTTACAGTTAATATAGTTATTATCCAATTTAAGCCCGTCATAAAGCGCGATTCCTCAACGAATATGAAGATAAAGACCAGAATTATCGACAGAAATATGAATATTAGACTAATCCATTCATATTTCAAATATGCTTGAGCCTCATCCTGCCTGTAGTTAAAAAATACTGATACTGCATTCTAAATGCCAGCTTCAGTTACTCGAACTTACACTAAGTTGATGACGAGCCACTGAATCAGCGCCAAGAGCAGCCAGATAAGGGTTACTCCATAGACAATTCCGGAAAATTTGCGACGGGCTCGCTGATACGAACCAACGCGATCATCCATTTTCCCAAAAACAACTCACGGCCCACTGTGAACATGTGACTACAAATAATTTAGGCCTCAATAATAAACTACAATGTAAGCCCTCTGTCATTCAAGGCATATTTGATTGATGGATCAGTCTAGCTTAAAGGCCTGCTTACACACGCTGGCAATCTTGCCATATATATAATATATCTGGCACATTTACATATAATCACTAAGCAGACAATACTTTGTATTAGAGATATAATACATATACATATATACAAATATAAAAATACAAATGCCATATAAATGTAAATACATTTAATACAGATCATATTTAGCTATAGTTTAAAATTGCTGGCAGTTTGCCATACAAGTTTATATCCGGCTAAGCTGCCACATTTGTTCGATAAGGTGTTTACACATGTCTGGCAACACCATTGGCAAATATTCGCAGTTGAGCTTGATATTGCATAAATTGAGGCACTTTTATTTCATTTAATAGAAATGTTTAAACATTAATTTTTCTAAATATATTTTTTTTTTATTTTATTTAAATATTGTGGAAGTTGTTCAATGAACATATAAAAGCCGGATTGCAAACAGGTTAAAATTGATATTAAATTATAGTTGAGGTAACATGTTCGGCTGGAATATCATTTATTTTATTTAAATTTTTAATTAAGAATAAAAATTAAAGTTAGAAATTTAATTATTTTAAAAATCTAAGGACTGTAAAATGGCAGTTTAAATTCACTATTAATTTCAAATATTATTTAAATTTTATTTTATTCGCATTCGTATATTAAATTTTAAATAAATACATTGGATATATAAGCCGGGTCAATATTATTTGAGCCCTGACAAAGATGGCCTTTACCTATGTGGTTAAACTATTTGTAACCCATTTTGTATTAAAGTTGTGTCAAACTTGTCGTTGAACTTGAACAGGATTTAGCAATGGATCTGGATTGGCGTGAGAAGGAAAGGGTTACCAAAATTCTAGTGAGGAAGACCTACAAAGTGACGATATTGATGCTACTTTTTGGCCAGCTTCAGGTGTTTGTTGTAATGGAAATGTATGTAAGGCGAATCTGATGATATATATATATATGATTTGATTGTTGTGCGACTGCAGCGCCTCTATCAGGGAGTTTCTGGAGTTTAATTACTACGTCAGTTTGGTGACTTTTCTTGTTAGCTTTATATCGATACAGTTGTATGTGTTCTTTTATCGCATCCTCGAGCAAAAATCAAAGTGGAAACGCATCTTAGCCGACATTTGGACGGTAAGCGGCTTCTCATATAAGATAAATAACGAATGCAGTCCTTAACTTCTTCTCAGTACGAGGTGAACACCCTGTCGATTATGAAGCCCGCCAAAGGAGCGCCTTACATTTGCCTCATGGTGTCCTGGGTGCTGACCTTCATGGTCATGGGCATCAGTGTGATGTACGGCAACATGGCAACGAGGCATCGTCGTGGACTCTTTGTTAGTGCACTCTCTGCCGATTGCTGGCGTCGATTCCGAGACTGGTGTTAATTGTTGTTTCACCTCTTTTGCAGATGAGTCGACACAATATCATTTGTTGGAGCGAACGAGTATTTGTGTTAACGAGCCTTGGAATCATTCTGTGCTCCGAAATGAGGCGGGTTAACATTGAGTTCGCCAGCCTCCTCATCTACACCTCGATGTCCAACATTGTAAGGCAAAGCGGCATTGAGACCCAAAATAATACTGGCTGAATATGGCACATGAAAGCGTTGGCAAATTGATCGGGTGAAAACAGAACTTGCCAAAAAGCTTTAGACTTTTTAGTGTGATGAATTCAAAATGCGCACAGTGAGATTTTTCTGAGGACCCACATTTTATTTGTGTAAGCTTCTTCAAGTGAATTGAGAGTGTGTTGAGCAATGAAAAGCTTTCAATAGCTGTTGAGAGTGTTGTTTGTGAGAGCACAAAAGCTCTATGCGATGAAAAGCTGTGTTTACTTGCAATCAACTCATGATCGGGACCACAGTAACAGCAGTAACAGCTTAGTGCCTAAGACGTCTTTCAGACGAGCTTTCCTTTTAATACCTACAAAAAAGCACAAGATTTTCTTTTAAATATTTCATTTAATCCGTTTTCACAAATTGACTTCGTCTATTGTGCCACATTCAATTAGTTTAATTTGGGTCAAAAAACCGCTGATTAAATTGCTTAAATTTCTTGCTGCAGTTTGTGGTAATGTTTGCAGCCTCGATACGCAAACCAAACTTTTACCAACTGGAAAGAATCGGCGACCACATGCTCATCGGCCAGCTTTACTATCTGAACTTCTACGCACTCTACATGGGATATGTGTGGCTGGCTGCAGCCACTATTCAACTGGCTGATTGGAATATAACGTTGGCAAGCCTGACACAAGCCTTTTAGACCGGCCTCTCAGCGTTGCCACTCAAATCTAGGCGCATGCGCTGCAAAAGTCCCAACAGCTGTTCCGCAAACACACACACACACAAAGGCACACACGCATGCACTCACATTCACACAATGTTTACGGTCGTCAGTTGCATATGCAAATCAGGAACGTTTTGCTGCCTGGAGTTACGTCAGAATCGTCGCGGTGCTCGGTAAACAGTTGGTTTGTGTGCCACTTTTAGATGCCAACGCACATCGTGTTCTCAGTTGGCCAAGTTGGCCTCGTCTTAGTCGCTTCACTTATCGTCGCTTGAAAATCGATAAAAGTTTTCCTAACACCACAAAAAAAAAAAACAAAAAAACCAACTACAAAAAGATGTGTAAATAATATTTCACATAAAGTTTTCTACAAAATGTTCGCGTTTCTTTTTGGCAAACGTACGTTGTATTAGGAGTACAATAATAACGGGGATTCATATCAATTACATACCATTTCATAAAAGTGTAAATACAAAATACATCCGTAAAAATGTATACATCAAAAGTGTGCCAGTGCTGATTGGATGTGTGAGTGCGCTGGTTGGCTTTAGTTAAATTCATGTGTAAGGTGGCCTTTAATCTTGGCTGGTCTAAAACGAATACACTGTAATTTCAATTTATGCGTAAGAAGGAAACAAATACAGATGGACATCACGCACACTCACACATACACAAACACACATGTGCGTTGATTGTTTTGAATATTTGTTTACAATACATTTGTATGTGAAAAATGATGTTTTGTATTAACATTTAGGATTAATATAAATAACAATCTGTTTAAAGTTTATGTATACAGTTTTAGACACAGCATCAAGTGGTGTGTATTATAATTAATATGTTTTGTTATTGTAAATGTTATCGTTGTTGTTGTTGTTGCTGCTGCTGCATAAGGCCAATACAAAGGCAGCAGCCCCTCTTAGGCCAGTGCCCATTTGGGGGGCTGTTCATAAATTTTCTTTTTTTTTTGGGTTTGTGTGTTCTTGACGGTTTTAGTGGGGCGCATCCGTAACGGCAAGGGTAGCATGATCCTTGCTGCTGCTTGAAGGTAAAGCGCACACTGCAATTGTCAGGGAAAAGAAATGTGATTAGCTTCAATAAATCAAAGGCTCCAAATTGGATCCTATACAAATACGACTAACTAGCTCTATCTACTTTTACACTTCTGACATCAGCATTTACAGTTGGGCTATAAAGAATATATCTTAGAATGAACTGAACACGATTTGGATCTCAATTAATAATTGTGGTGTTAAACATCCAATTAGCACATGGGGCACGCAGCAATGGATTACCTTTTCTTAAACTAAATCTGCTCAGCATATGTTTTGCATATATATATAATTATATACGTATATGTATATGTATATATGTATATGCACTTATGTTGCATGTGGTTGTATTTGTTGCCTTAGGGATATGCGTAATTTTAAGTGCAACAAGTTGCCTTGCTGCGTTTTCTTTTTGTTGTCGAATTTGTGTCAGTTTATCAATTGTATAGCGACACTGTAAGAAAAATAAGAATTGATCATCGTTGAAAAGTGGCACATTCGAATATAATTAGTTTTGTAACGCTTTAGAACATGTGTTAGCAAAACCGAACCCAAAACCACAATTGAAATCCAAAACCGCAAGACAATAACAAAAATATTAACAATCCAAATATAATCCGGCTACCCTTGAAATATGTATCAATTATTCCTACGCCAGCAAAGCGTGGAAAACATAATAAATGCATGAATTTGGAAAGTTAATTCAAATTGATAGAATTATTTTTATTTTTTTTTTGCAATCAGCTGACATAGGATCAGGCGAATTTAGCCATGTTGAGTGGACGTATGAGTATCATGAGTTCGGGCAAAAATGTGTACACCTGGACAAAAATTAAGTGCAAAGCTGTGTGTAATGTGTGTGTATGTGTGTATAATGTGTGTGTGTGTGTAATGTGTGTGTGTGTGTGTGTACTTAAGGCTAAGATAAAAGAAATGCTAAGCACCATCCAAAATTTCCTAAAAGGTTTGTCTCAAATTTGGTAACTGAAATTACCAGAGTAAGCAAAGCCAAATATAGGAAAATAATTACCAAGTTACTTAATTAGTAATTTAAAATATAATTTAGATTGGTGCTCTAAATTATATATATTTTTTTAAATTGATTCATGCATCACCAGCAAATATAGAAAAAGAATTAACAAATTACTTAAATAGTAATTTGTAATGTAGTTGAGATTAGGCAAGATTAGCTCAGAAAAAAAGCATTGGCCGAAAAGCATTAGGCAAGTTTGGGTTTATTAGCGTATATAGCATTCTTACCGATTATAATGATGAGCAAGACGACAGCTATGACGCCCAGTATGATCATCATTTTCATGTTGGCCCACCATTGCTTGCGCTTCAGCTTGCCGGCCTGCTGCTCGAACTGTGAGGCGCCCTGTTCCAGTTGGTCGGCGCGCTCGCCCAGCTCCGATAGCTTCTGATCACGTTCGAGCACCTTCTCGACGTTGACGCGCATTATGCCGACAACCTCGTCCACTTTGGCCTGTGTCTGCTGCAGACGCTTCTGGGCGGCATTGTTGTTGCTGTTGTCGGAAACATTGTTGTTTGGCGGTGGTGGAAGTATGGGAAAGCTGTAGAATATTATACGTGTGGCAGACAAGACTGCAAAGCTCTTCACACAAGCGAATCGCACGAAATTCCAAGCCCCAAAGTTCAGAAATATCAATCTCTTCTGCAGCCAAGCTTTGGGGCCAGCAATTGTGCCCCGCACTGTGTTGATTCTATTTAAGCTCCAACTGCGAATGTTGCGAGCCGCACTTACTCATTGTTTGAACCGGAAGGTGCGGGTGCCTCGTTGTTCTCCATCTTTTCTGTGCGTCGATTGCTCGCTTAAATGAATACTGTCTGCAGAAAGAGAGAAGTCGAATATGAACTAAATAGAGAATTTTCTTTGTTCAATAGCAGTCTTCCAGTGATCGACTAGCAGACACCCAGCTCATTTAACATACCCAACCAAACCCAAATTATTATTTGAAATAGTTCGAATCGCATAGAAGTTGGATTTCAGCGATAATGAGAGATTGTTAGTTGTTATAAGTAAGAATGAGAGACTAAGAGAGAGTTGGGTATCGAGGTAAAAAGCTGTTGGGAGTGAAAGTCAAGTCATTTAGCTTAGTACAGAGTGGGAGATGTTTTTGCAGAATGCCACTCTTTCCACTTTTAAAGGTTACAGGGTATATCAATAAAAACTTCTATTCATTTAACATTTCTCAAGATACGAAGCAAATTGTAATTGCGGCGAGTGCACACACACACACATGCACATACATACATACACACATATGGTGAGAGCAAAAGGTGCACACAATCACAAGCTGCGATTAATTACGTTAAATTTCACACAGAGAGCACTAACACAAAAGAAATAGAGAAAATTAGCAGAATGACAAGTGGAAGCACTTCTTATCTATGCAATATTGCCCAGTTCAAAATGAATCATACAATCCCCAAACTTGGTCTAGCAGCACAAAAATAGAGATGAGCGGCCAAACTGTGATTGGCCACACTGCTCACTCAATAAGCGTTAAATAATAGAAGTTGTGACGCAAAACTAAATAGCGCGCTGCCATCGGTTGCCCGATTTACCAGTGTAATTAATACTCACGATACACTGAACCGACCGAAAATATAAACCGTGACTCTCTCCCTAAAGTGTGATTCACAAGTGATAGCAGCACTGGCAGCACCGCAAAATAAAACTTGTTGCTCGTCGAACTTTGCAGCCGCCTGCCAACTCACAATATTTACATTGCGCTGCTGGCCTCGCCCTATTTAGCCAAAAACACACACTTACTTTGGAAATGTTTATTGTGCGACCGTTGTGCTGTTTTTGTGCCGAGTTCCTGGTTTTCCAGATGCTTTTAAAGTGTTCTTTTGATTTCTGATTACAAAAATAGCAGCAAGCCAACGTTGTGTTTTGCTTGACAGTTTTTACAGTCTGTTACCGAAAAAAAAAAATGGTGATTGTTGTCGCATAACATGCTTGTAACATTGCGTCATTCTGTAAACGCAAAAATGCGTCGTGCTGCCACCCTAGTGTTTCGACGACTATCTGGCAACGCTCTGTTGTGTATTGCCGCCCAAAAATCAGCAGAAAGTTTAAATGTTTATTTTTCTGTTTTGCAGCAATAAATACCGAACGGAACATGGAAAATGCATAATTCGCTGGCCTCTCGGTTGCTAGTGCGACTCCTGTTGCTGTTCGCACTGGTAACTGTAATTTCGATAGCTATTCTAACGAAATGGGGCTTTGATGAGCTGACTGCGGAAACGGACAAGGATTCGCACGCGAATCCCAGCGAGAGAAATGGCTATAATTCAGCATTAAGTGCTCGCGACGCACAAATAGAGCGCCTCAAGCAGGAGGTGCTCACGCTGCGAGCCCAGCTTGTCCTTTTGCACAGCAATCGTAGCGGAAATAACAATGGATTGCCTGGCAAATTGCCGGCAACTGGATATTCCTCAGCCTCCGCCTCCGCTTCTGCTTCCGCCTCCTCCTTGGCCTTATCCGGCTTCTCAAGCAGCAACAACAGCACACAGCTGCATCCCCAGGTGGACAGCACAATTCCCTCGCTGACGCATCACTACGACTGCAGCAGCTATATACGCAAGCAGGTGGGCGCCGCAGAGATTCTGCACGGATTGCCACTGAACAATGAGTACGAAATGATACCCTTTAATCACTTCACCTTCACGCGTGTCTATCCCATCGATCTGGGCCTCGGCAAGCGGGTGGTGGAGAAGCCCATCGGCTACAGGCGGCGGGATCTACTCGAGGCAGTCAACAAGGCGCTGGAGAGCCTTAATCGCAATCAGACCGCTCGTGCCCGGGCCAAGGGACTGACTTCCGTCGAGCCGGGCAGGTACACCCTGGACGACTTTGTCGAGGGCATTCATCGCACAGAGCCGACGACTGGCAGCCAGTATGAGCTCTACTTCCAGAGCATCAAACACCAGACGCATGTGGTGCGCAAGGCGCTAATCATGCGACCCTTCGCACCCCTCCAAACAGTCCAACTGTCCGAGCTGGCTGCCAGTCCCATTGTTCATGTCATCCTGCCCCTCGCCGGTCGCCTGCGCAGCTTTCGCAGCTTCATCCAGTTGTTCAAGCAACTGGCGGATCGTCGCCTCCAGCTGATCGTCGTCTACTTTGGCGAGCCGGGACTGCAGCAGGCGCGACAGATTGCAGCGGACTTGGAACGTGTTCAGCTCATAGCTCTAAATGAGACATTTAGCAGAGGTGGGTGATGATAGAGAGTATTCATGAAGCTAAAGCAATCAATAAAAATCCTAATTGCAGCCAAAGCTCTACGCTTGGGTGCTGAGCATGTGCAGCCGCAGACAGGAAAAGTGACGCAGGATGCGCTGCTCTTCATGTGCGATGTGGATATTGTGTTTACGGCCAAGTTTTTGGAGCGCTGTCGCTGGAATACCTCGCCCGGCAAGAAGGTACGTAGGCCAGCAATGAAGGACAAATGGACAAATACTAACATAAGTGGATCTTAGGTTTATTATCCAGTTGTGTTCAGCCTGTACAATCCACACGTGGTGTACACGCTGCAGGGAAAGTCGCTGCCCAGCGAGGAGGAGCAGCTGGTGATCTCGAGGGACACCGGCTTCTGGCGCGATTTTGGCTACGGGATGACGTGCCAGTATCGCTCTGACTTTCTGCAAGTACGCGGCTTCGATGAGGAGATCATTGGCTGGGGCGGCGAGGATGTGATGCTCTATCGCAAGTACGTGAGATCCAAAATCAAAATCATACGCGCCACAGATCCGGGCATCTTTCATCGCTGGCATCCAAAAGTAAGTCGACCACCCTTCGAATCTGCAACTCATTAAGTATTTTATGCATTTTCACAGATCTGTACGGGATCGTTGAGTGCGGATCAGTATCGGGCATGCATACGATCCCGTGCCTTGAACGAGGCGTCGCATGCCCAGCTTGGCTTTCTGGCATTCCAGGACGAGATCGCCGCTGCGGTCGCCATGTCCGCTGTATCCGTGGCACACTCGTGATATCCTACTGGCGCCATTGGCCACTGCTGCTTCGATACTCAACCACAATGTGACAATAAAATTATGTATTTGTAGCCAATTGTTGAACTAGCATAATTGTTGAAAACTGTTTCCGTTTCTGCTGCCTAACACTTAACTTGACTTAACTACTCTCGTACTTGGCGCTCGTAATAATCGTATGACAAATTGTTCTTCCATGAAGCAAACTAGATGCAATCTTCAAAACCAAAACCAACAAATACCTAACGAAACCCACAATGTAAACATATTTAGCATATATTGTATCATACCGAAAACTACATATATAAAACTGCGCCTGCTCGCATTAGATAAACAAAATTAAGTGGTTTAATTAAACTTGTCGCCGTCGTAAATGCTAAATACATACATACATATGTACATACATATATGTAGTTATAGACCACGACATATGGTTTGTGGATTGTGAGTGCCAACGACCTCCATTTGGGGTTCACTGCGCATGCAGACGAAGAAGATGAAGGAGCCAAAAATAATAAAAAAAAATAAGCAGCAGGAGCAATTTGGTCTTGATCCACTCTAGCGTAAAGTTCATATGATATTTGTACCCTATCAGGAGTACAACAATTACATCATGCTGTTAACAGGAAATATTTGATTATTTCTGAGATTTGTACTTTAAATAATCGCGATCAACTTGAGCTACTCTACGTCATTTATGTTCACCCATTCCCATTTCAAATGGGAATTTAAATATCTGCCTGAGCATAATTTGTTATTGTTTTTTAATTTATTCAGTGTTATTTATATATTATATATATATATATTATATTAGTTTTTATATGAAAGGGAATGCAACTGTCTGCTCCATACTCTGTGCAGTAAGTTGTTCCATTTTGGCGTCTCTTTAAGCAGCTCTAAACCCTTTTCATGGTCATGGTCGTGGATTATGTAAGCGCCCAAAAAAAAAAAATAAATGAACTCATTTGTCGCAATTAGCAATGCTAATTTCACGCCTTTAATCCGAGATTCATCCAGTTTTGCAGTGAGTCAGAGTCAGAGCCAGAGTTGTCGACAGGAATACACCCAAGTATTACGCAATGCGAGAAGATGCATTAATTAGCCCCAAATGTCTGAGAACAAGTAATGACAGCCAGCCGAACAGAGACATCCTCCCGCTATTCTACGAATGCCAAACTGACCGTGAAAACCACGAAAACCCGAATCGGTTCCAAACGGGGCTTGGCCAGAAAACACCCAAGGTGTTGCAGGTGAAGTGACAAAACGACGCCACAGCCACAGCCAAATGCCAACACCTCAGCCACGAAGAGCTCAGCTCAGCTTAGATCCACATCGAGCGAGCAACGTGCCTCCCTCGCAGCCAACCCCTCTCCGCGGGGAGCTCTGCTAGCTCCACATCGCGCTTCAGTGCGCTTCTCCGCAAGTCTCGTCGGTGTCCGATCTCCGATCTACGGTCTCCGATTCGGTTCTAGCGAAGAGCGCGCTCCAGCGACTTTTGGCAGCTGCGTTCAAATAAATACCCGTGCCTCGGGCCTGATCAGCACATTCGTGATTTCAATTCTGTTGCCAGCGACTCGTCGAGCGATACTTGAAAAGCATTTGAAAAGCGCGCCAAGGATTTGTGCACCCAGCGCCAAAAACTAGTTGAGCATAATTCCAAGAAGGGCACTGAACGTGCCTGGAAGTATTTGTGCAAGTGAATTGAATTTAGTGAACTGAATTTAAAAAAAAGAAAGAACAAAAAAACAATGCACGTGTTGCAATTGGTGAGTTTTAAACAATTATTGAGAAAACTTAAACTTATGAAAAAATCAAAACTCACATTTCAAATATCTACTCTGGAGATTCGAAACAGAAAGAGTTCATGCCGATCATGGTAAAAATTAAGGTATATTGTTATGAGTTGTGCAGCTACTTTTTAGGCCCAAAAATTATAATATTTTGTTTTTATTTAATATTTTGTGATTTTCAAATTCGACACCAAATTTTTTTTGCTTTAATTACTTACAAATTTTATTATTATTTACAAATTATATTTTGTTGTTCAAAAAATATTTAATTTGTTGTTGAGCATAAAATAATTTCTTTTGATTTTTTTCTTTTATTAAATTTCTTTTATTAATTGTTAAAATGGAATCTTAGCCAATTTTATATTTTAATTAATTTTGAAATAAAACAAAGAGAATATGAATAGAAAATTGATGATTAATGATCTCTTAATTAATAACAAATTATTTATCATTGCTCCGCAGATATTCAATTTGTTAAAGATTTTAATAATACTTGAATCAATAATCAAATATTTCATTTTTTTTTTCACATAAATATTTAAATTATGCAAATATAAACTTATATATTAAATAATTTTAAAATTAAACAAACAGAATATCGATTGAAATTGTATATCTGAGAAATACATATATAAATTCAAAGATGTTTTTTGTCTTGTTTTATATAAATATATCTTTGATTAAAATAGTCTTGGCTTAAACATTTTGAAGTAAAACTAATTAGATTGAAGATTTGAGCAGATGTAATGGATTCCAGTTGAAAACATTTTAATATTTTCAAGAACGAAATATACGAATTAATCAAAATGTATCATTTAAAGGCAATTTTTTAAAACAGTTTTTTTTTATTAGTTTTAGTCAATAAATATTATGATTAATTTGTTTGTAGTAAGACTTGTATTAATCAGCAGTAAGTTGTTTATCGATAAAGGTATATGTATAGTACTTGACAAGAGGATTACGCGATTTTTTACGTTTTAAGAGCATTTGCTCTTAAAAAACATTTAAAATGTTCTTCTCTAAATAAGTTAGATATTTCTTTGTTTTTAAAGCCATAGATCAAATTAGATAGCATGAACCAGAAACCTACCCCTTCATTCGAGACTTTCAAGTTTTTCTACATATATATATATATATCTGGTTTATAAAAATATAAGATTCTTTGAGAATTTTTAATGAAATAGAGAATTCATTCAATTATGTAAACAATCATAGAACAAATTATGTAATATTAGCAAGAATGCTGACCTACCCCTTTCCTGATGCCATATACGATTGCATAACTGTCGCTATATGATGTAATATATATTTTGGGGAATTTCGGAATATTATGTAAATGACAATTTATGCATAAATCAGTCGCGGAATTAATGATGACAACGACCGTTGACCGACAGCAATGTGATATACTATAGAGAGAAACAACGACAAAAAAAGCGCTTATATGGTAAAATTTAATTGTTCTAATAAAGTGTGCACACACTCAGTGACAAGTCACGAACTCGAGATCCGCAGATTGGCCAGTCGGTGGCTTTATTTTGGCTATAGCCAGCCCCAAGCGGAAATTGTTCCTGATGCTTGGCTAACAAAGCGTGGCGGACCAGCTCGCCAGCATATATGTTCATGATTAGAGGAGAGGAGGGGCAAGCCGAGGGGCAGCCAGGTAGACACTATATATATACTATATATATACATATGAGTTTGTGGTTATTTTGTTGGCGTACTTTATGATTTGGAGCCATGAATGAAAGCAAAATGATGTCAATGCTATTTTATGCACATCTGATTATGAGGCTTAGTTTTAATTATTTTTTATGATGATTTATGATTTACATTTGTACATTTGATACATCTGTTAGTGGTTGAGGTGTTGGCCACCATTTGCGCCCTAATCTATGCCCAATTATTGCATAATCGGCACAGAGCACCACTCATAGTCCATTGATCATATTTCACGCTCGCTGACGACGAGTGTCCATTTTTAATGATGATAATGACGCTGATGATTTCTACACATGGCTTTGTATTTCGAGCAGTACTTTCCTCAATTATGATTGGAAGCTGTACGTGCCGATGGTGTGTGTGTGTTGGTGTGTGTGTATTGGTGTGTGTGGGTGTGAGGGCTTTGGCCCACTTGATCGCTGGACTGTGAAATCTATCCATAAACCATAAGCTAATGATCACGCTCTCAACTCTCAACTCTTTGCAGCTACTCTGCCTGGCCGTTGTCTGCTGCGTCCAGGCCGCTCTGCTAGCACCGGCAGAGGCGCGCTATGCCACGCCCACTGGCAGCGATAAACAGGCGCCAGCTGGCGTCCTCGACTCCGTGCTGCGCGGCAATGGCAAGAGTCGTCAGTCGCGTTGCGTCCGCTGCTACGAGGATCGCTACTACGGCAGCGGCAGCAGCAGCAGCGGCAGCAGCAGTGATCGATACGGCGGCTACTCGAGTCGGGGCGGCGAGGAGCCGCGCAGCTCGTGGTACTACTCCAATGACCGTTACGAGGATCGCGGCCGGGATCGTGACTATGACAGATCCTACAGTCGCGACGATCGCTACTCGCCTCGCACCTACGATCGGTACGAGGGGCGCGGCTACGATGACTACTACAGACGGGGCTCCAGCAGCTACGATCGCAGCCCTGGTTACTCGGGTTACTCCGGCTACTCGGGCTACTCGGGCTACGACAGCAGGGATCGTTACTCCGGTGATCGCTACAGTGACAGTTCACGGGGTGAGTCACAATAATACATAATAAATTCTTCTTCTAATTAAAAACTTGATGCTTTCAGATCGTTACAGTGATCGTTACGGCGATCGTTCGCGGTCGGGGTATGACAGATATGATCCGTATGACCGTTACTATTCAAGGTATGATTTCCGCAATTATCGTCCATGGGATGAGACCTACAGGTATCGCCATACTGCTTCTATATTTGTACTGTTTGTAAAAAGATGTTTCGTTTCTCTGTGTTTATCTGTTCAATTGTTGTCCATGCTAACACTCTCTTACTCTTTGCATACAACACGACAACAACAACAACAACAACAACTACTACTACAACAACTACAACAACAACAACAATGTTTACTAATAACACAAAACACCACAACAACAACAACATATGAACTCTGGATACTCTACGCTTCAATTTGTACTCGGATACTTAATGCACACCACTTCTCCCACGAACAAACCAACCACAACCACAACAACAACCACAACCTGTCCTGTGCTGTCCTGTTCTATCCTTGCAACCACTTAAATTGCACCCACGCACCCCAGAGGTCAGTCGGGCTTCGATAATTCGGGGCGTGGCTATTATTTTGCCCGCGATGACGATGATCGTCGCTCGAGTGCTCAACCGTTCAACGATCGCGAACGCTCCCCCGCCTCCCCCTGTGGCCATATGATTAGCAATTGCCCCTACGGCAGTCGCGGTGGCACCACGGTCTCCTCCTCGGCCATCGGCAGCGAAGGCTATCGGGGCGGCCACACCAGCGTCATGGGCGACATGGCCAAGCCCAATGGCCAGGGCGGCTGGACCTATCTGGGCGACCAGGATAAGCAAAGCTCTCGAGGAGGTAATGGTGGTGGCTCCAGCAGTGGAAGCGGTACTGCGTCTGCTGCTGCCGGTAGCGGTGGCGGTGGTGGTGGCGGTGGCAGCTCCAGTGCCAATGGCGGTGGCAGTGGCGGCGGGGGTGGTCGGGACAGAGAGCGAGATGCACAGAGGTAAGTTGCAGTGGGTGCTGCAAACCCATGCAAACCACATCAGCCAAACCCAGCTTATCAAGTCCACCCACTCTGGGAGTTTGCTTGTAGCCAGTTGCACACTTTGTGTTGTGGAATTGTGTAAATCATTAAGATAGGCTTGCTCTCTTGTCGCCCCTTGTAGCTCTTCCTATGGTGGCCGACCCCGCCCTCTAGGCGGCAGTTATCTGTTCGACCGGGACAGCAATGCCGTCCCAGAGAGCTCCAGCAATGCGGCTAACTCAAATGGTAATGGTGGTGATGGTGGAACTGGTGGCGCCAGCATGCCAGCAGCTGCGGCCCAAACGGCGGCCAAGCCAGACGAGTCCCAGGACATCGATGGCCAGGCTAAGACGAAGGCAGTGGAGTGATAATGCCTGCAATGGAGCAGTCGCAGCAGCCGCCTTGTGGGCGTGGCTTAACTTAATTTCTTATATTTATGTGTAACTCCTAAGAAAGAAGATCAATATTTGTATACCTATTTATGCGCAATCCTTCAACGACTTCCCCTTTGCTCAATAAACCAATTCAAAAGATTCTCAATATCCAGTCTTGAATTTTCGAATAAAAAACAACAGTTGCAATCACATTGAAAGTACAGTTAATTAGTTTATTTATTAATTTAACTATGCTTTGTATACATTTGTATTATTATTGTTTGTTGTCAGCGTTAGGCAAACAAAGCTTATGAAATACATTTTAAAGGAGCCCAGTTAAGCAAGAAGACCAAATTCATTTTGGCCTATTTTTTAAGTGTATATTTTGAATTGAATGAAATAATAAAAAACAAAATATAAAATAATATAAACGAAATATATCAAAACAAAGACGAAAATTTAAACATAATTTACACAAATGAATAAAGTAAAAATTGATAATGCAATTTTAAATTTAACAAGTACAAAATTTTAGCACAGTAAAAAAAAAAAAAATGTAAAAATTCGAATTAAAGATATATACAAATAAATACAGAAGTAAATGCAAAAAAACTATCGAAAATATAATCAAAAAATAAAGAAATAAATTAAAGTAAATCAAATAATAAATATTAAATTAAAATACAAACCAAACAATAAATAAAAAACAATACAAAAACTGAATAAAATAAATATACAAATTGATACAGTTAGAAATGCAAAAAACAACAAAATACAAATAAATAGTGGATCTTAAAAAAATAAAACTTTTGTTAAAATAAAACAGTGCAAAAAGGATATTAAAAAATAAATTGAACACAAGGCAGAAAGTAAAATTAAAATAAACTTACCAATTTATTTCTTTGGACGTTGATTTTAAACTGATACTTAACACAAGATGTACATAAATAAAAACATATGAAAAAAATAAGTTTAATCACACAATGATAAAATCATGGAGTTACAAATGAAATTAAATATAAATACAAAATAAAATTGTAAATTATAAAAATCAAAGGAATTACGAAAATTATATTAAAATGATTTTTTTTTATATGAAAAATAATTAACGTGACACAAAAAAATCCGTTAATAATTATGGTAAAAATATTATAAGGTAAAAAAATAAATAAACAAAAATTATAAAACAGAAATGCAGACGAATTCACAATAATATTTTAATGCAAATAAATAAATATATAAAATAAAAAATGAATTCAATTCGTTCCGGAAATAAAAAATAAATATAAAAATTATAACTAATCAGAACCAATAATTTTGTAACAAAATAAACCAAATATTAAAATTAAAAACTTACCAATTTAAAATTTGGACACAAATAAAGTATATGAAAGAAAAACTAAACTGGAAAAAAATATTGTAAATAAATTGTAAAACAAATCAAATTTTTCAATTAAGAGCTTACCAAATTAAGATTGAAAAAAAATTATAACCCAAATCATTTGAAAATGAAAACTAACCGTTTTAACAAACTTAAATTATTAACAAATATAATTTTTTATAACAAAAATACGCCTGCTATTGGCAATATGCGTTGTTAAAAATTTCGCGATTTTACATTAGAATATTTCTTCTTCTATTTTTTTTGCTTAATTTTCTAAATTTAATTGCTTGAAACCGTTTTTTTTTTTGTGGAAATTTTAAACAAGGATATTGTTAAACCAACAAATTTATAGCTTTTATAACGAAAGTTAACAAAAACATTAACAAAAATAAAGAGAAAGGAGAAACGGAAAAGGCACAAAAAATTGAAGTGGAAGTAATTTGGGGCTTATGCCATTGAGCGGAAGATATTGTAGCAATGCCTCAGATGTACAAATTATATATATTTTGATGATATATGTTATATATATTTAGTACGTATAAGTTGTTGATGACGTTCTCGATGATTGTCTTATGCTATAAAAGCTTTAAACGGTGTTTTTCTTAGATAGTTCGCAAAAGTTTTGATTTGGAGTTTAGCTGATTTAGTGATACTTCTATATATATATATATAAATATATAAAGTATCGCTGGATTTTTTAAACATTTTTTAGCTTGTCTTTTTGGAGTATTTGATGAAGTTAAATTTGATTTTTAGGTATTTTATGTAGTCGTGATGGGCAATTTGGTAGATCTTCTAAATATTCCTTTGTTTGCCAGTCTTTTGAGAATATTTGTTAAATTTTTACATCAATTTACTTTTTTTGATAGTTTGTCGATATTTGTTGTTGTCTTGATGGGCTTCTTGATAGACCTTCTAAATATTTTTTGCCATTTCTACTGGAATTATTGTTGATTTTATAATGCTCCATTTGAGAGTACATGTTTGATCCCATTGTTCTCGTCTCTCCCATGGCCAGCTATATACAAGGTCTGGATTATTATATAACCATTATATTCGTAAATCATACTTACAGTAATTATTTTTAATTGGTTTTGAATAACTGTACTTGATAGATTGTTAGCCTGGTTAGCCGCCACCGGTGAACCAGTGGCGGCTCAGCTGCTTGAATTACTTTTCTTTATATCGATTTTCCGTTCTTCACTTTGTAAAGCTGCAAGCTGAACTGTGCCACAACGGTGATCTGCAGCTGTATTTATAGTGTGGCAAAAACCACCACCAAAAGTAATAAAGGGGCAACCACGTTCCGCTCAACAATTGAAAATACTTTCGCATGAAATGAAAATGTGCACCCAGAACGCAGGCGTGCCCCGTTTTGTTGCTGCTGGCCTGCGTGCCTTTGGGTCATAACAGCAGAGGAGGGTTCAAGATACAAACATCTGCACTCAGAAGAAAATCGTCCCCAATTAAAATCGCACAGAAAAGTAGAAAGTTTTTTTGTGCTTGTAGAAAACGTTTCTTAATATTTTAAAAATAATCTTCTAAAATTAAAAAGATTTTTATTAAGAACAGAAAATATTTCTCCAATCCGTTTTTATACTTTCCGAAATTCAGATGAAAGTAATAAGACACCTTGCAAATTATACATATTTTTCCACGTTCTACAAATTTCCGGGAATTACAAAAAAATGTATAGTTTGGAAATAGATTTTCTGAATAATTTCTGGCAATTTTTTAAAATTCAACAAAATTTTTTCCTCAAGTGTATGTATTTATGTTCGGGCATGCATTGAAATGGTAATGTTTATGCTGGTATGCGATCCCAAGAGTCGTTAAGTGGTGCTGCTGGTGGTGGGTAAAAATGCCACCACCATCATATGCGCAAGATCAATGAGACGTTTGGTGTACAGTGTATGGGTGTATGGGAACTAAGATGGGAACAACCAGTTGATATACGGTACAATAGTCGAGTGCATATTTATTAGTCAAGATTTGAGCTCGAATTAGGTATCCTTGGCTTGCGTAATCTCCTTTCGCTTCTCACGCTCGAACTGGAACTTTGTCAGCGACTCTTAAGGGGAGATTTTTTTGTTTTATTTCTTTTTTATTTGGCAACTATTCACACCGAATTCCGGGGTTGCTAGTGCGCCAGGGACTGGGATGTGGTTTGTTGCGCCTGCGTCAGACAGTTGGCTACTGGCGGGCAGCCCTAGCTGACAATAATGCTGGTAGCCACTGTTAAATGCGGGCCATGCTGCACAGTGGGTGCAGGGGCAGAGCGCAGCTGTGCACAAGCAATCCATCATTATGTTCGCACATACACTCATTGAAATTCGATTAAAGGCACTTGATTTTTTTCCTATAAAATAAAATTTTTAATTTTTTTAGTTAGCTGTTTTAAAAACACGTTAAATAAAACATATAACTAAATTTCTAACAATAACACAATATTTTTAATTAATTATTTTCTTTTTAAGTGAGTTCTGATTGATGCTTCATAAAGTTGATAAAAAAAAACTTCGCCCAACAGGTGAATACATATCAAATCAGGGTTCTTTGTGATCACTGAAAAGTCTCTCAAACTTCTTTAAATTATTCCAGCAATAATTTAAACCATTTGGTCCATCGAAATTAAATTTGAATTCATTAGTCAATTTTTCTCAGGCTCGAGTGTTATTTCCTTTCCCATTCCAATTTGTTGCATGCAACAAATCTATTTCTGTCTATAAAATATTAAATAACTATATATTCCTTATATATTCTCATTTAAAGAAAATCCAAATAAAGCCCCAATTACTTTTCCGAACGCTTAAAAGTGACTGCCCTTAATCGAATTTCGCACCCAAAAAAAACATAAATATGCAAAAATCTCGGAAAAAATTCTAACGGAACTTTTACCGTTATAAAAAGCGTAAGCCAGGTCCCGTTAGGCTTGGCACCGTTTTTAAATACGAGTGGGTCTAATACAATTTCGGTGAATGTATATTATTATATTATTATATTGAACCATCGACAGCCGATAAGATCCGTTATCAGCTATCGAGCTGATAAGGAGCACCAGCCCCACTTTGGCATGTGGTCGCACTGATAAACAGTTCTTACCTGACCGTCCAGCAGTTGAAATCATGTTGCTCAGCTGAGCTGAGTCGCTGTTAAATAAATTCAAATGTTTCGCTTCTCGTTTCGCCTGAATGTCAAATACTTTTTTTGCTTAGCGCTCCTCATTTATTTTTTTATACTCCTTGAGCGCTTGTATCTGCATGTGAGTGGTTCAATTGATTCGTATTTAATTCACAGTCTGCCACCTGCCACTTGACTCGCTGTCTTCCATTTTCAAGAACACATTGCCAACGACAAGTCAAAATTTGTATTTTGTGTGCTTAATCAAATGCGAAATGAGTTCAGATGACTCAAAGCCGAAAACTTATTATTTGGAATTAAGGAAAGGCGAAAACATGAAAATACAACATTGTAGCGGTCACTGCACAGTGTCTTGAGTGCTGTTCAAAAATATGTGAATATTATTTATATGTATTTAACTTTTAATAATCAGTCGACACAGAAAAAAAAACAAAAAGTGAAAAATATCTAATACGAAATTTCAATTAAAAACATATTAAATCAGACAAAATATAAAAAATAATATGAATTAATTAAAATATATATATTTTTAAGCAAACATTTACCAGAAAAAATGAAAAATTTCCTAATGAATAATGTAAAAATTTAAATAATCATTTATCGCATCGTGTCGCTTGGCACTGACAAACAACAACAAATTAATCCGGCCAAAAATATTTAAAATATATATATTTGTACATGCAAAGGCGTGCACAGGCTGAGACCAAATTGGACTGTACCCCCCTTAACGAAATGCTGGCTACGCCCCTGTGTGTATGTGTTTAATAATAGATACGATATTTTTTCTACTGGACAGTCTAGACAAATGTATTAAATGTATTGGAATATATTGTGCTTTACATTCTTCGTGTAAAAATAGCTTGAATTTATAATTCCACAAATTATAACACACACACACACACACACTCACACACACACCCATACATACATATAGTTAGTGGCATACTCCAATCGAGAAACAAAACATTCAATTTAGAAAGTCTCATATTGAATTGAAGTGCGATTATACACCCAAACACACACATGCACACACAGACAAACACACACACACAAACACACTCACAAACACACGCGCACAGCAATAGGAAAAGTCAAGTCGACGCACGCTGGCTGCGCTGCCGACGCTTGCCGCCTGCGGATGACGCGAATGGCGCCAGTTTCATGCGAAACGTACGTTGATTAACTTGTTGCATACGCGTCGTCAAAGTCCTTTGCCCCAGACACTTGTTGTGCGTGTGTGTGAGTCAGTGCGTGGGTGCCTCACTCATTTGCGTATTGCGGGCGCCACAAACTGTCCGTGCTGTGTTTGCGTTGCTCATCTCCCGCCTCCACCTCCGCCTCCGCCTCGATTTCTGCAGCAGCAGCAACCGCAAACAGAAACACTCGCAAAAATAATTCACACCATTAACAAAGAGATTCGCGTTGAAGTAACCACTAATTTCGAAAGTAGTGACACCAGTTGAAAGTGTGGGAAGCCAAAGAGTTGTTTAATCTCGATTTGTAAAGCTTTCAAAAAAGTTTTAAACAAGAAAAGAGCGGAAAAAGCTCGTCTTGAAATATAAGTAGATATGATCACTTAGAGCTTTAAATTCTTAAAGCTTTCTGGATGTTTACTGTGCGCAACAAAGTCAGCAAAAGGAAGACGCAATTTTTTGACATTGACGTTTTGGCAAATAATTAAATTAAACATTTTAAACATTAAAATGTGCAAAAATTAATTAAAATGCTTAATGCTTGACTGATTTTTGTTGTTGCTAAATATAAATAAAATTTGTTATATATTTTTTTTAAGATTAGTGATTAGTGCAGGGAATATTTTATTTATCAGAAAAATTTAGCCAACATCTTCGAAGGAGTTATTAAAAGCTCACTCTTAAGAAAGTCTTTTATTGTGAACCGATCCAGAAATTAAGTATTATGTGTTCCAAGTCTAGCTCATTTTCAGATATTGAAAGAGTTTAAAAAAAGCTTTTCCCTTTTGAAGTTGTAAGCTGGATAATCAAATAATTTCTTGAACGTCAAAGGTAGTGTCAGCAAGTGTCATTTGGCCATAATCGGTGTAATAAAAACCAGCTAATAGTCAACTGAAAAGTTTTTTTTATTCTTTTTTAATTTCGCAATTAGTATTATGGGCCAATTGTTTTTACGAGTGTAGTTTAGGTTTAAGTGTAGGTGGGGTTAGTGGGTTTTCTTGGCAATGGAATGCCGAGGTTGGGGCTGCCGCGCTTGATGCCGATGTCGATGATGACACTGAAAGACGCTCGCGTTTGTTTTGAGCTGTAACCGCCCCAGCAGACAACACCGCCGCCCAACCCCCTGCCCCGCTTGGTGTTATCGTTAATCGATGGGAGACCCACACTCAACAAACAAGCAACAGGAGTCGCTTTGGGGTTGGCTACGCAGCGTCAACGCTGGCGTCAACGTCAACGTCGACGTCGACGTTGAAAATAAATAAACAGCGCCGCAGCAGAGGCAACTGGCGACTGGCGACTGGCGGTGGCGACTCCTGAGCAGCATGACACTTGTAGTCACGAGTAGGCAGCTTGTCGCACAAGTCGTCGCATAACTGTAATTCACACCTGGACGCCAACGTTGGCCAGGAGGACACCAACAAGGTGCTACGGCTGCGTGTACCACTCAAGGTCGCGTGTTCGGTTCGGTTCAGTTCAATTCAGTTCAGTTCGGTTCGGTTCGAGTCGAAATCAAATAATTAAATTAAAAATACTTTCTCGCTAACAAAGATACATACATATACGTACACATACATATATCTATACAGATATATGTGTATATAATTTATTAAAAATGCTGGCGGCCCAAGAGAATCGTTTTCAATATGTTTACTTTATGCTCTCCGGTCTGGTGGCCATCACAATGTTAATACTCTTCTATATCTCCATGCGCACAACAATTGTGAGTGCTCCGTAGTGTGTGTGTGTGTGTGGTGTATGTGTATTGCCATGGGCTAATCCTTGCGCCTCTGCCTTTGCAGGATGAACGCCTGCGCCAAGATCTGAGACTGCTGCAGCATCAGCTCATCTATGAGAAGCCGAATCCGCATTGGAACTACAACAACAGCTGGCGACGCATCGGAAATGCAACGCTGAGGCACGAGATATATGCCGCCTACTTCGATATACGAACGGATCTCATAAGTGAGTACACTCAGAAAAAAATGTACTTCGAATTTAGCTCCATTCTTTTCTAAATTCTAGTCTACATTTATCCAAAATTAAAAAAACAATGAATTTCTCTGTTTTGGTTATTGGAATTGGAATAGATAAAGAAATAAGTTGAAGCTATTTTTAGTTGATTGCTGATGAGTTTCCAGATGTTATCGATTCTTGGAACCATTGTTGAAGATCCTCACAATTATTGTGCGAATCACTAACTAAGTTTCCTTACCAATTGGCAGGCAATGTGCTGCTGGACGAGCATCAGGTGACTGTTGGCTCGCTGCGTGTTTTTGCCATTTTGCCGGAGAAATTGCGGGATTCGCGGATTAGTTGCATTGTGCGCTATGAGGACTTCAGCAGTCATGAGATTGTTGCCGAGGAGGCGGGTGCCATGCACGATGTGCACAAAAACAGCTTTGCGGCATGGAGCATTATGTGCCCGCTGCATGTGCCCAAAGAGTCGACGGTTCGACTGCCACAAGCGGTCGCATTGAGCTATGCCTCAAATCGACTCAGCCATCTGAGTCCCAGTTACGTGCAAATCAGGTAAAGATATAACTTATTGGATTACAGAGTTATGTTTAAGTGGATGGCATCAACTATATAATAATATATAATCAAATATAATAATAATGACATTAAATATATAATAATAATGTTTGGCTTGCCATTTAAATAGTTATCCACGAAATATGACGGAGATGTTTGGGAAATCGCGTCCGACGATTTCAGTGTGCGTGGGTCCCTTGCAGGACAACTACTCGAATGTGCTGCGCCTGGTTGAGTTTGTGGAGATGTATCGGTTGCAGGGCGCGACACGCTTCTACTTCTATTATGTGGAGGCCAGCGAGGAGGTGCGTCGCGTGCTCGCCCACTATAAGCAGCTGGGACTGGCCGACGTGTTTGTGTGGAATGTGCAGGCCCATATGCAGGATCTGCACTATGCGGGCATTGTGGCCCAGTTCAACGATTGCGTCTATCGCGCCAATGTTGTAGACAACCATCGCTATGCCGCCGTTGTCGATCTGGACGAAGTGCTGATGCCACTGAAGCACAACTCTCTCGCCGACTATTTGCGGCAGTGCGACGAGGGTCGCACCTCGGGCTTCGTCTTTCGCAACGTGTTCTTCTATCGACGCGATAGCAACGATACCTTCAATGCGCCCGCCCATACCGTGAATCGTCTACTCTACACCCAGTCGAAGGTGCGCCGAACCCTGGAGGTGATGCCGGCGTATGAGCGGAGCAAGCTTGTGGTCAACACGCGGGCCATTGTCGAGATGGGCAACCATCAGGTGTATCGCTCCGCGTCGGGCTTCGTCGATCACGTTGTGCACCAGTCGGTGGGTCTGCTCTTCCACTATCGGGACAAGTGCATCAACTGCAAGATGGTCCTCATCGTCGACTACACGGCCAGGCGCTTTGGTTCCCTGCTCTTCGATAGCGTCGACAGCACTTGCTTGCAGGTCTTCATGGAGCACCACGGCATCTGCTCCCTGGCGTAGCCCAGCAGTCCGTCAACTGGCCATCGATTTATCAACGCACTCATCGCCTTATCGCCAGCGTTAACGCCCACCAAAAGAGCGCTGGATTTTGGATTCTGTTGGAGAGCTGTCAGTCGAGTGCTGCCTGCAACATGCTTAAGTTCTGTTCGCTGCGACGCGGCCCAAGTCCGCCGAAGCCGCCCCCGCTGCCCGCCAAACGTGTGTCCAAAAGTGTATGACAAATTGTTTGTAGTTCTTAATCGAAATCTAGAGAAAATGTGTGCTTCTCGGCTACTCAATAAATTGTGCTTTAAGTTAAAGTATTTACGTATATATAAATATGATTCGATTTGACCTTTGCAGTCCTCGCTGCGCCTGCAGGATGTCGCCTTGAGCGATGCGCAGCTGTTAAGTGTGCTCAAGGCACAGCGGGCGAGAGGTCCTTTGATATTGACACTCAGCAGGTGAGCCACAAACTAACAACAGCTAACATTTATCAACAACGAAAACCAACATACAGAGAAAAATCGCCCGAAAACACAGAAACCCGCCAAGTGCAGCTTTGCTTATTTTTAAGAAGTTCCTCCTTCTTCAGGGCCATTTTGCTACTTATCTTATTATGAGAAACAATTTTTCAATGTTCATATTTGGGCGATTTTCTAAATTGCGTAGCAATTATACAACGAGTGTTTAATTTATTGAGATTGCAGCGCAACATCAGCAACAAGCGTGCAAAGAGAACCGGATACGGAAAAGGATGTTTGTCGGCATTGCGGTACGCCATTTTTGACACGCAAAACTCAAACACCGCAAAATGGCACAGCAGGTAAGCAGCCAAAAGCGGCCTGAAACTGATTTTACAGAGCTTACCTTAACAGCATGCTGTGTCTGCTATGTTAAACTTACGTTATAAAAGCATGCTGAGAATGCTATGTTAAGCATAATGTTAGGGCTGTACTGTTAGGATAATCACATTCCGTTTACATTTGTATGCATGCTGTGCCTGCTATGTGAAGCTTTCTGTGTAGTGCTGCACTGTTAGGATTTTCACACTCCTGTTACATTAGCTTAAAGGTCGAAAACAGAGCACAAAACCAAGTTTCGGCTTACAAATAATGAACCGCACTATATAAATATACCTTGCGACTTGATATAGATCAAATTGACATTCTTAGCACATATTCATCAGCTTTGTGGTGTCGTGTTCTGTTCAGGTCTGTCCTGTTCTTTCTGTTCTCTTCCTTTGCTGTCCTTTCCATTGACAGGCAGACACTCGGACTGCGCCTGCAGCTTCCCTGACAACTAATGCCTGTCCGGTGGCATTAGAGAGTGAGCTCATTATTCACATTGTCATTGAAACTCAAGAACTATCTCCCCCCCCTCCCCGCACACACTTCTCAACCACCGCCCCGTCGACTCATCGTATTGTCAATAATATCATAAAGTCATCGCTTACCGCTTCTGCCGCTGCCGCTGCCGCTGCCGCTGCCACTGCCGCTGCCACTGTTTCAGCGTTTGTTTCTGTTTCTGTGTTTCTTCACATTTTTCTCTCATTTTAATCCAGCGCATAAGCGAAAACAGACCATAACAAAATCTAACAAAAGCTGAAAAACAGAAGAGTGCTGTGGCAATAATAACTGTTGTCCGTCCATCTGCTGTCTGCTGCTAGCAGAGCCACAACTGACCCCGCGACCCCTTTATTATACACATGCATATGCACATCATATATAGACCAGGAGGGAGGGGGGGGGGGAAGGGCGAGCACGCCCTTGCTGTTGCCTGTTGGAGCTTGACGAATGCGCTGCTGCCATTACGTGAATCAAAGGGGAAGTGGCAGGGTGCGGCGCAAGCGGTACAACGCCGAAGGCAGGCAACAGGCAAATTATATACCCACTAATCTCCCAAAGGGGTATCTTCATAAAAATCTATATTATTATAGACTCTATTATATTATTTTTATACACTTGCCTTGAGATTTCGAAAATTTCGATACTTATGACGACAACGGCAGCTCATCTAATCATTAAGAGATTATTTTTCTAAAAACTAGGATTTTTTTTCTTATACTTTTTTTATCCTTATTAGAAGTATAATTCTTGCCAATAGAACATTTTTCTGACATACAAAAAACAGTCTTGTTAATTTATGTAATTTTTTTCGCATTTATTTGCAAATTTCCAGCCTATTTTATATTTATTTTATGTGTGTTTGACATAAATATAATATAAATTATTCCTGGTCCCATATATTTGTACAACTTATCTCTTGGTATTATCAAAAATCGATTTAAAAATTGAACTATGCAAAATTAAAGCTAATTGTAAAATTGCGGAGATGTTTCTAATTGAAAGGCATATTCGATTTTTTAATATTTTATAATATAAATAAATCTGATTTTTATTAGGATTAGATTGGGTTGATATTTTAATTGAAGCGTGGTATCTTATAGTGTGCCACACCCTATAATTTACCAAAATCTACCCATGTACGAGGGAGGGTTTGTTATCCCAGCTCTATAGTATTGACTTATTATACATCAAATATAAGTTGAAGTTGACTTTACAACAGGAAAGACTTGAGTGTTTAATTTCCAACTTTCAACTTTTCAATTTCAATTTATCTATTTCCGTTTTAGTTTCATGCAATTCTCTGAATTCTACTCTTATCAGCGCCAATATAAAGCTTACTTTTTACACCACTTCTAATCAATTGCAAATAAAACATGATATATATGTATATATGTATTTCATTGCCACATTGCCACGTCAATGGAGCATTATAGATTTATTGTAGTCAGAACTGCTGATAATGCATAAATTTTCTTATATGCCATGAGTTAACATCTAAAAACAGATTTATTGCAAGTAAAACTGCGGAAATTACATAAAATAAACTATGTTTAAAATGTTGTATATGCAACAAGTTAACATTTAGAAACTTCTCGTACAGCCCGCGGAACGCCACCCGCAATTTGCCGTCATTGTCATCATTATGAGCCACATGCCCCAAGCCAGATGCGCACATGTACTCGTAGTTGTACTCATACCCGTACTCATACCCATACTCAGACTCATACTCGAACGCACACTCGAATTTGTACTCGTACGAGTGCTCTCACGAGTGTGTGAGTACTCGCAACTTGTGTGTACGTTTGTTGTTTGTTTGGATTCTTTTGTTTTGCGCTTGGACAGAGGCAGCCAGTTGATTCTGGGCAGAGGAACAGAACATGCACATGTCTCCTGACTGTCCCCTTCCACCTCCTGTTCCGCACCCTCTTTTCCTTCTTTCTTTTTTTCATTTTCATTTGGTTTTTGTTTTTGTCGTGTGTGCATTTGTGTGTGAATTTATGCATACAAATTGGAAAATATCGGATCTGTGGTTCGTGCCCTCCAAGCGCAGAGCGCGCAGTCTCGTAGCAAACAAAACAACAACACAAACAACAACAAATCGTCAACAAGTCACGCCAAAGCCGAAGCCAGAGCCAAAGGCAGAACCGGGGCCAAAGCCGGCTGCAGAGCAGAGCAGAGCAGAGCAGAAAGCAGGCAGCTGATGCAGAAGCAGCAGCAGAAGCAGAGGCAGATACAGTCAGAGTCTGGCTCTGAGACCCATAGCACCCACCACTCGCCGTTGACGTCGCAGTTAGCGTTGGCAGCAACAAGTCAACGTCAAACTAATCAAAAAGCACCGCACTGTGGCACATTGTTATCTAAAAGTGTTGAACAAAATTTTCTATGTGCACAAAAAATCTCAAATAATTTTGGCAATATGTGTGTTAAATAGAATTAAACACTCTCAAATAAAAAATCGCACTGAAATATAGAAAATCACCTTAAAATGAAAATCGCAAAAAAAAAATGTTTTGGTTTTAAGAAATAATTGCTTTAAATATATTTTACACTGGCTCCAGGTAAAGTTTTTTATTGTTTTATATACTCTTTACTTTTTTTTCAACTAGTGGCTGCAGTGATTGTCTTACACTTGTTCCAAATAATATATATATAAAAGAAGTATTAATAGCTGCTAGCTTTCGTAAGTCAAGAAATGTTGTATCATGAATTTTCAATTAGTTACGAAAATTATTTGTGAAAGAGTTTATTGTCTACATTGCCTATTTATTGCTTTCGCTACAATTTTACGCACACTGCTCCACTGTGCTTCAGAGACTTTGCTCTGCCGCTGCCAGCGTGCACGTCGCTGTCGCCAAATACGCCGTTGTTTTGTGCTATACGATACCGTAGGCCCCTGCTATTTAGTTACTATAGAAGTTTTGCCAAGTCAAGTTGTCGGCGTGAGTGCGAGTCCGAAAACGAGAGAGAGTGTGAGTGAGTGTGAGCGTAAGTGCGAGTGTTATTTTGCACCCAACAACAACAGCAACAACGCTGAACTCGCTCATCATCGCAGTAGCAGCAACAGCAACAACAGTTAAGAAGCGCGCGTGAAATTTTGTTAAGAGATCTTACTTGGATCCATCGTGAGCCACCCGCTAACCTTTTAACCGTTTAACAGTTACTACTTGCAAGTACGCGTGTGTATGTATGTGGGTGTGCAGCAGCAGCAGCAGAAACAGCATCTAGTGAAGGCGTTAACAACGGTAAACGATTACTCGTTTGCCACAAGCACAACGTGAGTTATTAATTTGTATATACCCTCCCCTGCCCCCCAACCACCCAGTCCCCACTTTGCCATTAATTAACCTTATCAAATTAGACCGCTAATTGCGAACGCAAAGTTCCGAGTTGAGTTTTTTTTATTTTTATTGTTGGTGTCTTCTTCTTTCGCATTTATTTCATGTCCCTATGTATGCCAATCTGTGCTTAGCCCAGACAAATGCCAACTGTGCTACAGTGCTACAGAAACTGTTATACGAGTGTGCGATTGCAAGAAAATAAAATGCGACCTTCGCTTCATTAAATATTTAAATCCAATTGCGATAAGCACTTATTGAGGAACCCACGAAATAAATAATTTGATTTTTGGGGCTTATGGAGAAGATAGAGCAAAATAGAGCTGGTTAATTATGTTCGTGCATATGATGATGATGACGATGTGAAATGTGATAAAATATTAAATATTTGTCTACCGATTAAAGCCAACCAAAAATGGCACACAATATACGCTCTAAATTGTTTCTCGCTCTCCATATTTGTGTACGGATCTAGATAAATTTCTGTGTGCAACGTATATTTTTCTGTGTGTGTGTGTGTGATTTTAATTCGTTTTAAATTATACTGCGCCGGGTTGTTTAGGGGCAGCATTTGGTCATAGTTCAATTAATTTTGTAATGACCGGATGTTTGGTGCTGCGCATGCAAATCAAGTTTCCAGTTCGCTTTGGGCTTTTTATTTGGCTACTTTATTATAAATTTCATATATTTTATTTGGAGAACACACGTGCCTAATTATTTCATTTCACCTGTCACAAGCGACAACTTTCAATAAATCGCGCATTCGCGCATATTAATTATACGCCACCGAACCCACTGTGAGTGTCTTTGTGCTCAGTTTTATTCAGTATTATTTATTATTCTGCCTTTGTTTACGGGGGCAACAGCAACAGCAACAACGGTCACAACGACATGCCACTAATTTTGATAAGACACCCAGCAAAACTTTAAGTTTTTTCACTCATACTTCGAGTAAATAAATAAATATATAAATATTGTCAATAAAAAATGTTAGCTATGCTAAACAAAAAAGCTTAATTTTCTTAAACATTTTTAGAAAAAAGCAATAATGATTATTTGAATAAGAAATGAAAAATTGTTGACATTGTTTACTTGCTTCATATGCAAAATTTATCTAGAGGATAAACAAAAGTCCAAAAAGGTTATTCAGTTTGGGAAAACAACTGGGAACTTTGCCAAAGGTTGTAATTATATTGAAAAACAAGAAATAGCACTTTAGTTTTCCTCGGATGTATACATATTATAGGCGAGCAATTTAGAGTGATCTAGTTGGAAATGTCCAATTTCGATATACCCTGTGTATATATACAAACACACTTCTTGTTTCCTCTTTTCTGAGGCCCACACTTATGTGTATGTTCTGACGATCATCATCAAATTTGTAGACCATAAAAATGCCATCAAAAATATGTTAACTATGTCATATCTCGATAAATGAATTATTTCCCATTTTGGTGCGATCCATTTGTGCATAAATTTATGCATAAAATGGTTGCCACAAGTTCGTTCAAGATAGGCTTAGAAATCGATTTTTATCGATCTTAGCAAAACAGTAATATTCATCGATAGCACAAAACAAACTTCTGATAGAGGAACTTGAGATGCAATTGATTTGTAAAAATTTTGATATTTAATGTTAAATAGTAAATAATATTTGTAATCAGTTTTATTTCTTACTTTTTGAATTTTTTATGTGTGGACTGATATTAGTCGACCATAAATAAATAACTTATAATACTTCCGATGCAACCGACTCATTAAGATATATTTCAAAATGATGCTGGCTTAAATGGTATCACAGACAGACTCCACATTAATGCGTTACAGATTTCGTGACAACATCATAATAAATGGGAAGTTTAATCAAGATTTGGCCATCAATCGTGGGCGCTACGTAGGTCTTTAGATGTTTTGTTTTTTTTTTTTAGCAAAGGCAGATCGAGTGATGCTAATTTATCAAGTAGCTTATTGAATTACACGTGGAGCGGCCAAATCATTCATTCATGCTTCACGCCCAATTAATGCGGCTAAAGTGCTTAATTAAAACGACACTTGGCCAAGAAACGGTGCTAAGAGCCTCGCCTCAGCCCACCGTCCCCTTTCCCGTTTCCGACTTCGCCCCCGGTAACCAGAAACCACAACAATGTCGCTGTGGGAATTGAATAAAATATGAAACGAAACGACGACAGTTAAAGTGCCACTGGCTAAAAGCTATTGAAGTTATTGTCGTGGCTTTTAAAGCCATTGACCGCTGACTTATTTTATGGGTTGGGGGATAAAACCCAAAGCCAACCACAGTCAACCAACCCATTGTATCACCGAATACCCAAACTCGAATGAATAGATAATTTATGTATATAGTCACAGCTGCAGCACTTTCTGGGAAACTTCAATTTTTCAGGTGACTCGACTTACATTCAGTCAGACTTATCAATAACTAATTACAACTATCGATTTGAAATATTAGCAGTTTGTATTGGCATGTCTATTGTCAACCATCTAAGTAAATGTTTGTTTCTGTTTCTGTTTGTACTGTTTATTTAAATTACACCTTTTGTCTCAATGTCAATGGCGTCATAAGAAATCAAGAAGAAGCACTTATTATATATTAACATAATGATAAACTTCCCATAAACACAAGCATTATAAAAATGTGCTAATATTGACAATTTCCATATGTTTTTAAATCTATTTTTGATTGCTTGCATATTTCTGAGCTTATCCCAAATAATCTCACAGAATTCTAAAAAATCCTTAAAGTTAAGCATTAAAATATATTTAACTGACTTTTTTACTATTTAATTATTATTTTTTGGTTGACTGATATTAGTCAATGGATTGCGTCTACTCCACAACCAATAGAATTGAGGAATACAAATTAATTTTAATTTATATATTTTCCAATAATTGTTGCTATCAAATTAGTGAAATTTTGACCACTTGAGGAAACTAAAACGTTAAGACGGCAAAGAGAAAGAGTGAAAGAATTATATAATTATGGCAATTTACAACTCAACATGGAAAATCGATTTTAAATACGTTGAAATCCAAAACTGGATGCAGGGTATCTGCTGTTCGAACACTTTCGAATAGAGCACTCTTACTTGTTTGCGTTCAATATAAATATCGATAAGTAGTTTTTGTTTTTGTTTTTGTTATTGTTTTTGTTTTTGGGTAGCGCCACTCAGTTGACAGCTGACTTTATGTGATGTTTTTTCTCTCTTGTGTTTCCAGTTTTTGTTTAAAAAATTTGTTGATCGTTTCGACTGCCAAAAACTGAACGAAAACGCATAAAAAAAGTGCTAATATGTTTTTTGAATTTTGGCATATGATTCAGAGACCGCAGATAAATGCGTTGCGGGAATTATTATTTTTATATCGTTTCGGACTGAAAGCGAAACAGATCTCAAGTGCAATTAGCAATCATTTGTTATCCATTTGCTATCCATTTGTTATACAATTATTATTCAAATTTGAAATGCTGGGCGTCGTTCAAACGCCCAGTTTTTCTTCATTGATTTCGGTTTTCATGGTTTGCAATTACTTTAAAGAGCTTTTGCCCATGTGCTGTGCGATTTGCAAATGCTTGATTAAATATTGATAAAACTGCAGATTGTGTGTACGAAATTTCAACAAACAGCAAACTACATATACATATAAATATATATATATTTATATATATATATAATCGATGTACAACGTGTGTTTCTTTTTTTGAATGCCTGATAAGCTTTTTCTTTTATCAGGTATTATGTTTTACGCTCTGCCTTTTTGATTATTATACTCTTTCATTGAAAGTAGATACTATTAGTTATATCATTTAAAGCGATTTCAAAATATATCTACTCTGATTTACAATTATAATTTAATGAATGCAATTTGTTATTTTAAAATTTATTATTGATTAGAAATTAGTTTTTTATGTGATGGATTGTCTGTCTCAGATTTTAATTAATTGTTTTGTTATTAATTTTGCAAAAGCAATCAATCATAAACAATCATTAAATATTAGCCGATCAACTGATTTATTTGGATTTGCGAAATGTTGGTCATTGTTTAATCTGTCTGTTACTCACTTGATTTCTGCTACAATCACTCAATGTATGCAAAGTATTACACTGTCGGCTACATTCGACTGCAAAGTTTTCATTGATTTTATTTATGTGCATGATTTAATAGTTGAACAAACAATAAAACAAAAATACAAAAACCCATTTAAATTCAAAGGAACCCGATAAGTTGCCTCTCTCTCGTAATTGACGTTTAGCAAAAGTTGGCTGCCTGATTAATGAGCGTTATTTGTGCTTCACAGCTCGGAGTGGCATCAGCATTCTGCTCTGAGATTTGCGAATTCGGTTCCAGCTGATTGCCGGATGAAATTGAAAGTTGCTTTCAGCTGTCAGTTGTCTGACAATGTGCCAAAACCTTTTGTTTGCTTCTACTAGGTGCTCAGAAAACAACTGCAATTTGGTCTATCATCAGAATCAATGCTAGAATGGAAATTTCTTTTTGTAGAGTATACTCCTGTATACTCTAATAAGGTTCAGATTTGCTTACCAGTTCTCATATTAAAGAGATCTTGAACAGTCTGATAAACTCGTTTGGTAAATCCTTCAAACCTCAGGCTTAATATAATTGAAATTTGAATATAATTATGAATTAAATTTTTTTCATTTTTAGCTCAAACAATTAACAGAATTTATTGTTTATTTTTGAGTACACATTTTATTTAATTACAAATATATTTATATATAGTTCTATGACAGAAGGCATAACAAACTTGCAATACTTTTGTGAAAGGGTATCACATTGAAAGACAAGCTTGCTATTGGCGAATCCGATTGATTTGAGGTAGCAGGAAATCGAAAGAGCGAGCAGCAAAGCAACACAGCGAGTGAGTCGATGGAAGAGAGATACAATACAATAATTAGCTTTTGTTGAGCACAAAAAACCACAAACACAATAACAACGCCAGCAGCAGCAACAACAACAACAATAAAAAAAAACAAGTAGTTAACAACTTTGGCGAACTTATCACCGCAGTTTTTAGTAGTTCTTTTGTTGTTATTGTTATTGTTGTTGTTACCGGCTCGCAGTCTGTAGAGGAAACGTTTTTGTGTGCCGCCGTCGGGTTGCCAGGTGACAAACAGTTGTTGTTGTTGTTGTCGATTCTCGCTGACGCTTTGTGTGGAGCTTTGCAAAGCTTCAGTTGCCATTAGAACTTCGACTTTGACGTTGTGCGATCGCGAGCGCGTTCCGAAAGAAGACAGCGAAACGGAAAAGAATAAAATAAAACGAAAAAATAAACGAAAATAATATAACAGCACTTACACTGCGCTACACAATACAGTTGTTGTTGTTAGTATACGAAGTTGATGCTATATTTAGCAGCCAAAGACTGTGTGTGTGTGTATTGCTTTGCCTTTGTGTGTGTGTTTTCGGTTTGTTTTGTTTTTGCTTGTAACTGTAAAAACTAAGGACCACAATATCTTACCGACTGACGTGTCTTCGCTATTTGCATAGTGATTGGAGAGGGTGGGGGGCTGCATGGTGTCAATGGGTTCATTTTGTAATTAAGCGTCAAGTTTAACACTTGGCCGCCAAGGCTGAGGTGCTGAGATCATTGTTCGATTTTTAGCCACTTCACAATTTCTAATGCAAAGTTGTCGCGTTCACTTTTCAAAAGCATGCATAGATAAGGCAAGCAACGTTGCCTGCCTGTATCTATTGTGGGCAAATCAATCTGGTCACACTGTGCACACACACACACAACAGTCGTTGACCGGCATCGGCCCCCCGAGTCCAATTGTCCTCTCTCCTCATTATCCCCACCATATCGTGTTTTCTTTTTGGGACTCTGAGATTCAAATGCAGATTCAACGATTCAACAATTCAGCGATTCAGTTGGCGCACGTACGCGTTGCATTCAAGAAGAACGCGGCAAACAGCAAAAAAGACAGTGGACAACGGACAGTGGACGGTGAACTGTGTGGCAAGGCTATGCCTTTGATATAAACCGACGATTTTGCAATTAATTGACTACTAAATGCGCCGCTTTGCTTGCGCTTGCTGGTCGTGTTTTTTTTTGCTTTTGTAATTTGCCGACTTACGCCTCTTGACGTTGACCTCACCGCGTGCGCGGGCAGCGCTGCTGGCGCAGCCGTGACGTCAGCGCCGGCGTCCACGTCGCCGTTGGTGGGTGGCTGCAGACTTAAGAGCGCGCCAGCCATAAATTAATTTTGTAAATATTTTGTTTGTATTACAACTGCCCCAAAGAGAGTGGCTGTCTGGCTATCTGTCTTCGTGTGTGTGTGTGTAAAAATCAAATAGACAGAGACAGAGAGAGGGAGAGAAATAAATTACGCATACGTAAACAGAAATACAACAACAGCAGCAGCAACAACAACAACAAATGCAGCACCAAAAGTGTAGGCAAATGTGGAGGCAGCAACAGCCAAACAACAAATGCTTAAAGGCAACGTTAAAAATCTATGCTAATTAGCAGCGAAAATAACAACAGCATAAAACAAAGCACACTCAAAATCAATAGGCCTCATTGATTTTTAGAATACCCTGCAAATTCATAAATAAATTCTAATTTTCAGTGGGCATTTGCGAAAGATTAAACATTTAAGCATTTGCATTCGTTTTTGATTTTGTGTTCCATTTCAGCAGCTATAGAATTGATAAATATTTCGCTGTGATTTTTTATCGAAAGTTTGAAGCCGAGCTTATTTGGTTTATCGGTTCTAGAAGCAGGAGTGGGTGTGGCAATAAATTTATTTTTTATTTCGTGTATAACAAATTTGAAATCTTATTTGAACTATTGAAGTTTACTTTAGCTTAAGCATTGCTAGGGAGTGTTTCCCAATAGGAATTCGTTCATAATATATAATCATTTCTAATGATTTTTGCGCCACCCTAATTTGAACATAGAAAATTCATTTATTTGTGGGGAGCCTCGACGTTATCAGCAGTGTGCAAACAAAACCGAAAGATAACTCAGAAAATGGAACGAATGTTGCAATTATTTATGCTGCTATCGATATTATATAAGAATAGTTGAAAAAAGAAACTCATTCATCTCGACGAGTTAGATTACGTGTTCCCAAATAGTACTGGGAAGAAAACTTAATCCGATAATGCTCTGCGCCATTTAAGAACCACAAAAACAAAAAGGTGCCACAAAAATCAACGGAAGCGAAACTAAAAGAAAAAAAAATATAAAAAAATAATGTGTAAATAAACTGAATGAGTGCTGCGGGGGCGGTAGGTGTTGCTCAGCCTTGTCTGTTTATCGTAGGAAATTACCGTTTTAATAGGTTTTTAATTAGGCAGCAAATGTGAAGACTGCTTGAAAGTGTTGTAACGAACCGTTTTTCTCAGCCGGGCTAAAGCTCAGTCGAGCTGTGGGTTCGTGCAACAAATTTGTATTTGGTCGCGATGCGACAAGTAACACACGTTTATTTAAATTATTTTAATTTTTAGTTTATTTCCAATGGCACTTATAGCTACTTATTGCTCATCTAAATGTTGGCAATTGATTGAAGCCTTGTTCTGGTTTCTGTAAGTGCACCTATTCGGGAGAGTCGCGCCCAGGCACCCCGTCCACAAGCCTACGGCTCCGCACGGCACGACAGATTATCTTCGGCACTCCAATAAATCAATTGGATTTCGCACGAATACTTGTCTATCGCCGGTTCGCACGCTCACTTGTGTCTGGCTCTGGTCTGGGACCGCGACTCAAACGTGGCAAGGATACACTCACTTCACCCACTCAAGGACCTCAATGTCCTTGCACTATAGTGTTGGCAACGTCAAGTCCTTCTGACGTCCCTTAATTGTTCGTTGCACACGCGTAGCCTCGATCACCGCACCGTTGGGCAGAGTTTTCCCTTACGTTTGGGCTCTCACTGCACTAACTAACCGGCAGAGCTTCCCCTTCTCGTGTGGGTTCTGACTGATCTCACTCTGTGTGTTGCGGTGCTCCTTTTATAGGCCGGGTCGCGGCCTTTTGTCGGGACTGTACCAGAAATCACGCGATCGCCTCGGTGGCGTGATTTCTGGTAATTTTCCACTGCCATTTGCTGGCGCCAGCCCATGTCTGCCGTTAGTGGGAGTATGGATGGATATATTGCACTCGCAATACTCCTCACTCTATAACGGCACATGTCTTGGCGGACATGTGTGGCAGACACGCTCCTATGGCTGACAACCTGCGCATGAAAGGGAGAGGACGAAAGAGAGCGAATTCGCCGCAACTGTAATCAGTGCCGGACTTCGTTCTGATATGCAGCTGCTGTGAGGGGCGCATATAGCACACATAAATATATAAACCTATATATTTATTTGCCATGGCTATATGGCTCCTCACACTCCCCCCTTTCTTCGGCAGTGGAAGACTTCCACTGTCCCAACGGCGACGTTTATGCGGTTGTGGTACGGGCCGCACCGTCGATGGTTCCTCTTCCAGTTGCCACTCGGGTGGTGGCGGACGATGAGAGGACGACGACTCGCCATGCTCTTCTCCGCCCTCCGAATGACATATCTTATATGGTGTATACCACATCAAGCCTATGACCAGTGCGTGCGGATCAGGATCCTTTAAATAGCCCCGATAGCCAAAATAGCTGGCAATGGCCAGGCACACTCACCCAACCAGTGTCTTCCACTTGTCCAGCGTCAGACTCGAGGACAGATTCCAATTGCTCCTGTTGCTGCTCGAGTTGTGCTGCTTGCTTTTTGCATCGGCTGCTGTCGCTGTCGTACACGCACGCACACGTACACGTACGCCTTACGCGTATTATGCGCACTATGCAATCCACCCGGTCTGGATGCAGCGATCGTACTGACTTGTGCGCTTGATTGAAGCTTCCTTGTTACCTCATTATTACCCTCTCTCTGGGTTGGATTACTATTCTTTTTACCGGTGCCCTTCTTCGCACTAGTGTGCGGGGTTAACCAACGGTGTCCTGGTATACGTGCACCTGCACTAGTGTGGGTGACTAACCAACGGTGCATGGTTTTGTCACTCACGCATCCGCACTAGTGCAATTGTTGTTTATTTTCTTTTGGATTTTTTTTTGTTCTTTGTACTTGCCTTAACTCTAGTGTGATGATCTGCTGTTGCTAGGCGCCGAACAAACATTTTCGGCGATCGCTGCACTTGCGCTCTCCGTAGTGCAAGCGTTGTTGTTGTTCGTTTCGTCCGAAGCGGTGAGCGAAACTTTTTCGGCGATCGCTGTACTTGCGCTCTTCGTAGCGCAAGCTTTGTTGTTGCAGATTTACGCCAAAGCGGCGAGCGAAACGTTTTCGTTGCTTAGAGCGCTTGCGCTCTTTGGCGTGTGAGCATTGTTGTTGCAAATTTCCGCCAAAGCGGCGGGCGTGACGTTTTCGTTGCTTAGAGAGCCCACGCTCTCTAGCATGTGAGCGGGGAATATGCTTTCGGCGGTCGTTGCACTTGTTTTTGCTAAGTGCAAGCGTTGTCGTTGCTTGCTGTTTTTTTTGTCAGCGATAAGCGTAACACTTTCGACGGCCGTTGCACTTTATTAGAGTGAACTCTAAAGCAGGTCATGGCCATACTCTCCTTCTGCAATAGCTGCTGTCCACTCTCCGCAATAGCTCTGGCGTGTCGACTATTCGCCGCGTGCAGGGCTGTTTACCTAGTTTGGACCCGCCTTAGGGCTCCAATTATTATTTATATTTATTTTTGTTATGCTTGATGTTTTTTTATTTATTTATGTGTATATATATATATATTTTTTTTTTGTTATACTAGGTGCATAAGTGTGAGTCCAATTTTGGTTGTGGAGTCACACTTATCCTCCCCCCCTTTTCACTTTTGGGGATTTGGGGACTCACCCGCCTCCATACCATGCGGCTTCAAATCGCTCACATGAGCCGTCCTTATCCGCTTCTCTGCCGTGTTCGGTGCTGGTTTGGCTGTGAATCCCTCAGCCGCATTCGACAGGTGGTGTAAATTCACCCACACCCTATCTGCGCCTTTGGGGCTCCATTGCCTTCGGCGAAGGTTGTAGAGCCTTGCCTGGTCCTGAGAGGATTCGACCGCGGCCAATTGGCTTGACTTACACTGCTGGACATATGCTCTGACGTCTCTGTATAAGCCTGGCCAATAGTAGCGCTCTGCTACTCGGGCTATTGTTTTTCGGCTCCCCGTATGTCCTGCGGCGGCGGTGTTGTAGCTCTCGCTTAGAACTTGTTTCCGCTTGTCCGTCGGCACACACCATTTCCATGCCTTCACATCCTTTGTTCCGGCTCTGTGATGGATGTGCCTGTACAAGTTTCCAGATTTTTCCATGTAATCTGGAAATTTCCTCGGATTTTTGGCCATGGTGGCTCGCATCTTTTGGATCCAGTGGCAGTTTTTATTCGCTTGGTCCATCGCGTCTTCCACCTTTGAGACTCTCCGGCATGTCTCCTTCCGGGGCTGTCGAGGTTGGGCATATTTAGCACTTACTGCTGGTTTGACTGTCTTTGCTAAGAACAGTCTCTCCTCCTGATGCTCTCGAATCCTTTTTCCCGGTATATTTATCCTCAGGCCTGCGCATTCCAAAACCGTTCCCATGCCCGACAGAAAATCCCATCCGAGAACTAAGTCATCGATGACTCCTGGGAGTATCAGTAGGGCAATATCCATATTACTCCTGCCGAGTCTGATATTCACCTCGACTTGTTCTCGGACTCCGCTCTTTCGACCATCTGCCAGGCGGACTCGCTGTTTGGTTGCGCTTCGTCGGCCTACGTTGAACAGTTCACGAGCTAGTTTCTCGCTAATGAAACTACTCGTGGCCCCTGTATCGATCGTAGCCTTGTACTGGCAGTTGCCGATCTCTACGACCGCTGCCAGCTGCGCTCCCTCGTCCTGCAGGCTGCCGATTAGCGTCTTGGGGGTGCCCTTGTTTGGCTCCCGCTCGCTTCTCGGTGGTGGACGCCGGTGTCCTTTTCCAGACGGACAACATACCGACGTACGAACTCCGATTCGTCCACATATAAAACAATAGTCCAGCATGGGATTTGTGCACTCTATCGCACGGTGTCCCTTCTGGCCACAGACTCTGCAAACCATCGCTGGATTGTGTATGTGTGTTTGAATATTGTCGCGTCTCGTCCTCGGGGCTGGTGTGGGTCTCGTGTCGGCTTCGGTTTCCTGTGTCCGTTCACTATCCACTATCCGCATAAGCCGTGGGCCGTCTTGCCTTGGCGCTGGCTCTATTTGGCGGTAGTGACGCGTCGGTGGTGACTCCATATGTCGTCGTTGTGGCTCCCTGCGTCTTCGCTGTGGAGTGTTGTAACTCGGCTGCTCCATGCGTCTCTGATGAGGCTGTACCTGCCTCTGCTGCGGAGCGTTGTACCGCGGCTGCTCCATGCATCTCTGTTGCGGCTCTATTCGCATCCGCTGTGGAACGTCATGATTCGGCTGCTCCGCACGGCTCTGCCGTCTCAACTTTTCTCGATCGGCCTCGAGCTCCTCAAACACGACGGCCAAATACATCAATTCATCCAGGTCGTTGAATTGACCTGGCCTCGCGTATGCTCGCAGGTCTGGGAGGCTATTATTGTAAATTTTTAGCAGTTGTTTGTCTGCCGAATACTGCAGTGGCCGCATAAGCGTCTGCATCTCCACCATGTACGCTTTGAATGGCTCGTTCAAAGCCTGCCGTCGGTGGTTGACTTCGTCCTTTAAGTTTTCAAAGTAGTCTCTTGGCAGAAAGTACTTTTGAAAACTCTCGATGAACGCTTCCCAACTCGTCCAGTGCAGGTTATTCGCTACATACCACTTCAGAGCCATTCCCTGAAGGAGTTCGGGCATGGCCCTGGGAACCAGATCCAGGTTGAGCCCATAGGTATCAGCTGACCACTCAACTTGCTCCAAGAATTCGAGCGGCTCTGTTGTACCGTCGAAGCGAAAATTCCATTCCCGGACTTGCTTCGCTACCCTTGGGTATTCTTGTGCCATACTCGTCGTTGTGTGTTCGCGTATGGATACTCTCTTTGGTGGTTGTGGTGCGGGTGTTTCCCATATTGTGTGGTGGCTGTCTCTCGCGCGTGCTGCTGCGCTGGTTGCCGGTATGCTCAAATGCGCGAAATCAATGTTCGTCGCTTCTCTTGCATCCGCAACTTTTCCGCTTTCCCTCGCCGGTGACGCTCTGCCATGTATCGCTGCCAATTCCGCGATCCGCGTGCTGTATGGCAGTTTTGATTCGTGAGTGTCCACCCACTCTCCAAACTGTCGACGCATCGCGTCCAGTGTGCCACTCAGCTCCACTTGGAACTCGTCGCCATACTTTAACACTTCCTCCTTTTTGAGGTTGTACACCCACGCGCGCACCATATTTCGTTGCCGTTTAATATATATTATGTGTGTTAATTATCGCAACCACCAACGTTGGGCGCCAGTTGTAACGAACCGTTTTTCTCAGCCGGGCTAAAGCTCAGTCGAGCTGTGGGTTCGTGCAACAAATTTGTATTTGGTCGCGATGCGACAAGTAACACACGTTTATTTATATTATTTTAATTTTTAGTTTATTTCCAATGGCACTTATAGCTACTTATTGCTCATCTAAATGTTGGCAATTGATTGAAGCCTTGTTCTGGCTTCTGTAAGTGCACCTGTTCGGGAGAGTCGCGCCCAGGCACCCCGTCCACAAGCCTACGGCTCCGCACGGCACGACAGATTATCTTCGGCACTCCAATAAATCAATTGGATTTCGCACGAATACTTGTCTATCGCCGGTTCGCACGCTCACTTGTGTCTGGCTCTGGTCTGGGACCGCGACTCAAACGTGGCAAGGATACACTCACTTCACCCACTCAAGGACCTCAATGTCCTTGCACTATAGTTTTGGCAACGTCAAGTCCTTCTGACGTCCCTTAATTGTTCGTTGCACACGCGTAGCCTCGATCACCGCACCGTTGGGCAGAGTTTTCCCTTACGTTTGGGCTCTCACTGAACTAACTAACTGGCAGAGCTTCCCCTTCTCGTGTGGGTTCTGACTGAGCTCACTCTGTGTGTTGCGGTGCTCCTTTTATAGGCCGGGTCGCGGCCTTTTGTCGGGACTGTACCAGAAATCACGCGATCGCCTCGGTGGCGTGATTTCTGGTAATTTTCCACTGCCATTTGCTGGCGCCAGCCCATGTCTGCCGTTAGTGGGAGTATGGATGGATATATTGCACTCGCAATACTCCTCACTCTATAACGGCACATGTCTTGGCGGACATGTGTGGCAGACACGCTCCTATGGCTGACAACCTGCGCATGAAAGGGAGAGGACGAAAGAGAGCGAATTCGCCGCAACTGTAATCAGTGCCGGACTTCGTTCTGATATGCAGCTGCTGTGAGGGGCGCATATAGCACACATAAATATATAAACCTATATATTTATTTGCCATGGCTATATGGCTCCTCACAGTGTTTGCCATTCTTTGCGGTCTTTCAAGGGTTAAACTGCTGCTGTGAATTTCTTGACTGTTGCATAATATTGATGCATCCCCCACCCTGCCCCCTTCCACCTACACACAGCAGTTCATTTGCAACACGTGCACAATTTTCCACTTGTCCGTTTGCTGCTCCGCCCGCTCGTCGTCTGGCACCTGACAGGGACTCACCGATCTATTTGTGCCCCATGACGAATAAGAAGATGATGATTTAAAGGGAGAGGAGGAGGAGGATGAGGCAGAAGCAGAGGTGCCTAAAGTCAAAGAAAGCAAAGAAATTGAAATCCATTAAGTACTTTTAAAAATAAATCAACGACTACTAACCGCATGGCCCAGTAGAATATATATGCATATATTGCTATATCTGTGCAGACTATATATACATAGATATATATATATATGTGTGTGAGCCGGCACACTTTGCCAGTCGAAAATAATGCTTCAATTTCAACTCGTAAAAATTATTCAAGTGTACACACACCGAAGAACGGAGAACAGAGAGCGGAGACCAAAGACCAAAGAACAACAACAAAAAAAGATACAAATTGAAAGAAATTACGCACGAAAAATATCTTGAAAATGCCATAAGTTGTACACAGATACTCACACACACACACACACACAAACACACACACTTGACTGCAGTTGAGCAGACAGCACTCTGAGAATATTTCCGTGTCTGATTCAAATGCGTTGTAAGCGATTTGTTTGGGCATATCCCCTGTTGAATATACTATGTGTGTGAGGGTGCTCAAAATTAGCTAAGTTTAATTTAAATCTACTTTAATTTAGGCAACATTGTTGAAAAATAATTGGTTTTTAATGCTACGCTGAGAAGGTTAAGAAAACCAGTGCAAATTTTAGATTTGAAAAATATTTCTTTGATTTTAGAGAAATTTAGATTCTAAATTTCACTATTCAAAGTGAGTTCCGAAAACCTTTTTGGATTTTCGTAGTATTATTATAATATTTTGGTTTAATTATAGGTGACAATGCTGCCAAATAAGAGCCACATCACCAAAATTAAAATATATTTTAAAAATATTTTGCTTAGTAATTATAGCTTACAGTGGAGATAATTTAGAGCCACTTCACTTTCCACATTCCAAAAAACCAAGGTAAAATAATTGACTTTAGAGAGATTTTAAAAATAGTTCTTCGAATTTAGTTTTATTGCTGTCTTACAAATGAGAACCACTTCACAATTCGGAATCAAAGTGTGTTTCGAAACCCAAAATCAGTTTGTATTACAAGATAGTTTCCAGAGTGATTTAGACTCACACTTCACTTATTCAAAGTGAGTTCCAAAAAAAGCAAACCTAAATTTGACTTGGCAGATATTCTAAAAATCTTTAACTGATTTTAGTAATTATAGGTTACACTGGAGGCCTATAAGCTGGAATCACTTGGTTTTTTCTGGATAAACAAACTTTTTATTAACTGACTCATTAAATTCGACCAATTGCCCCTTTCCTTACATTTCTGCTTGAACAAAAAAACCCAAACAAAAACCAAATAAAAACATTATATTTTAAGCTCACATTTGTTGTTGTATATTTGCTATATAAATATTTAAAATATAATATTTAAGCAAAAATATTCAAGAGCAATGCGCCAGAAACATGCTTCACAAAATTTCGATTGAAGTATTCAAATGAAAAGAAAATGCTTGCCATTTCTTGGATTAGATAAGTTATTTGCTCGCTGACAAGCAGAGTTCTTCATTTCTCTGGCATTTGTTGAATAAATAAACCAAATTCAAACTGCAGGCAATATATGGATATATATTTTGGTTCAAAGATCTCAGCGTGCCCAAATGTATAATTAAATATGACATTATTTGCAGCTGAAAAATAGCAGCGCAAAAACAAACGCAAACAGCTCAGTTCCGATTTTGTTTATAGCGTCATGTGTATATATATATTTATATATATATATATATAATTCTTTGGCATCTCATCTTAATGTTTATGCAACATTCATGTTTGAGTTGCGCATTTGACTTGACTTGGACTTGATATTCGTTTGGCTGTTTATTTACATTTAAACGGTTCCCAGAGACAACAGCGGCAACAACATTAAACACTACAACAGTTTGCGCATTGTTTGTTTGCTTGCCACTTAAAACACGCCTCATTCTGCTACGCTACCCAGGCCACAACTCCCACTACTTGAGGCAAATGTTGCTCGCCGTACGATGCTACATGTATTTTTAAAATGATCATCAGACGAGCCTCATTATGAATAGTTGTTGTTGTTGTTGTTGTAGTTGTTGTTGTTGTTGTTGTTCATGTGGCTTTTCTTGTTGTGGGTATTTTTCTTAGTTTTTCTTCTTCGTTTTGCTTTTTTCTTATTATTTTTTTTTTTGGTTTCGGTTTCCCGCTTGGCAGCTGGGAGCAGCCCATGGCCCATTCCTTGGCCGCCAGCCGCCGAAACGGGAACGCGAGCGCGCAAAACAAGTCGAACGAAATCTTATTGGATACAAAAATTCTCATCAGAATCAGAATCGCAGAAGCGAAAGTGGGAAACTGAAACTGAAAAGTCAAAATTTAAAATTCAAAATTTGAAATTTTATTTTTCTTCTTCTCGTGTTTGGTTGGTGCGACCAACAATTATGTGATATGTATTTATATATATATATGTATATATGATACACGGATCAAAATTAGTGCAGCGAGGAGCGCGTGTCAAACTTTTGCCGGGCGGACGAGTGTCGCGTCGCTGTCGCAGTTGCAGTCAACGTCGACGTAGACGCTGACGTTGTCGCTGCCTGAAATGCCGGCTCGTCGTCGTTTTGGTTGATCGGCTGATCAGATTTTCGGTTTTAGTTGTGTTTCTGTCCGGCGACGAGTGACACTGAGAGAGAAATCCCTAAACGACGACAACGACGACAAAAAACGAGCAATTTTATATAGCAAAAAGCATAAAAAACTCACACGAATAAAAGCAATTTTTAGATTTAGCTGATTGAAGGCGGCGAACGCGTCGTATGCGTAATTGCCAGACACATTTGCAACAAGCAGGCACAACAAATCCAAGACACACACACAAACACACATACACCAAGGGGAAAACTTGAAGTCTTGTTTCTTCTGTTTTTTGTGGTACGAACAGTTTTGTAGACTTGAACTCGACGTAGACGATGCCAAATAATCGTAATCGCAATCGTAATCGTAATCGTAATAAGCGCAATAAGAATCAAAATAACAAACAGCAAACAGCCACAGCAGAGGAGCAGCAGCAGCAGCAGCAGCAGCAGGAGGAGGCCACATTGCCAGTGGCAACAACAAGTTTAGCAGCAGCAGCAGCGACATCTTCGTCATCATCAGCATCATTAACGGCAGCCGATGATCATCAGAATGATAATAATGCAAATTCTGGCAGCATTTCAAATGGGTCAACAACAGCCAGCGACAGCGTCACCGCTGCGGTTGAGGCCAAAACGGGCATAGCCAATAGCAACAACAGCAGCATCAGCAACGAGAGCAACCCGAATGAGTCATTGCAGCAATCTGAGGATCAGATTGAAAAGCAGCTGATTGAACAAGCGGCAGATCAGCTGATAAACAAGAAGCAGCTCGTAGATAAGTTTGTAGATCAGCTGATCGAGCAAGCAGCAGATGAAGCAGATCATTTACCAGAAAGACTTGAGCAAGTGATTGAAGTGGAAAACAATCAGTCGGCTGATCAGAAGGAGCAACTGGGTCAGCTAAGTGTCCCGTCTGGTCAGCTGTTAGATAATTTAAAAGAGTTGGCCAAGGAGCAGCTAGTCAATCAGTCTGTAGATCAGCTGAGAGATCCGGTCGTAGATCAAGCTGCTGATTATTCGAAAGACGAGTCCAAAGAGCAGCTGCTAGAGCAGGCAAAACAGTATCTGAAGGATCTGTCGGAAGATTCAGCTGAAGAGCAGCAACAACTCTTCGATCAGTGTGAAGATCAGCTGAAGCAGCAACCAGTTGTACAGTCCAAAGAGGAGCTGCTCGAACAGGCAAAACATTATCTTCGGGATCTGAGTGACGAGTCCGCTGAAGATAATCAAGAACTCTTCAGTCAGTCTGAAGATCAGATAGAGCACTTAGCAGAGCGACTTGTCGATCAGCTAGAAGAACAGCAAGAAGATCTGTCTGTGGGTCAGTCAAAAGCAACATCTGTTCAGCAGGCAGTGGAAGAGCAGCTTGATCAGCTATTAGATAACTTAAAAGAGCTATCCCAGGTGCAGCCTGTGAGTCAGTCTGTAGATCAGCTGGGAGATCTAGTCGTAGAATCAGCAGAAGAGCAGTCAAATCAGCAGCTGGTGGATTATTCGAAGGAACAGCTGCTCGAGCAGGCAAAACAGTATCTTCAGGATCTGTCAGACGAATCAACAGAAGAGCCGGAGGAACTCTTCAATCAGTTAGAGCAGCAATCCGTTGTTCAGTCTAAAGAGAAGCTGCTCGAAGATTCAGCAGAGGCGCAGCAGCAACTCTTCAATCAGTCTGAAGATCAGCTGAAGCAGCAGCCCGTTGTGCGCATAGTGCCTGTGGAATTGGAGCAGGAAGAGAGCTGTTTAGTAAAGACTATCAAAGCAATGGGCGCAAAGAGCAGCAAGCTGCAACAAGAACAACAGCAGCAGCAACAGCAACAACAGCAGCAACAGCAACTGTTGCTCGCGGAGCAGCAGCCGTCAGCTAAGCCACCAGGCAGTCCACGACAAGCCAAGGTCATAGTGCATCGCATTGTACGCGAGATCGACCAAGAAACGGAGGCAACCCAGCAGCAGCAACAACAAGCAGAAGAGCAGCAACAGCAACCAGAAAACCAGCAGGAGCAGCAGCAGCAGCAGCAAAATGAAACAAAGAAGCAACCACCAAAGCAAACACAGCAACAGCTGCCAAGCATTGAAACAGCTGTGCAACAGCAGCAACAACAACAGTGCAGCGATGCAACGCAGCAGCAGCAGCAACAGCAAAAGCAACATGCAACTGCTGCACGACAGCAACAGCCGCTGCAGCGCAGCACCAAAGTCATCATTCATCAGATACGCGTTGAGACGGATGCAGAGGAACGCGCTCGCAAAGGTAAGCCCATAATTGAGGAGATTAGCAGCACAACAGCAACATCAACAGCAACAGCTGCAGCATCCGCAGCAACACACAGCACCAGCAACAGCGGCACATTGTCACCACCGCCACGTTACTTGGTGGAATCCCCCTCACCCAAGCACAAGCAGAGCATCAGCCAGTTCGGCAAGTTTGCGCGCGATGTGCAGATCCAGGAATTGGAGCTGAGCAGCGATTGCAGCTCAGGTGAATTCAATTTTAGTGGTCCGCTGCAGTCGCCGGTTGTGTTTGAGGCGGATTCGGAGACGGAGGCAGGCACACCGACAGCGACGACATCGCCGATAGCTGTGCTGGCGTCTTCGCCGGATCTGCCGTCCAGCAGTCGAGCGGAACAGCACCAGGAGCAGCTGCGTCAGATGCGCGCCCACAAGCGCAATGCACTCGAATCGCACTTTCTGCCGCAGTTGCTCAGTCCGCGCTATCTGGACAGCATTCTGGAGGAGAACAGCGAGGCGGGCGACCTAACAACAGGCCTCTCGCCCAGCTCCTCCTCCGGCAATAACGATCCGGCGAAGACGCGTCCGACTGTGCCGCACAAGGCCAACGAAACGTATCCGCGCAGCCAACTCGACTTCAGCCGACGCCAGAAGCGACGCGAGCAGCCGTTGGCTCTTGTGCTGGAAACCAAGCTGCTCGAACAGCCCAGCGATCTGGAGAGCTGTACGCGGCTGCAGAGCACCTTGTCGCCCCAATCTGAGGATCCCGAACTGGTTTACCTCAGCTCATCGGGCTCGAGCAGCGTCTCAGATCTAATGGAACTCGAACTGGAGGAGGCGGCTGCTCTGGTCGAACGCACACACATCGATCTCGATACGGACGCCATCAAGCTGATCCATCATCGACCCGATGACGACGTCAGCAGCACATCCACCACGGAGCCAATCAGCTCCTCCAACGAAACAGAAACCGAGGGCGAGTGTGAGGTTCGTACCGAACTACTAACTAACTAATCCCACAAACAAAACAATAGATAGACGACAGATCCAACAATGGAATAAAGATCGAAGGAGGATGAAAGTTGAGCAATTCCCTTAGGTTATACTAAATGAACAAGCTGAAGTAGATTTTATGTTCTTTACATTTTATATAGATAATATTCTTGGCTTACGACTCTTCTGGCATAGATAAATAATATTTTTAATATATGAAAAAAAGTCTTAATTTAAGGCAAACATTTTTGATCTTAATTGATTTATTGATTAAGATAAGACTTAAGTTGCCTTTTGATGGGGATTTGGGAGTGAAATCAAAAATAGAATATAACTGTAGAATACCCATAAATATTCATAAACAATAGTTATTTCGATCCGTTGCAAATTTAGCCTACTATTATTTTTCATAAGGGATAAAAGAGTTTAAAAAATAGTTTGATAAGATATCAGAAAAAAATCAAAGTATTTTTAGCATATTATAATAATTTTTTTTTTTATTATTTGATTTTATAGTTCGCTTTCAATATTTTTAATTATAAAACTAAAAATGATTTTATGTTTGCTTAGATTGAAATGCTGAAAGTAAAAAACCATAAAATTAAAGTTACAAATTAAATTATTAATTAAATTTAAAAATAGTAAAAATAAAACTTTAATATTAAATTTAATATTAAATTGGCAAATTAAATTACATTAAATTAAGGGTGAATAGCAAATTTCAAATTTAAGATCAAGGGCATGATAAATAAATCGAAAAAAGTTGACTCCAACTGCCAGAATATATATTCGTGGGCAACACTTATAATCAGTCTGAGAGCGTCTATATAGATACTATCCGCTTGGCATCGGGGTCAGTTGGATGCGCAATAAGCTAGAAGTAGGCCAGCAGTGTTTATGCTTTTTCCGTATTACTTGGAAACAGTTTGAGGCATGGCTAAGAAAACACACTTCTAACATTGAGTAACAGCGAACTAAGCAAGGCAAATTGGCAATAATAATAACAAATAAAAAACTTGAGCAAGACAACAACATCAACAAGAACAACAACAATTGCAGGTTGAAACGGAAGTGGACACGGAAGCGGAGGCAGTGAACCAATCGAGTCGGGAGAGCACACCTGTTAATCGGGCGCCCAGCGACGAACGAGATCGGAGATCGCCGGGCAGCAGCTCGTCGCTATCATCGCTGCTGAGTGCTGCGACGCCGACGCCGTCGCCGACTGCGCTGACAGTGGGGGCAGAGACGCCCACGCGAGCATTTAACGAGCTGTTGGCCAACGAAAGTGGCTCGAGCAAATTGGCCAACAGTTCAGCTGCAACCACGTCGCTGGCGGCAACGCGCGAGGAATTCATTCGCAACATGGACAAAGTGCGCGAATTAATCGAAATGACGCGACGCGAACAAAACGGAAACGGAAATGTAATTGAAATCGATAACGGCAACGGAAACGGAAACGATTCGGCGTCGTCGTGTGTTCAAGTTGTGTCCGCAGCAGACACGCTTAGTAGTAGGTTATCCCCCACGCCACCGCCTGTGCCACCGCCACCCAACAGCATGCTTTATCCCACTAGCACCAACAGCACCACTAGCAGCACTAGTCCCACTAGCGCCACCACCAATCCACCAATCCTTAGCAGCCTGCTGCGCCAGGAATCAAATGATTCGCATTGCTCCGACAGCACACAGCACAGCCAATGCACAGCCATCAATATGGCATCACCAACACAACAACTCACACAACAGCAACCACCCACACCACCACTGCGACAACGACAACAACAACAACAACCACAGCAGCCACAGCAATTTTGTCCAATTTCAGCTGACCCATCGGATGCGGAACGCATTAAGAAACTGCGTCTGCTATGCACCGAGTCCTTGGCCTCCATGCCCTATGGCGAGCAGATGCTTGAAGAGCTCGCCAGCGTTGCCCAAAACTTAAGTGTGCAACAACAACAGATACAGCAACAACAGCAACAACAGGAGAAGATGCCTTATCCACTGCCACAGTTGCCACACATTGACGAGCTGCAGTTGTCCTTGGGTCAAGTGAACGCTGAGAAACGCGCCTGGCTGGGCATGCCCACACAAGCTGATCCCAAGCTGCTCGTCTGCCTCTCGCCCGCACAGCAGCAGCAGCTGCAGCAGCAGCAACAGCAGCAGCAACAATTGCAGTCAGCTGGTGCCGATGAGCTGCTGGATGCACATGAGAAGTTTGTGCAGAGACGCGGCTATCATGAGCTGAGCAAGGAGCAGGTGCGTCGCCTGGACAGCGAACAAGTGAATGTGGAACAGGAGCAGATACTCAAAACGGCACAAAAAATGCGCGAATTGCGCAAGAGTCTAACGCCCACAACATCGCCAACACCACAGCAGCAGCAACAACCACCGCCGGTGCCTGTGAAGAGCGCTGAAACCGTTGAGAAGGCAAAGAGCCAAGCAGCGCAGCAGGCAGATGACGCAAGCCAGCAAAAGCTAAACACAGCAGCAACAGCAGCAGCAGCCAGAGCAACAATAGAAACGGCACCAGCGACATCATCATTTGAAAATAAACACAAGCAGACAGCAGCAGTAGCAGCAGCAGCTGATCAACAGTTGCCTTACTCATTTGATCAGCGCACGGCCAGCAGAACACAGCAGCAACAGAGGAGCAGCAGCAGCTACACCAGCAACATGAACAGCAGCAGCAGCAACAGTTCGAGCAAATTTCCAGCCAGCATCGAGAGTGAATTGGCGCGCATGTTTCCCAGCATGGCACAGCAGGGTGACATCTTCGAGGAGCAGCGCAAGCGCTTCTCCAACATTGAGCAGAGCAGCCAGCAACCGTTGCAGCCGCAGACGAAGCGCTACTCCAACATTGAGACGAGCTCCTTTGAGTCCAAGAAGCGTGTGGAAAATGGCCAGACAATCTACGACTACAGCAACAGCAGCTCCGAGCGGCAGCAGCAGGGAGCTGAGCCACCAGAAATTAGCAAGTTTCCGGTGAAAGTAAAGCAAGCAGCAACAACAGCACCAACAGCAGCAACAACAACGGATGAGTTGGATTGTGCACCGCCTGTGCCACCGCCGCCGGCAGCGGCAAATATTATGTCAGCAACGAAATTAAATGGCATGTCAAACACTTTCATTGATGACGCAAAGCAGCAGCAGCAGCAGCAGCAACAGCAGCAGCAGCAGCAGCCGCTCTCAGAGAGCCGGCAGCACAGAGAGCAGACGACGACAACAACAAAGGAAACAACAGCGAGAACGACAACAACAACAGCTGCTGGCAGCAGCTCCAAGGTGAATAATGCTGGCGGCACTTATGAAGAATTTCGGCAACGTGCCAAAGCAGCACTCGAAGCAATTGCTCAGCCCAACAGCAACAGCAATGGGCAACCTTCGTCGGATAATGAAAATCTGTTCAAGGACTTTGATGCGCTCTCCCAGCAGCTCAATGCCGAGCTGCAAACGGGTCGGGAGCAGCGAGAGCAGCGCGAGAAATGCTCATCGCTCTACGATCTCAATCGGCTGAGCAGCAGCAACAAGAGCAGCGCTCAGCTGGAGCAGCTGAAGCGTCAGCGACATGCGCACATGCAGGAGCTGGAGCGCGAAATCGAACGCTCGACAAGATCCCGGCATGAGCGGCTGTCCTCTGTGCCGCGTGCCGTCGAAATTCCCATTGAGCTGGCGCCCGATTATGGAACACGTTCGCGTCGCTCCGAGTCGCTGTGCAATCTGAGCGAGCCAAGGCGACCGCACAGCTCAGCGGAGCATTATCGCGTGGTGCAGCAGCAGCAGCAGGAGCAGCAGCAGGACGACTGGTCACGCTATGCCAGTGATTTGGGCCACTCGGAGAACATTGCGCGTCCCTTTGCCCGGGAGGTGGAGATCTGCTACCAGCGACAGAGCCAACCGCACTCGATACGAGCGCCGCGACTCTCGGCGAGCACCAATGATCTGTCCAGCTATGGCAGCTACGACAACCACAATGCCTACGGTGGTGCGCGGAGGCATGCGCCCATGTTGCAGGAGGCGCCAGTGCAGCACCGTCCGCATTTCACCAGCTGCTATTCGATGATTGAGCGTAATCCGAATCCAACATATATCAGCACCACTTCAAGGCGTGGCGTCTCGCCTGCACCACCGACACCACCGGCGCCGCCGGCCTACGACCGGCAACAGAGGCGTGCGTCGCTGCCACGGGAGCTGCACGAGCAGCAACTGCAGTACATCCTGAGCAAGGAGGAGCAGCTGAAGCTGGAGTTTGAGCGGCTGCAGCATGAGCGGCGTCGCCTCATGGACGAGATGCAGCGGGCGCCGACGGTGCTGCAGGCGCCGCCGCCGAGGCGCGACAGCTATCGGCCGGCGGCGAAGCTGCCGACGCTGAGCGAGGATGAGGTGTTTCGGCAGCAGATGGCCGAGGAGTGGATGCACAAGGTGGCGGAGCGCGAGGAGCGGCGTCAGCACAAGATCATCAAGATCTCAAGGATCGAGGACGAGCATCAGCCTGCCGGTGAGCAGCAGCAGCAGGCGAACATCAGCGACGAGTTCCTCAACCGGGTCAAGGAGCGGCGCGATAAGCTGGCCATGCCCGCCGATAGCGACTGGGAGAGCGGTGCCGAATCCCAACCGGTGGCCACCAAGGCAAGTGAATCGGATGCGGAGGCGCCACCGGTGCGCATTCTTGAGGGCAGCAACGAGGCCAATCTGCGCGAGCTGCCCCGCCACTTGCGCGAGTTCGCCAAGTTCTCCAGCTGCGAGCAGCTCGACGATGGCCAAGTGGAGCGCCACGAGCAGCAGGAGCGGAGCGAAACGGCCACGGATAACTCACAGAGCAGCGCCAGCAGGAAGTCGACCATTGTGAAGACGTACAAGGTGTCCCGGTTGCCGCCGTCTGTGCAGGGTGAGTTTGCCACGGACAACACGACGAGAGCGACTACAACTAATAACAATCGTAATCGTTATCGTTATCGATCGAATACCGCGCAGCTCGTTAGTCATAATGTGCACTTAGGCAACGCTTCTGTAACTAGCTATCGCCGCTCCCCATCGCCTGACACTGGTTGTGGTTCCGCTTCCAAAGGTTCCTGCTGTTCCTCCTCCATCCACTCCTCCAACAACTCCTTCTCCTCCTCACCCACTTCACCCATGTCTCCCACTTCTCCCCCACCAGCAGCTCTTCCCGATCGCAACAATAATACACCCGACACATCCTCCAGCACCTCGGCCGCTGGCACCATCCTGAGCTCTGCTCTGCTACTGGGCCTCTCCCTCCTCACGGCCTGGACCAAGTTCAGCTAATTCACAAAATCCTCTCATTGTACACTCTGAAAAAAAATTGAAATATATTCTAGATTTTACTTGGCCGATCTTACCAGAGAAGGCTTCTAGTATTTAGTCCTTAATTTTTTTTCGAGTGTACTTAGGCTCATTGGTGAATTGGCCATTTAGCACATCCACTCATACCACTTGCACCACCATCTAAATTAAAATATGCGTTTATTGTTGTTGTATAAAATCTTTCATTATGTCTCTCTCACTCTCTCTCTCTCTCTCTCTGTATTTGTAACTGTCTCTCTCTCTCTCCCTCTGTGTGTGTGCGTGTGTGTGTCTCTCTTTTGTATATCAAATTTCTCTCTATCGCCGTCCTCACACAGACAATGATAAAACAGCAACCAACACCAACAACAACAACAACAACAACTTGAACAACAACAACAACAACAGTACAACAGAAACAACGTCTACTCTGAGTAGCCATATAGAAAACGAGTCCAGATCGAAAAATGCGAGCAGAGCAGCGCCAACATCGCCTTCGCCATCGTCTTCGCCATTTTTGGGCAATATTCATAGAAATTTCGATGAGCTGTTTGCCAGCTCGCCCTTCCGCTCCAAAATCCTCGAGGAGTTTGATAAATATTGGCGCAATTTTGAGCATACTACCTGAATATATATCCATATATATATATATATACATATATATATACATATATATATATATATATATATCTATGCACGCCCCGAAACCTTTGATAATGGAACCGCAAGAAATGCTTTCTCACAATTAATTTTATGCCCCCCCGAAACAGCCTTGCAGCCTACAGCATGCAACCTACTTATAACCAAATGAATATTGAAATTATGTTTTTGTGTCTTAGGCAAATGTTTTTTTGAAAATAAACAAACAAACAAACAAACAAACAAAATGAAAAATACTTGTGAAAACTAGTTAATTGTTCTTGAAATTAATACAAATAAATGCAAAATAGTGTTGTTGAATGTTTAATAAATGATAAATTGATTAACAAACTCAATTGTTATTTACTTTTTATTGTATTGTACGCATGCCAAATATCTACATATCTACGTCCATCTATATCTATAAATATATATATATATTGACATATCTACTGATTTGATCTAGATTTAAGTTGTGATCTTTTGCCATGGCGCTTGTAAATGACGCTTTGCCTTGACCGATTACCTAATCCTGTGAATGTCCCGACTAATAAACAATAATCATGCTTCCAGATTCATTCACACAAAGATGAATAATATTCACAAATATTGGTATTCATTTTTAAGAGAAATATTCCAAGTTTTACTTTAATATTTCGAATTGGATCTGTATTCGAATTGAGACATTGTTAAAGCTGAATTCGCTGAGAGTTTACAGCTCCTTCGACTCGATGCTCTCAGCCAATTTTGCTCTCACTCTAATCATTTATATTTTATGTGTTTTCCATGCCAGCATGCTCTGCTCTCGGTTTAAACGTATTCATTTTTTGTCACATTCTGGCAGCATAATCATTTCAATGACATCAATTTATGGGATTCAGATGCAAAAATTTCACAAAAATATTTTCAAAATTGCTTTAAAAATGTGAAATGTGTTGGAAAATGTTCAATTTACTGTGTCACTAAACATATATTCATTTATACATATATACATATATGACATATATATCATATATAAAGAGTCTCATTAGCTAAAATCATTAACAATAAATTTTAAGTTGATTTTTTGGCTCACTTTCGTTTTTCCAACTCTGTGCTCAAGTGTCTCCGTGGAAAGTGGGCAACTTAAGCTACAAGTGCCCCAATATCCCCCCAACAATGAAGGCAACTTAACTGGGGCGCTGCAAAAAGTGCATGCAACGGGAAGTGGGTGGCAGACAGTCAGACAGATGGACAGACAGACAGAAGCGAGATTAAGCGGAAATTTTAATTAATTCCACTCAATTGGTATGCCAAACGGGTGTCGGGGGCAAGCAGCGGGTGCTGGCTCACCCGAACAAACAAATCGTTTGTTTTTGTTGCACAGCGAGGGGGACAGAGATAGGGAGAGAGAGATAGAAAGAGATAATTGAGCACAGGGTTCTTAGACTAAGTGCAGCATGATGTGGCATGCGTCGCCTAGCAGAGAGCGCACTGAGACACTAAACGAATCCCAACAATTTTGATAGCCATAGCAATTAAGAGCGAGCAACAACCACAACAACAAAAGCAACAACCACAACAACAACCACAGCAGCAAGAGACGTCGACGTCGACGCCAACGATGGCAGCGAAGCAGCGTTTACGGCCACAGAAACAGACGCGTTTTCTGCTATCGCCGCAGCAGCTGCAGCAGCAGCGCCAGCGACGCAGCTGGTCCGAGAGCGATCTGCTCAAGGAGATTGACAATGATCTGCAGCTGGCCAAGGGCTTTCTCTATGCCAACGGTCGGTGAAATGACCCCCCTTTTATGTGTTTATCCCCCCGCTCACCCACCACCCACTCATACCACCCTAACACCTGTGTGTCTATGTCTATTTTGTGTGCCCTCTAAATGTCTGCAGTGCGTTTGTGGAAATTAGCGCAGCTGCTTAGCTAATTGGCCAAACTTGTAGTGTGTATATATACACTGCTATAAATATATATATATATTCAAATTTATAGTTGCGCTCGTTTTCAATATACGCTTAATATTATTATATACTGATACGTTTATGTTTACTATTTATTTTCACACTCCGCCCAAAAGTATGCAACACTTTTCAGCCCCGCACGAGAATTAGAAATTGTGTATACGACGTGAGCATCGCGCAAATGATTTTGGTCATTTTGTTAAACTGTTGTCGGACTGTGTATGTGTGAAAATGTATCTTTATCTCGACCGTATTTATGGCCCACTTCAGAACATGATCATCTATATGCTCACACACTCTCTCTCTCTCTCTCTCTATTTGTCTCTCCCTCTCCCTCTCTCTCTCTCTCCTTCTCTCCCTCTCTCTCTCTCTCCTTCTCTCCCGCTGTCTCTCGATCGCTCTGTTTGCTCTTTATGTAAATGTCTTTAGGTTTTCTTTCGTTTTTCCAACGGTTTACCACTTGCCGCGCCGACTGCCACCTTCCTGTCTCTGTTTACGAAAGCGTCAGCGTTTTGTTTATGCTAAGGCCGCATAGGAAAATGAAAGATCAAAATTAGTTGAGGGAGCATTCAACGAATTGTTGTTGTTGCTTTGCTGTGCGCTCACAAAACTTGGGCTTTTTTTTTATTCGAAAATTTTAAAGAAAATCGCAGCAACTTGTACAAGATTTTCGCCTGGCGTAGTCGTCGTCGTGTTTAAGTCGTGTGCGCAACGCGAAGGCGCGTGAAAAATAAAAGAAAAGCAAAAAGTATATATATATATATATAGATATATTAAAATCAGCAGCAGAGACAGCAACAGCAACATCAGCAGCAGCAGCGCCAGCGGCAGCATTTCTATATTTCCACTTGCATAAATCACAAAAAATATTGAGTTCGGGCAGAAAATAAATATGGGGCAGGGTTAGTCGAGTGTTTTACCAACAAATTGTGCTCAGCGCGCTTTTTTCATTTGTATCAATTGTTTGTTGTGCAGTGCCCCAAAAGTGTCTGGTTGTTTTTTGACGCCCATTCCTAAAGAAAATGCAGTGATGTGAAGCTTGTTGCAAGTGTTTCTTATTGTTGTTTCCGCAAAGAAAATCTCATTTTTCTCATTTCTCATATGCAACATTTTTGCAGAGCACACACAAAATTCAACAATGTTCGCGCCGAAATTTAAAGCACGCGCACCAACTGGCTCAGGTAAAACTCATCCAGGTCATGTGTACATCAGATCTATGTAATCATAACATCTGATGAATGCAGCACTCATTGTGGACGCGTGTGGAGTCCACCTAAAAACTCTTTGAATCCTCGCAACGTGGCAAACATGACCTTTTCAGTGGACCCAGTTCGAAGAGCTTGACAAATTCTCTGATCGTATTTACCTAAAAAAAATATATCTAAGGCTATTGTGTGTTTTTTTTAGAGAATGGAGTGCATCAGTAGACAAGTTGTAGCATATGCATCAGGTGTTTACTATATAGAGTATATAAGATATGGATCTTTTAAATTTTATGTCAATTGCAAATTATATGTCAAAGTAAAATCCGGTTTTTTAATAGAAACTTTTAAGTGATATTATATATATACCTCATTTATTCTCATGTGTATCAGATATATATTATATAGAGTAGGCAAGAAAAAGCAAATTTAAAAGTTTGTATTACTTTTGGATTTATGCATAAATACTTGAATTTCAAATCAATGACATTAGCTGAAAACTGCTGGTAAAAGTCAAATTAAAACAGTTTCTTGAATAAAGACTCTCAAGTGCAAAACCAAGCCAAGTTGCAAGATTTGTACTTAATTATTATTTTTTAAACAATTTTCGAACTTGGAAATTAAAGTGTTAATAGAAAATAATATTTCATTAATAAGAAATTTTGTTTTATATAAATGAAACACTTTCTGAATTTATTTTAATTTGATTTATTAACTTTTTTGTATCTAAACTTTAAAAATATTAGTTGCATTAAAGTATCGTTTAAAAGTAAAGATTTCAACAATTTTATATGTAATATTTCCCCAAGAGAGACTTCGAGATTTCTTTCTAAAATGAAAAGCTGTTTAAGACAAAATATTAACATTATACCAGACCTTATATTCAGAAAGATTTCAAGACTTATTTCTAAAATCAAACGAATTCAATTTATTTCCGAATTGGTGAAGCATCTTAAGAAACCATTTAAGACTAAAGCTTAAAATGAGTCCAGTTTGTGTTTCCCCACAGTTTTGAAGACTTAATTACAAAATCAAAGTTTTTAACACTTTCTCGCATTAATAAATAAATACCTTTCGGTTTTTTGAGAATGATTTCTCACTCACTGACAGAAAGTTAATTTTTCAGACATTTCTTTAAGCATTTTGATTTGGTAGCAATATAAACTTAATTAATTCGCTTTTTATTTAATCAACTTTCGTGCCGTTGAAATTTATTGGCACTTATTTATAGATTATTTTCCGTTCAGTTAGTTTTCCACTTTTGATGATGATTCTGTGTTGGACTTGTGTATATCACTTCTGTATCATTTCCATATTGTTTGTTGTAGAATTGAACTTGATTTTTGATTTTGGAAATGTTTATTTCAAATTAGCTCATATTAATTGTGCTGGCAGCAAAATTCCAAATCTGCTTCTTTTGGCGGCTTCCTCTTACTCATCGTTACTTTGTGCTAAATATATAAAATGACGTACAATCCAAAAATTTGTTGGTCGAGCAATATTTATTACAAATATATATGTATATACATATATATATATATATATGTATATTTGTGTGTATATGTTTGTGTGCAGCGGAATTGCTAGACGCCCACAGCTGGCTGCCTTTTACAGTAACCATTAAAAATCGGAAAATAAACACAAAGGAAATCCAGATGGAAAGCGTAGATGAAAAGCGCAGTACATAATACTAATGCCTGCCAAATCAATGTCTCAGATACTTTGACGATTTGCTCCACACAAACACCTTATGGGCAGATTGTCGTATGTGGGCGTAGCTAATCTATCAAAATGCGTATACGCCCCATTCGGCGTTTGATTGGCGTCACGATCCCGTTATGAGTTTAGTTATGAAAATATTATGCTTGCCGCCGATTTTCGCAGCTCTTTTGGGCCGTAAAGGCGCCTTTATTTATTTAAAGCACTAATTTGTACGCTTTTATTTTTAAACTACGCCCGCGTTAATTTTTTTTTTTCATTTTCCAAAAAAAAAAAATCAAAAAAAAAAAACGAAAAAAAGTATGTTTTTTTCTGTGTTGACTTTTAGTGACTAAACATAATTTATAGTTATGATAAATTGAGTTGAACTTGGCCAGTAGGGAAATGATTATTGATATAGTTGTTTGAATGAAAGAATAGTTTAATAAAATTGAGTTCATTTAGTTCGGCATCGTGATATATACACATGTGCCATATAATTATATAGTATATCGGAAGATGACGTAGCGCTGCGCCTACTCATTTGTTTGGCATACGTGTTGAAAATCTGGCCAAAGATTTATTGTGGAATTAAACTTTTGTGGCGAACTTTATAGAGCATATCGGAAAAACCATTTATTCCTAACGGAGCAGAGGATTTTCGGCGTTTGTGAAAACAGTCTTACTTAAATTTCCATATGCCATTTAACAGCTTTTCTGTCGTTCTTAGCGTTTTCACTGAGTGCTCATAAATTCTACTCAATTTTAGTTTAGTTTCAGTTTAATTTTCGAACGTCATTGTCATTTGGCTAGTCTAATCCCTTCAAATTCCCAGTTCCAATGACCTTTTCAACCTGCCCAGTGCAGTATGAACATCGATCATCAAAGCCGTGCCGCTTTCAAAGGGGCTCCATACGGATCCCTCAGTCTGCGCATTTAAATTCACGGCAGTTGCGCAGCACTCCATAAATACTTTGGCCACTTCATTAAGGCAAAGCGAATAAATCAATGCGAGAATGGTTACTAATTTGCTGGCAGCAGCAACAACAATGAAGAGACGCACCTATCCCAGGCTGGGTCACAGCGCTGTGACAACTGCCAACTGCCAGGTCGGCGCTTTCCACGCCCTCAAATGATGCCAGACCCCCTGTAGGAAAACCAATCGCTTTCCCAACCCACTCCAATCTTCATTGGCACATTAAATGGGCGCACGCACAGGTTGCTCCCAGTTCGTCGCTTCTCCTCTGGCAAGGCCAAAAGTAAAATAAACTTGTTCACTGGCTGTATACCCTGTAAAAAGATACCCTGCAAAAGGTAAATGAGGCGATCAAATTATTAATTGATTTTTGGTAGTTTCAAACGGAGTTTGATCAACAAATAATTATGCTATCTCTATGTATATATCCATATATATATTTAGAGTATATAATCGGAAATATAATTCAAATGTTGTTTTAATCATAATCACAACATAATTATGCCAAAAATGTGTACATATTATATATGCAACTATTTTACAGGGCAACTAAAAGTGCATCACTCCCGTTTCGCTCAGCTTGTCGCTTGTCGCGTCATTAACAACTTTTTCGCAAATTATCTAGTTGAAATTAAAGGTTTGCTCATTGCAGGTAGAATTCTTGGCTTCAATTTCTTGAATGCCTTTTCGATATTCCATTTTCCATTTTCCGTTTGAAAATCAATAAATTTCACATAAATGCGACGAGCTCGGAGCCAATTTCCTAAGTAAATGCGCTTCTTCACGAACGAGCGCGGGCGCTCCTTGGAAAACACACCCAGCTGAGGCAGGCAACCGCCTACCCCAGCCAGCTGCCCCCCCCCCCCCCTCTATGTTTTGGCCCAAAGACTAGGCAACGTTTTATGAGCAGTTTTCCAAGCATTGTTTTTTATTGGTTCAAAAAATTTCCGTTTGATTTATTCTAAACCGAGTGAAAAGCAGTTAGAGCAATAAAAACCGAACCGGAAGTGCCAGGCCAACCCAAGCCAACCCCAGCCAATCCAAGCCAGAAACAGCCAACGCACATTTATAGTTTGTAGCTTGTAGTTTGTAGTTTGTAGTTTGTCTTTTGTTTTTGTCTGCTTTTTGTTCTTGTGCACAAAAGCGCCCAAAAAAGAGTTGGGCGAAAAACCACCACTGAAAAAAAAGACAAAAAATTCAAATTCATTTTGATTGACTCTTTAGTGAGCTCTCTCATTTGGGGAGTAGTTCGACTATACTATAGACCATAGACTATAGAGTATGGTATATTTAGTCGCAGCACATCCGTTCCATTTCGCATTGCACGCATAATTGGCGTTCCACAAAATAACAAAAAAAAAAAAGAAGAAAAGAAGAAAAATAAAATGAAAACAGTGCTTTTGTCTCGGAACGGTTTCGTCCAAAATAAAATATATCCGATCTGTTGCTGCCACTGCTGCCACTGTTGCCACTGCTGCTGCTGCTGTTGCCGGGCAATCCGAAGCATTGCGCTCCATTGAGCACGGAGCTCGTAGAGCGCTCCCATATTTGATTGCAGCGTAATTGATCTGCTATTTAAAATCGCTGAGCAGTGGGAAATTGTTGGCTCTGGGGAGGTGGGTTGTGCCTGTGTTTGCGACTGTGTGACTGTGACTGCGACTGCGACTGTGTGTGACTGGGTGTGTTTAGTCATTTAGCAGTCGCTTGTGATTTGCGCCTTTTGTCTTTGCTGCTGCCCCGCTGCTGCCCATCCACAAGAAGCAGCAACAACAGCCACATCCAAACTGAATTCACCAAGTTGGTCTGCTCGAGGCAGACGGGTCACGCAAAATTCAGTCGCTTTGAGCCGCGCGCGGAGTCAGCAACTCAGAACTCAGAACTCGCCACTCGATCCTATCTCAACTCAGCAACCACAAAACCAACACCAACACAACTAGTACTTCCTCATCCTGTATTGGGTAATCCTCAACTGTGTGTGTTTGTGTGTGTGCGAGTGTTGTCAAGTGACTCATTAAGTGAACGTGTGAAAAGGACTATGATTTTGTTGCTTTTTTTCATTTTGATTGACAGCGGCAAGTCTTTGATACGATTGTATGATTCGATTAAGTGCTGATTGAATTAAGACGTCAGCACATCCACCACAAGCCAAGAGCAACACCAACAACAACAACAACAACAACAGCAAATAGTTGAAGATCAGCAACAACAAAATACGAGAAGCATTAGCAAATAACGAAAGCGATTTCTATATGCGATATGCGTGTCAATGTCTAGTGGCTATAACGCCTAGGGCAGGCTATACCAATCTTCTATATCTATTTCTTTGCTTGCGTATCTCTGACGGTGTCTGTGTGTGTGTGTGTCTGTGCGTCTGTGTGTGTGTGTGTGTGAGCTGTTACAGGTGGCATATAAATCCGTTGAGTGAAAGATGTGATCTGCACAGCGACAGCGAGGGCAGTTTCCACTGTATGACAAGTAGATTGAATCAAATAGAAAATATAAATTTCAATTCAAATAATTATGAACGGAAATTTCATGCTCCACTGCTGACCGAACGGACTCTGTACTGTCAATCTCGAAATAAATCAATAAAAATGAAAAAAAAAAATACAATTGATCTGGAATCAGCAAAAATTAAAAAAAAAAAATACGATTGATCTGGAATCAGCAAAAAAAACAATTTTTTTTTTTAATAACTATTTTTCAGCAATTTTTGAAGTATTTATTTTTCATTTTCATGGTGTCATTAAAAGTTGCCTTAGTAGTTATAATAATTAATTAATTATTATAATAAATAAATAAATATCAATACTGCAATTCATTGCAATAATGTGCAAGTAACACTACTCTATTCAAAACTGGAAAATATTTCTTCTTAAATATCTGCTCACAAATAGCTTGAACATCTAAATTTAGGTTTTTTCCTGGAGCCAAGTCAAGTTATTTTTTATGTATTTACACAAAAAAGAAAAGAGGTCAGCAAGCAGTAAAGGAACATTTCCATTTTATAATTAGATTGTTGTGAAATGTGAAAGTTGTTTGAACCCAAATATCTGCCGGAATTTGCCGGCAGTAATTCTGTAATTCTAATATTAAAACCAAAACTTGGCTAGTTCCTCCAACAGCAAAGCAAGTTTGGATTTGCTATCGATAGGCTCAAATGGAGTTTTCTTTTAATACTTTGCTACAGTTCATTAGTTTCGAGTGTCTACTGTACTCAACTATTTAAACACCTTGTGAGTTGTGTGTTGATTCAAATATAGTTTTATAACGGTCTGCGTTGTATCTGTATCTTTGTATCTGTGAAAGACTTTTGTAAATTCTAAACATACGCCAAATGCTATGAGTCATTCGCCCAACACAACCACATTTGAAGGTGTGTGTGTGTGTGTGTGTGTGTGAATGGGTGTGTGTGTGTGCGTGTGTTTTGTATTAGTTTTGTTTGTTTTTTTCGGTTCTTGTGGCCAAATTTTGAATGGCTGCCAAATGCGGCTTCCTTGGTCGTATTAATTATTGCTGTTCAACGTCGCGATGTTTGTTTGTCAATTTGTCTTCGCTCGGTTTGTTGACTGCAACATTTATTTCTGTTAGGAGACCAAAAATCGTGGCAGCCAGCCACAGCAGTCACAGCAGCAAGCCGAGTCGAGCATAAATTTGTTGACAAGTGTAAGATGTCAGAGAAGAACTCAATTCGATGTGAACTTGCGCCCCTGAAAATGTCATGTGTTGCCCAACTTGCAACCTGCCCCACTCAACACCGCCCCCTCCACACACACTTTTCACAAGTGACAAGCACTCATTCGCATCATTAACAGGCGTTTGGACACCCAAGAGTCAAACACCCTTCGGCTCGAGCAGCGAGCTAGACATTGGCAACTCGGCGGCACCAACACCACCCCCACCACCCACACAGCCCGTGTGGACGCCGCAGCCGTCGCCAGCGCTCAGCGGACGCAAGGAGTTTCGGCCCGTACACTTTGAGTCACCCACCTTGCCACGACGCTACACGGCCAATCAGCAGCAGCAACAGCAGCAGACGACAACGACGATACCACCGTGGTCGTACACCAACGGCAACTGCCCGGCGCCTGCACCACGCAGCAGCACCACCACCACCAACCTGAGCACACCCACAACGCTCAACTCCAACAATTCTGATTACGCTGAAACCGATTATTCCAATCAATTTGGCCCAGTGGCGCCCAGTTCCAGCGTCTCCGATAAGATCAAAAGTACTGCCCCAACCAAATATTTCAATGGGTGTTAGGCTCCCAGGGATACCATTTTTCAAAGCCACTGATTTGATTTATAATATATATATATATATATATAGATATATATTGATGGGAAAATTAGAAAGAAACTATATAAAATTTCAAATTAAAATTGAAGTTCCCCCTCAGACAAACCTTTCTGATTTCAAAACAAAATCGACAGTAAGCTGTGTCTATATATTATATAGTCAATTCCCAGACTATGAGGTCAACTAGTTACTCTAGCTATAATCGAGGAGGAATCTTTAGGCACATTCTAACATTTTTTTTTGGATTTATCAACATAATTTTTGATCACATATCTCAGGCGTTGAATTTGTGTTTTGCAATCAGTAAAATATATATTTATTTTGTTGTTTAATATCAAGAGATAAGAAATCAATCAATGGCTTTGAAAAACGTATGCTTCCCAAAAGTGCAGCTGTGTTTTTATTTGTTTTAGAGCAATCCAATCCAATTTCGATCCGTAGTCGTGTCTAGATAAGTAGTTAAGAGTCTCTTGTCTGGCAACACTCGTGTTCTGCTGCTTAAACTGTGACTTAATTGTCTGTTGGTAAATACATAAAAAGTATGCGCTAATTGGTCTCATCTCACATTTTTCGCCCCTTCCCCTCCCCCCATCCATCCACTCCGCCCGGCATCCTTGCAGCATTTGAACGCTCGGCTTCCACATCAGAGCTGCACAGGCCGTTCACACGCCGTCAACTGTCCGACTCAAGCCGTGCAGTGTATAGGCCCAATGAAGTCAGTAAGTATATATGGAATTATAGGGTATTCCCTGTAGACCAAAATCGCTGCTGCTCACGTCGTTATACACACACTCAACAAATCTTACACCCGTTCTAATATGTGTCTTACACCTGTGCTCTTGAGTACTCCACAACCCACTCAACCACACTCAACTAAATCCACTCTACGGTTTACAGTCTACAAAGTCAAGCACGAGTATTTGAGCGAACCGGAAACGGAAAGCGATCCTCCGCGCAAAATGGCACAGTTAGGTCGACGGCAATACGACGGCATCGGTCCGGTGACAAACGATGGGATGCCCATCATCCTCAGATCGGTAAAAGGCTTGGGCTGCACGGCTGCATAATTACCAGCTGAAAAATACAATATTTTCTATATTTTACTATCTCGTCTGTTACGCTGCAGGAGGTCCAGGAACCGCATCAGCATGAATGGTACAAGCGACTCTATCAGACCATACATAAGCAGAAGAATGGCGGTAAATGTTCCCTGCCACATGACCAAACTGATCAAACTGAAGCATTCTCAAATATATTCCAATTACCCAAACCGAAACCCATCCCAATCCTCCACATATTTCCACTTTCCAAGTTTCCTATTTTATAATGCTTCAGTTTGTCGCCTGCTGAGCTAGTTCTAATCAAAACTCTCTTTGAACTTCTTGAATGTCTTCTCTCGTCTACTATATGTCTACTATATCAATCAATCAATCAATCAATCAATCCCATCCATACGCTTTCACTCAAAACTCAAAACAGACGATTTCGTGATACGCTACAAGTGTCCCAGAGGTGATTTATATATCTATGACATACATATCTATCTATCTATCTATATTTCTATCTAAAATTAAGCGTAATACTCGTCTAAGCCCGCTTACAAAGTAGTCAACTCAATCTCTGCTTGTCTGCAGCTAGCCATACTTAATGCTTTCAGTTGGTCCTTATTGTGTTGGTAGTTTTATCCATTTATGATTTGTATTGATTTACTTAATTGGATTGCATGCAGTATTATATATACATATATATACATATACAATCGGTATCATAATTATTTTTGATTATATTTTCTCATATTTTGCGTGCCGTTTAGCTCATTGGAAATGCATTAACCAAATTCGAACATTAATCTAAACTTAAGAACCACAACGCTCTAACATCATGTCTGCTAACACACCCAACAACTGCAACAGTGCTAACACCAACACCAACACCAACAACAGCAACAGTAGTACTAGTAAATTTCTAACTATATACATATATATATATATATATACATATCTGTAACTAATTAAGTTCCTTTCGCATAACTGCAGCTCGTCCCTCGTACAAGAATAATGGTTATGTCTCCGAGCCGGAGCCCAATTACGATTCGGACTACTCAACTCTGAAGTATCGCACACCCAATCCGCTGCGCGTTCAATCCATTTCATCAGCTGTCAACGTGCGCAATCTAAACCAGGACGATAAGTGAGTAATACTCTCCAATAATATGGACAACTTATTCAGGTTTCGATTTGGCTTTCAGATTGTATGGTACTATGCCCAATCCGATCAAGTCGGCACAGAACTCTTACAAGAATCAGCCTGGTCGCATCGAGAACTACACAACTGGTCACTCATCCGTCTCGGAGAAGGAGAAGAAGGAGGCAAGTGCCCCGACAGGCCAAACAGTCAGCAGCAGCATTATCCAATCAATCGCAAATAACTAGACTCTGTGAACTCGACATTGGCTATAGCTAAACATGCCCAATATCTTTCATTAACCCCAGCTTACAACTCATATTCTCATTCCCATCCCAGAAACAAACACATTTCATTATATAATACGCCCCATATCTGACATGATATCATAGCACGCCCAATCATCATTAGTCATCCATAGCAACTATTCTAACTCACTGCAATTATTTTGTTCACAATTCTAGTGGTGGGACGAAGTGATGGACATCTTTAACGGGGTATGAACTCTAATCTATATAATTCCTGTTCTAGACACTTAATTTTAGTTATAGACGTTTTTGATGATAAGTTTTACTTAGTTTGTACACAATTTTGAGTCTGTTCTCTGATTTCTTTTGAGTTACAACCAGTTTTCCGCTAACCAATTCAATGACCAAAAACTACCTGGCTTATGTTTGTATCTTATTATATATATTTCCCCTAATCCCTCCTATAAATTATGCTTGACGCCAAGTGGCTCAGGGAACATACACGCATACCGCGTATTATCATAGAGTTCGTCGATGATTTTGATAACTATGCAGTAAGTCTTACAGCAATTCTATCTAGTTTGGTACAGTCAGACAGCAGCAGGCATCATCCACAAAAAAGGCACTCGAACTACTAAAAAACAAATGCCTTGAATCCGGTATCCTTGAAGGAAATGTTCAGGAACCATTTTAATATGTTTATTTCTTTTATTTCACTGTAGAATTTGGAACAATCGAAATTATCACCCCTCTATTCAGAAGGCAACTTGTCAAGGTATGAGCATGGCGAATGAGTATTTAATCTCTTATACTAAGACAATTGTTTTTAGAGCGCTTGCCAAAGAATCGGGTTATACCAGCGATTCCAACATAGTGTTCCGCAAAAAGGAACTGGCCCCAGGCAGTCCTCTGAGTCCCGTGGAGCAGCGACAGGCCTACAAGAGCCTACAGGCAGGCGGAGAACCGCCTCTGCTCGGCTTCCGCAAGCCAGCGCCCGAGAAACCCAAAGGTAAGCCCCAATCTTCAAGATTTATTCTCTCCTAAGTAGTTACTGCTAATAATTAGAGTTAAGCCGCAGTTGCGTACTAATTAATTCTCGGATTGGTGTTGGTTTCATCTGGTTCCTTCAGCTCTCTACCACTCTACTTTCTCTAACTTGACTCTACTTTCTCTTACTACTACTCGTATTTTGGTATTTACCGTACACAACCACTGCCCACACTAGAAGTTGTTATCAGCAAAGCGTTCCTTACAGCACTGCAGCACTGCAGCACCGGGCACCCTCTCTAAAGTCGCTGCCGTTAATCAAGCTAACCCATCTATCTATGTCTTCCCCCAATCCTCCCGAACCCAACAAGAAATTGTGGAGGAATTCGAGTTTATACAGATAACGCCGACGCTCACAAAAATACGCGTGAGCACCAAACCACTTCAGGAATCCCAGGAAGAAGTGCAACAGGCAACTAAACAGCCAACTACTGCACCACCACCACCACCACCACCACCCCCACCGCCACCACCAACAACAGCAGAGAAAATGTTTTCGAATTTCTCCAAGAATTTGCCATCTTTTATACCGCTGAGCAAGAAGCAGCAGCAGCAGCAGCAGGAGACGCCTCCATTGCCACCGAATCGTCGATCCTCGTGCACGAAGAGCACTGTGCGCATGGAGAAGGTGACCAGCAGCAGCAGCTGCTCCAAATCTCGCCACGATCAATGCTTCCAGCCACCTGGGCTTACTCTGCGCAAAGGGGCCAGCAGCTGCCGGCGCGATCCCATTTGCCGATCGAAGTCGACTGGCGCCGTTTCCACGCTGCTGGCCACCCTGACTGCCACCAAGGAGACGCGCAACAAGGATGGCAGCGTGCTGCGTCATCATCATCATCATCAGCATCATGCGCGCCTGCGCTCGGCCAGTCCCAGTCGGCGGCCATCGAATCGGGTGCTGGCATTGCGCCATTCGAGCCGGAGTCCGGTTGCCTTTGGGCGGAGCATCTCTAAGGAGCGCAGTTTTGCCGAGGAGAAGAAGCGGCTGGAGAACACGCTGCCGCTGAGCCGCACCAACTTCGAGGCCAGCACCAATATACTGCGGGATCCCTCGCTGAAATCGCCGCAGGAGGTGCGCGAAGCGGTGCGCTCCTATGCCACATGCAAGGCGCAACATACGCGCAGCAAGTCGCTGCCACGCTTGCGGCACAGCAGCAGCACCGTCAGCACCACCACGCGGCACACCATGTGCTTCCCCCAGGTGCGTCCTCAGCAACTGCTCGACTGCAGCCGCGTCCTGAAGAAGGTCCTTCCCAGCAGGTGTACCAAGGCGCCGACGCAGTCGATCAAAACTATTGCCACCATCCATCGCAGCGCCTCCAACGAGAGTCTGCCGCGCAGCAACTCTACCTACTCAATTGACTCGCAGCTGAGGCAGGAGTATGCGGCGCCTATTGCACCACCCAAAACCTATGTGGGCAAGTCGAACATGGCGCTGCAGACAAGTCGCAGCGAGGGCCACGTGCCCCGCAAACAAAACCCAAAACCAGCCAAGTCTAAGAAGCCACCGGCAGCGGTTGCCAGCTACAGCGAAACGGTGCGTGAGAAGACGCACTTCTGGAACGACTACAATGCCAAGCAGAAGTCGCAAGTGCCCCACTCGCTGCCCCAGCTGATCAACGACTGCAAATACAGTTCGATGCTGGAGCCAGCTGTCTACGGCGAGGATGTCTACGACTACTCGGGTCAAGGCCCGCCCAGCTGCATCGAGGATCTCGTCTGGCAGTATGAGAATAAGGCACAGCAGGGTAGCAAAGTTGTGGCTGTTGCTGCTGTGGCAGATGTGGCACCACACGCTGAAGTAGCACAGGTGGTGCAGCTGGGTCAGCGCCGTTTCTCTCCGACGCGCGAGGTGCGCGTGCCGCAAACACCACAGCGCGAGCTGCGCTCCCCATCGCGTCGCCGCATCGACAGCTTGCGCTCGAGCCAGCGCAGCCAGGAGAAGGCGGAGCAGCAGGCCGTGGTGCGGGCCAGCAGCCTGAGCAGCGCCGATGAGCGCAGCAAGCGGGGCCAGCAGGCGAGTGCCGGAGCAGGACTCTATCATCAGTGCGGCGAACTGGCGCACAGTGCCACCTCGCTGACGCACCTGGAGCGGCACAGTCCGAGCTGTCGCTATCGCAACAACTGCGAGCGGTTCACGGAGCTGAATCGCTTCTACAGCACGTTGGAGCGCGTGGGGCAGCTGGAGCGAGCGACGTCCGCAAGCAACTTTCATCCGCTGCGCAAGGATGCGGAGCTGCTGGACTTCGATGAGTGGCGCAAGGTGCGGCTGCACGAGCGGGCCGAGAAGGAGCTGCAATATCTGGTGGGCAAGCTGCAGCTGGATCAGCGCGAGCGCGACTTGCACTTTCGCTCCAAGGATGTGAATGACCTGAAGTGGCGACATGAGGCCGATCAGGCACTGCACTCCAAGAAGAAGTCTGTGGAGGATTTGCGCGAGAACTTCGAGCAGCTGCAGCTGCTGAAGCAGCAACAGCGAGAGGAGGCACAACTGCCACCCATTCAGCGTCAGTGGCGACGCAACACGGTTGCGGATCTCGCCAGTAATCTGGAGGCAACCAGAGAGCCACAATCGCATGCCCAGACGGATCGGCACTTGAGCAATGATCTGGTCAGCACCCTGTCCAAGGATCAAATCAAAAAGATCACCCAGCAGCTAAACGAGATCTATGCGGGCAATCGAAAATCCAATGCGGCTGCTGCTGTGGAGGAGGAGGAGCAGTTTGTGGTCACCGTGGAGAAGGGCTCGAAGCCGAGCAGCCATGCGAACACGCTCAAGGTGCGTTGCAACTCGAACATCAGCAAGGAGCAGCTGCTGGGTCCGGTGCTGCGCAAACGCGAGGAGCAATCGCAGACGCTGCCACGACCCACTCGCAGCCAATCACCGGTGGTGGTGGCGCGGGAGACTCGCGGAGCCATAGCCGCCAAGAATGCCGAGCTGACGCTGTGCAAGCCGCCGCCCGAGGTGCCGCCACGTCCACAGCCCAAGGGGCAGGTGCAAACGAAGCCAGCGAAAGCCGCTGAAGGAGTCGCCAAGGAGCCACCGATCAATCAGAAGATTCAATACTTCGAGGAGCGTCAGTTCGAGGAGCCGGCTAAGACCATTTACCATGCGCGTGAGGACAGCTCGCCGGACGAGGCGGAGGTGATGCGTCTCATCGAGCAGAACATGCAGGCCAGGCAGCTCGCGCGCAAGCGTCACATAGTCCACACGGAGCTGAGCAACTCGCTAACGGATCTAAGTGGTATCTTTGGGGAGCGCCCAGCTGCACGTGTAAATTTTCACTTGCACAGCCCGCCCGATCGTCCGCCCGAAGGCGGCCAAGAAAAAGAGCGGGAACGGGAGCGGGAGAGGGAGCAGGAGCAAGAGGTGCATCAGGAGCAGGAGCTCAGCTACGAGCCTGGTTCAGGCGATGGCAGCATTGAGCTGTATGACGCCTACTATCGCTCGAGGAGTCTGTCGCCACAGTCGCAGATCTCGGGCTGCTCCAGCTCCTATCTGCAGCGCGTCTACACCGGCGAGGTGCAGAAGATGAAGCAGAGATTCGAGAGCATTGAGCGGGACCAATCCAATGAACGGCGTGATTTTTTTGGGCTTAGCTCGCTGCGGAAGGCGCGCAGCGATCCTGAATTGCAGGCAGGATCAAAAGACGCCCCGAGCAACGCGACGGATGCGCTGCTAAAGGAGAACCCCTCGGATGTCAGCCAGCTGACCCACTCGTTTGAGGTGCGTGGTGCAACCCCATCGCCGGAGCGAGGACGACGTCGTCAGCGTGGTCTGCTAATGCCGCACATTGACATCATTAGCAAGACGGCAGAGTTGTTGTCCGCATGTGGACCAAGTCCCACGCGCAGCCACAGCAGCAACAGTGGCGCAACGGTGGGTCAGGTGCAGACACTGCGCCATCGCTACGAATCGCCCGAGAGTGCACCACAGCGTTATCTATCCACCTCGCTGGCAGACTTGCGGGATGTGCACGAGAGCATTTCGCCACATCTGAGCGGCGATTGGGTGGCGCACAAGCATCCGCAGCGCACAGCGGCGCTGCCCAAGAAACCACTCAGGCACGCAGTGGTGCGGGCCAGCTCCACCTCACCGCTGCGACCGGCCAAATTGCAGACAACCAGTTACGACCACGACTTCTTTGGCAACCAGCCGTTCGAGCCACACAAGCATCGGCCCAAGGCGCGCTACGTGCCCGATGGTGCCGATGCAACCACAACCATCACAAAAGCAACCACAACCACAGCGCGTCGGTGCCCGGTGAGCAGTTTGGAGCGTCTCAAGCGCAGCATGGCAGTCACATTCAAAGGTAACACACTTCGTCCAAATGGTGCAGCAGTGGTTGTGTCTCCTTAGGGTCCTCTTTGGTAGTTGCGCTCCCCCGCTTTGGTTCTCAGTTGGGTTCTGGCTTCTCAATTAATTGGCTTTTAATTAATTGGTTTTGATTCGATTCGAAATTCACACATATTCTGTACTATTACTTTGAAACTGTTGGCGTAGATTTTGACTCGAGTGCAGCACCACCAATACCGCCACAACCACTACAGAACCACCCATCCTACGAGCCCTACACTTACAGCAATGGTGACCAAACTGATTCGGGTACAGGTGAGTCCCTTCATTGCCACCATTATTATTGGGCTTGCCACAATCGCCGCTTGCCAAGATGCACTACAAAACGGATCAGTTGTGTTTGACTGATAATCTTCATAATATTGGGTTTACTCTCACAATCTTACTCAAATAAACCTTCTCTTTTATTTATTTAAACTATTTACTATTTATTAATAACAATTTAAGATAACAATTCTTATTATTAAAAATTCCCTTGAATTGAGTGCATTTCAAAAATTTCTCTCCAAATAACTATTAACAGATTAAGTAGTGAATGACTTAAGTTTATTTAAGCCACGAATTATTAGTGTCAGTATCAATTGGGACTGGGATGCCAACATCCATTGTGCCTATCCACCAATCAAACGGATAGGAAAAAGATCATCCTAAAAAATTATCCACTACTCCCAAGTGGAACAAAGTGCAACTGCTACCTTCCATGTTGGATGAATATAAATTATATTAATAATTGTAAAGATTTTCAAGCGGAAGTCTTGATCGCAGTCAAGGAGACACTGTCATTACTACCACCTCTTAAAGGGGGTAGCTACCCTCTCAGATAGTCAAACTACCCTAAAAACCGCTTGGCTCTACTTCAACAACAACAGTAAATCAAACTTAGCTTAGCTATATTAAAATCATGAGCAGCCCGATTAGAGGATCAGTGCAATATTAATAATAATTGCCATAATTCCCACAGAATAAATTGGTTCAAATAAATCCCAGACAAGTCAAAAACTAAGAGGCTTCAAATAGTTTTTATTGAATATTTCGAAAAAAACAAAGTCTGTTTGCCTTTATCGAGTAAACCAACTTGATTAGTTTTGAAAAATGCCAAAATTTACCACAAATTTAGCCTTTATTTTTTTATGACCGCAATAAAATGAAAATTAATCAAAGCCCGTTTTAATGGGCACTTTTAGATATTAAAAGGCAAAGTTCAAGCTTTAGTTTTGTGGCCTTAATAGATTCGTTTTTCCAGCCCAAATGTCTTTTTAAAATTGAATCAGTGTCTAAATGTGTGGCCACCCCCCTTTGGACACTTTCGCGTTACGCCACTGCGTGTCTTTGTATTCAATGACCTTTGTGAAATGCCGTAGTTTTTTTCTTACTACCGCAATAAAATTTCCGCAATTGGTGCAACTTTTGTTTTGAAGGTGCGCCTCGCATTAGTTGGCCAAACCAATCGATAGCAGCAATAACACTAGAGACACTTGACAACGCTGACCCGCTTAGCCCGAGAGCCACCTGTCCAAGGCACAAGCCGAAACCGAAGCCGAGTGCCGAACGAGAAGCGCAGCCCGAAGCTCCAGTCTATTTCCATGGAAAACCCACCCCAAGAGGCAAGAGGCAAGTGCCAAGAGCCGGCTAGCACGTTGCCATGACCAAAATATGAGGGCGATGCGTCAACAAAACAAAACTTGGCCACTTGCTTGTGGCCCGGGTGGATGTTGGTTTGCTTACCTGTCGCGGACTTTCGTTTAGTTAGTTTCAATTATCCGTGCCAAAAACGTCAGACGCTCGAGCATTTCCCAATTAAATGTGGCACAGAAAATAGAACGCGACGCGCGTCATTTTTCCCCACTTACATAATGCAACTTTGAGTGGTGCAAGTGCAAAAAACAAAGAGAGAAAATAATAGTTTATATATACAAAATAATCACGCTAAAAGGGGAGAGAGAGACAGCATGATACATCAAACGCTAGCGCCGCTACGCAGCAACACCTACGCGGGGCAGCATCCCCATGGCAACAACAACAGCAACAGCAATCGGAGCAGCAGACGCAGCACAACAGTTGCTGGTGGTGGTGGCAATCGAGTGCACTGGCGACAGCCGCATAAGAAGCTGCACAGCAGCTGCAATGACTTAGATCTGACAGATGACAACCTGCAGCAGCAGCAACAGCAACAGCAGTTGAGTTGGCGCCTCAACAACAACAGCAGCAACATGCACAATTGGTCGCAGCGTCCTTTGAGCAGTGGTGCAGACAGCAGCCACAACGGCAACAACGAGAGTTTAACGCCTGGCGCGCTGCATCGCAGCGTATGCGACATGCCCAACTGTGGCAAGATCGTGTGGCTGCAACGCAGCTTTGATTACGAGACAGCAGCGCCAATGGTGCCACCACTGCCAGCAACAGCAACAACAACAACAGCAATGAGCTATCATATTGTGGGTCTGCCACACACACCGTTGCCGGCACAGCGCCAAGCCTATTTGGCCAATCGACATGCCATAGGCGCCTCCATGCCGCTGCTCATGTGGCAGCAGCAACAGCAGCAGCAACAACAACAACAACAGCAACGGCAACAACAGCAGCAACTGCAGCAGCAGCGCCAACAAAGCGCCAGTTAGTAATGCGTTTTTACATTAAGACGCCCTTTTTGAAAAGAAAGCCACTTGCCACAACAGCAGCCCACTTGCCACGCCCCCTAGCAAAAACGCTCACTTTCTCATTTGATTAAACGGCCTTCCTATTTGGCACTTTCTCACGATGTGCCCCGTGCAAAACCCAAAACAAAACAAAAACTTGTTATCAGAGACAGAATAAGAGCCCAACTGATACAGAGAGAGGCAGAGGCAGAGAGAGAGAGAGAGAGTGAGAGTGAGAGTCAGTGAATGAGAGAGAGAGAGTGAGATAATAAGACTCTCTTTCGATATCTCACTTTGCAATAAGTTCATGACCGTTTTAGGCTCTTTGAGGTGCAACGATCTTAAGACTTATATTGTGAGTGGCAACAGTGTTGCTGGTTTACTGTTTGCCGACTTTATTTAAATATGCTTCATGTTTTTTATATTTTTTTTATACTCCAATATATTTTGAATTCGGATTCGTCTTCATACACAATATCAAGAAATATATTTGAAAGCAATAGTCTTACTGAAAACTGTTGAAAGACAACGCATTTAAATTGGATTATTTGATTTTGGATTGTTGCCTAACTTACTCAATCTGATGTTTTATTAGATAAGATATAAATTATGAATTCAAACAGAAAAACATTTTCAAGAATACTCGAAAGCTTGGCTAATAAAAAGTCTTTCTTAATTAATTTCTTATTAAATCGATTACCAGATTAGTATTCTACTTTCGAAATGTTTAAAACAAACAATTAGTCCGCTCCATAACACAGCAAAAGTATCCCAAAAATATGCCCAAAACAAAAAAATAATAACAAAAATTAAGTGAATAAATATTTATGGACTATTCGGTAAACAATTTATTTGATCAGTGCTGTCGATAATTCCAGCCACACAACACAAAATACGACGTCGTAGTTCTCAATGATTATTGAGATTGCTGTTAATTGAAAAATGTTAGTGTATACTCAATACACTCAGAAAAACCCCTCCTAATAATTAGAGTATCCATATACTTTTGGCGCCAAGTGCAGCTCACCTTAGAAAATATATTTTTATTTCAAGGATTGATTTTTCTAAAAAAGATTTCCTAAATCCAGTGTGATATTTTCCGAGTGTATTTTCCGTAGTTAATTCAGTGATTTTTCTAAAGCACAATCGTTGAGGTGTCATTAAATTCTTATCAGAGGTGCGTGAGTTAATTGCCTCAGTGTAACCAAAGTCGAATAATTCACACATCGTCAACAATAAGAAGAAGAAAACGTCGAAGAAGAAGAAGAAGAAGAAGCAGCAACAGTAATTTGTGAATAAACGTGAGATTTGCGGGTACTCGTTGTACGACGATAAGTAAACAATTTGACGCGAGCAGCTCGAAAAGGTGCTTTTCGCGCTCAGCTTTCTCAGTTTATTCCGTTGCTCAGTTGCTCAGTTGCTCAGTTACTCAGTTGCGCACTTTATTCCGTTGCTCAGTTGCTCAGTTGGTTCAAGTGCTCAGTTTCTCAGTATTTCAGTTTCATTCAGTTTGAGATTCGGTTTCAGTTTCAGTTGAGCGCATCGCGTGCTTCAGAGCAGTTGGGTACGTGCCGCACTCAGATCGTAGATGATCGTAGTTGATCGCGTTGGGGCTCAGTTTGTGGTTCGGGTGTGTGTGTGTGTGTTTCTGGAGTGGCACTATCAGTTGTGCGGATAGCCTTCGTCTACTATCTGATGAGTCGCCGCTGATTTTGCTTAATTGGGTGACTAATTCAAAGTCGGGGAAATGCGGAGATATGCTACAAAGCACTAAGTGGCATAGAAAATCGGATTAACTAAACCAGCTATAACAACAGAAAAAGTCATGGAAAAGCCGGCATAACTGGGTGTGCAAGGTGTATCTGTGTGTGTGGCTGTGTGTGTGTGCAGTGAAAGATGAAAATTTGCAACACTTTCAAAACGCCGCAAATTGCGGCTTTACAGCAAATCAGTGAAAGTGAAAAATCTCTCGAATGACAATTTAACTTTTTCAACTACAAAAGTGGTTATTATTTTTGTAGTGCTTTATGGCTTACAAATTTTCAAGCGTTTTGTCATTGCTCCGGCAAACAAATATTTAAACAGTTGCCCGAAAAACACACACACACAAGTTGCCCCGAAAGTGTCTTGCGGCAAATATACAAAAGTAAATTTCTATTCACAGTTGATTCGTTTCCAATACGGTGAGAGGAGGGGGGGGGGGGGGGGCGGATTGGGGAAGTGTCTCTGGGTTTTTACGACTTTATCGGCTGCTGCGCAATTTTATTAGAATTTGTTTTGTGACTTTGTTCATTATTCAATTGTTTAACTGGCATGCATATCAGTTGAGCGTCTTGTTAATTCACTCCCAAGTTCATGAGAAACGCGGTCACGTTATATGCAAATGGTCGAGAAGACAACAAGGCCAAAACAGATACAGTCCACGTCTTGTTAGGCTAGTAAATCACCCCAGTTAAATGTTATTTATCTTCAGCAACTCTAAAACATTAATCTGGACTTGTTTTTAAACAGTTCGAGCTTTAGTTATTTGAGTAGCTCAAATAATTTAACTGTTTTTTTCGAAATTTAAATATATTAGCCAACAGATCAGATCAGATAACCAACAGTCTTATAACTTGGATTATTTTCGCAGAATATTTGTAAGTCAGGTTAAGTTTATCAACAAATATTTATAAATCAGTTGAATACTTTATATATGCATGGAAGAATTGAAAATGCTTTTATTTATTTTAGTTATTTTCAACGATCGAACTTTGGTCTGATTTGAAGAAGTAATAGTTTTCCTTCTCTGCCATGCAGATTAAATACAATCCTTAGAGCATTCCCCATCCCAATTCCCCATTCGCCATTAAATTCAATTATCACAAGTTTTTGCATAAAGCCATTTTGATATATATATAAAGTAAATTTTCATCGTATATATTCAAAAACATTTACATTGATTTACTAAAATTATTTTTAATTATTTTTAATTAATTATTTTTTGTAATTGTCCATAAATTTTATGTCAACGTAGGTGGTTATTTGAGGGCGCCTAATAGTTTTGGATTATATTTACCCATTCTCACATTGATAAGCCACTCGAAAAGCTGAATTGCTGAATTAAGACAAACACTTGGCTCACTTGGCTCAGTTGGCTCACTTGGTCAGCCAGTTGCCCACACTTTCGGTTCAATTGGCGGCTCATTTAGCTATCAGAGGAGCCTAACGAGCATTAGCTTCAATTGCGGCTCATTTTGGATGCAATGGGCGATGTTAATTCAATTTGAAGACGAGTGTCTCGAGCAGTATTGTTTTTACTTATTTTTATTATTATTATTATTATTTTGTTCTGGTTTCGCAATTGGACCTCTGTGGGGAGGGGTTATCGCTAACGCTCTCGTCTATCTGCCCAGCAATGCGTGCGCTCATCAAGAGCGCTGAGCGTTGTTTATTTGCTTACCAATTGGCATGCTCAGATAGAGCTATGGTGAGATAGAGATGGGCTATGCGATAGAGATAGATATACGCAGACAGTTACGGATACAGCTATATACTATTACAGATAAGCGCTCTCCGGTTTCGTAACAGCCGCGACAATATTTTCTGATGTTTGTTTTTTTATGGTTATTTTGTGGTTAGCTCAGCTCGTCTTACAGTTGCGCCCCTTCCTTTGGTTATTATTTTTAGAGTCGCCTCGTTTGTAATGTTTATGAGCCGAGTTTGAGCTGGGAACCCAAGCAAACAACAACAACAACTGAGTTAAGCTAACGCTTCTTTGCAATTGCTATGCTCAAGTATTTGAATAAACTCCCAATTGTTATTATCATTTCGCTGCAGACGTCAACATACACTTCAAGACACCGATAAGGCATGAGTACAAGCAGAACCTGTCGGAGGAGGAACTAGCAATACGACAAGCGGAGCATATGCAGAAGCTGTACCAGGAGGAGCGCAGACGCAAGTATCTACAGGAGCTGCAGGACATGAATTCGCGACGACACACCGACAATTTCACACCCTCTCAGAAATCGCCCATCGCCCTCAATCGTTACGATGACTTCCCCACAGACGTGACGCTCAAGTCGCTGGTGGGGCCCAAAACAGTCGCCAGGGCGCTCTACAATTTCCAGGGACAGACCTCCAAGTAAGCTGTGCAATTATATCTCTTATGTCTCTCCTGCAATCCTAAGCCAAATTTTCAAACAGGGAGCTCTCATTCCGCAAGGGCGACACAATCTATATAAGACGACAGATCGATCCCAATTGGTATGAGGGCGAACACAATGCGATGATTGGACTGCTGCCGGCTAGTTATGTGGAGGTAAGTTGCAATTATATTTAAACAATAACTTATAAATAAATTAAAATTGGTTTATTAATAGATTGTCAGTCGAGATGGAGCTCGCACGCCCTCCAAGCGCCCCTCGGAGGGTCAGGCACGGGCCAAGTACAACTTCCAGGCTCAGTCCGGCGTCGAGTTGTCCCTCAACAAGGGTGAACTGGTCACGCTGACCCGTCGCGTCGACGGCAATTGGTTTGAGGGAAAAATTGCCAATCGCAAGGGCATTTTCCCGGTCTCCTATGTGGAGGTGAGTTCCAAATAACAGATTGCGTGTCTAACGAAATCCATTTCAGTTCAGATTCTGTTACGTAAAAGTATAAAAACTCCGATACAGATTCCGGTATATGGCAAATCTTGAAATTTACGGTCAATTTGTCCGTCTATATCTAAGTGACTAAATTAGCTACACTGACTCATCTTTATCAGTTTCCAATCAACTTTAATTCTGTGTTCCTTGTTCTAATTTCTAATCTGCCAATCAATCGCTGTGCACAGGTTCTAACCGACATTGGTGCCGAAGATATTGCAGCTAGAACGACAACGGTAATCAGCACTCAGAGCACCACAAATCTGCGTCCGAATCTGGACGTGATGCGCACAAATATCAATCAGGAGTTCAACACGCTGACCCAGAACGGAGCACATCCGCCGAATGGCATTCTCAAGGAGACCCGACAGCTCCACAAGACAGACGCTCTGCACGTGGACACCAGTTCGGAGCCAGTGACGTGAGTGACGAGTGACTAATCAAATAAACAGTTGACTTTGATCACTGCTTAAATTTCATTTGTAATTGGAATCTCACAGATATCGGGCACTGTACAAGTACCGGCCACAGAACTCGGATGAGCTGGAGGTGCTGGAGGGGGATCTGGTGCATGTGCTGGAGAAGTGCGACGATGGCTGGTTCGTGGGCACCTCGCAGCGGACGGGCTGCTTCGGCACATTCCCCGGCAACTACGTGGAACGTGCCTGAACCAACCAAAACTCGAAATGATGCACTGCTGAGAGCCGTTAAGATATTTGTTTTCTGCTTTGGCAGCCTGGCAGAGGAGCAGATGAAGTAGCTGAAGCTCTGATCATCTCTCTCAATGAATTTGTAGTCCGCAGCCAGAGCAGAACCAATTATTAATTATTTATATGAATCATAGTTCATTATAATTTCAATTGTTGTTAAAAAAAAAAAATAATATCAGCTGCTTATCTTTGCCGATGTGTTTCTCTTTAATTTAAATAATGTACAACTATTTATTTATTTTTAAAGAAATGTTGAAATTATGTTTATTTATAAAACAAAAATATTAATCAGAAGTTTGAGCCACACACACAAAACACCCCCCAACACACACACACACACACACCAAATATCACCAGCTAAACTAAAATATTAGCATAAGCCTCGAAATTTTGTTATATTCTTATTTTTTTTCGTTTATCTACTAATTTTAACTAGTCACAGCTAATTTCCAAAAAATAAAAAAAATATTAAAACTGATAAAAAAGAAAAAACACAAAAAAAAGAAGAAAAATAAAATATTGAAATTTTTGAGTAGGAATCAATTGAGAAATCGCCATTTGAAATCGTTGAACACCAAGTGCCTTAAATATAAAATGTTTATTGACTAAAAAATGGAAAAAAATGATAAATACTAAAAAAAAGTGGCCTTTTGTTGTGTCGACAATGCTAATAGATTAATATGCGATAATTATACATTTACATCATAATATTGAAGAACTAAATTTGTAATTTGATGAGCGTTTATTACACAGACACCTGTTGCAACCGAATGCAAACTAAGCAAATAAAGTAAACATACAAATAAAAAAAAAAAACAAACACCAAAAACAACAACACAAAAATGCCGTTTTCTTTGCAAGTTGTTAAACAATCAACTTAAGCCTAACCAAGTTCATACCTGGCAGATATCGGGTAAAGTTCATTTCTGGTTTATAAATAACTTTTCTCTATGCAGCTGCCTAGATTTTTATTTTATTTTTATTTTTTTTATTAAACATATTTATTTAATATTTATTTTTATTTTCTAATTTTTTCAAATTATTTCTTTAGGTTGTCATTTGAAACCTGCAACAATTTCCATTATACAAACATTTTTTGAAGCAAACAATTTGAATTTTAGGCGTTTAACATGTGATATCGGCATAATCTGATAATCATCACAATTTATTCACTCGTGTAAACATTGTCTATCAATTTAAGCTTACATTTAATATAATGTCTTATTTTCTCAGATTTAAAAGTATATTTAAAAAGTTGTATCCAATAAGTTCTAAAGTTTATTCCTTAGCTTAGCCATTATCAATTATAACTTGTTTGCTGCTGCTGCTGCTGCCAACAATATTTACAGATTAATTATTGACCTGCCTTATTGTGATTTAATATTCGTGGAAATCAAATAATTAGCATTTAACAGGTTCAAATAACTATCTAGCACTTGGTAAGAGTATAATACATTTATAGTATATTTAAAATTGTTGTAAATGATTTCAATATGCAACTTGAGCAACTCGTTTTTCCTGTTAGACTGCTTTTTAGATTTGATTAGTCACATTCTAAATTCGAATCACAATTTGCTAACTTGGCCATAAAGTGCACTTTTTGACGATATCTGTCAGGCATAACCTAAAATTCGAACATCACGTTTGAGCCAGTTTGCGTTTCCTTTCCTGTTTGAGCTCCCGCTTGACAGCGCGCTGTTCCAGCTCCTCGGTGTACTCGGCAAACATGGCGAGCAACGCTGGATAGAGCCGGTGGTAGTGCCTCAAATCCTCGACAGTCACCTGCATGTTGTCGAAGGCAATGGCCACGTGCTGCATATCCTCGCTGCTGGGCAGACGCGGGCATTTGGCGTAGCGCTGCGAGAAGTGGGTGAGAATGGTGTGCTTCGCCTGCATGTCGCGACCCTGTTGAATGGCCTGCGAGATGGTGCTGTGCGTCTTGATGCGCGCCTCCTCCTCCAGGTCGTCCTCCATGGTGGCCTCGTGTATCAGCACCGTCGAGTTGCGGCCCAGCTGCACCAGGTCCGCGCAGGGCATCGTGTCGCCGCTATAGGTCAACTTAACCGGCTCACCCTCGTGCTGTGCGTGCAGCGTTAAGCTGATTCCGTAGGCATGCGGACAGTGGCGCACCAGGCAGGTAGCTATGGAGGCAATGCCCATCTGCTGCTGCACCCGCTCATCGGCTAGCGGTTGATCCAGCAGCTCCCCGTTTCCTACCAGCGTGTACGCATCCGCAATCGGCTCAATCTGGCGATTATAAAACTGCAGAAAGGGCTCGATTTGACGCGGTGCGAGCAGCAACAACGGGGACGCAGGCATCAATCGTTGTCGCTCTTTCAGCAGGCCAATGAGTCCAATGTGATGATCCGCATGCAAGTGGGAGATGTAAACAGCGTGCAGCTGGCGCATTACCTGTTGCGCGCGTTCGCCTCCGTAGAGACGCACAATCTGGCCGTGGGTGCCCTCGCCACAGTCGAGCAGTATAAACGCCTCCGCTGCTGTCTGGATGAGAATCGAGCTGACGTTCCGCGTCTTGTTCGGTATGCAGGACCCAGTGCCGAGGAATATGATGCGTGGATAGCTGCCAAGTGCTGTTTCTGATCGCTGTAGCTGGGCTTCATTGTGCAACTGGGCGAGCAGCTCTGTGAAACCGGGCACCGCATGCGTCTCCTTGACGTACTCCAGCGGCGTCAGCTTGGCCTCCAGTGTGCGATCCAGTCCTGCAGCACAAGGATTAACAAGTAAAATTTGCAAATCAAATTGGAATTGGTGTTTAATATGTGTTGAAACGGATGAAGTGGCTACTCCGCTCCCACATAGATATATGTTTATGTATTTATACTTCCCACTCACCCTTCTTGGGCCTCAAATGAAAACTGGTCATTGAGGTGACGCCCTGTTCCGCTTGCGTTCCCGTTTTCATAACCATGCCTTGCTTTTCCTTTGCATCCGTTTCATGATTTGTCTCCGAATTTTCCTGCTCATTCAGTTTGGTTTTCTTCAGACTGTGACTGAGCATGCTGCTCCCCTGCAGCTCGTCCGACTCGGCGAGCAGTGGAAAGATGCGCGGTTCCAGCTGATGCAGCTGGTATTGAATGCGATGCGCAGCCGCATAACCGGAGAAGGGATTCATCGACGAGTTGAGATAGATGTGCTGCGTGCACTCCGAAAAGTTCTGCTCCATGAAGCGGCGATAGTCCGGTTGAGCTGTCAGCGTGGCGGGCGTAAAGTGCACCACCACCGCCACCTCGGTGAGCTTCGAGGCGGCGAGTTTCTTGTACTCCTGCGCCTGTGCCTGCAGAGACTGCAGATAATCCTCGCTGGGCACATCGATGAAGACGAAGGAGAGCGCCGTCTCGCCCGGTTCGGTGACGTCCGCTGAGTGAACCACTTTGCCGCAGGGCAAAACTACGTCGTGTCCATTCTTCAGCTGCCCCAGCAACGGACCCGGTGTTACTCCCTGCTCCACACACTTGACCAGATTAAGAGCACCCGGCCGTGGCTTGAGCGCGCATATATAACTGATGACAGGTTGCTCCGGCTGCTGCTCGCTGCGCAGCACCAGCGATTCCACGCTCAAAATAGTATCCTCGAAGTGGTTGTCCCGAGTGGCATCTATCGTCTGCATCTGCAGATGCTTGAGCACCACAAAGCGACGCATGCTCTGCAGCATGGTGTCCAGATGTGGAGGTCCATGCAGACCTACATTGCGCACACCAGCATCCTGGATGGTGAGCGCCAAGCCCGGAAATCCGCCCAAAGTCGTCCACGTGTTGCGGGTGACGAAGATCTGTTCGAGGCGCGACAGGCGAATCTTGTGCTCGTGCGCCAGTCGCTGTGTGCCCTCGCCGCAGTTGAACAGGTAGCGCGACTGATCCGTGAAAAGGTAAACGGCGCTGGGCGAACCATTTGCTCCAGCCCCGAGCACCTGCAGATTCACGGAACCCGGCACAACCGACGAGAGTTTTTTGCGCAGCACATTTGGCTGGCGATCGTATTTGGCGGGCATTGCATTTTGCTCAGCAGCCGTCAACACTGCGCTGCTGCTGATGCTCATTTTGATACTGATGCTGTGCTTCGTCAGTTTTCGCAGAGTTACATGCGGCGCGATTCGTTGCAATTTCAATAAAGGCAACCACATCATGCATCGAACAGCTGTTGAACCCCACTAGAGATGGCAGAGGTTCACGCAGTCGGTTAAGGCCTGAATGCTACGAGATGGTCACGCATATTGTTGACTAGTGCTGCCAGACAAGTGGAATAGGAAGGCCAAATGAGGTAAATCAAGAACAAATGTGCTGATGCTGCTCATCCTACTGCTATGCTTGGTCACTTATCGAAGGGTTTCATGCATCCATGAAAAGGGTTTGCGTTCTTTGCTGGAGATGACAAAGATCACAGTTTACGCAGTCGGTTAAGGACTGACTGCTACAAAACCGTCACTTATCTACATAATGACCAGGGCTGCCGGACATATTGAATAGAAAAAATGCGAAGAAATGGCGTAGAATGTGTTAAAAGTGTGTAACGCAGGCAATATCTTAAAAGTAAGTTTCGCGTTGTTTAATTAAATAAACTATTGGTTTTGCGTCTTATCTTCGACTTTACGCTACTTCGATTTGTTTGTTTCTATAAATTAAATACTTATTCATTTTTTATTAATTAATAAGTTCACGCGAATGTTAGTGCTGTTTTCTTAGAATCAACTATAATACTTGCGCTGTGAAGCATTTTGTGTTTGTGCGTTTTGTGGTTTTACAATCATTTTTTATGTTTCCACTGCGTTGATTTTTGAACTGCGTATTGCACTTATTATTTTAACAATTTGCAAAACAGCTGTTGCCCAAGTGTTATTCGATATGAACGTCTCAACCGTTGAGAGGTCGTGACCGGCAGCTGTTCTGTAACTATCGATAAGCGATAAGTAAATAAATCTCTTAGCGCGCACGTGGGACTCGCCGCGTCTATTTATCCACTTGTAAATCCCTACAAAAATATGGTTTTCTTCACATGCAATATTTGCGGCGAGTCCGTTAAAAAGCCGGCCGTCGAGAAGCACTATCAGACACGCTGTCGCAACCAGGCAAAGAGCGTCTCCTGCATGGACTGCCTCAAAGATTTCTACAATGAGGACTACGTTGCACACATAAAATGCATCTCGGAGGCGCAAAAGTACTCGAATCAAAACTTTGTGCCCAAGGAGCCGAAGAACAAGAATGCCCAGAAACAGGAGAGCTGGATGGACATCATACGCGCCATTCTGGACAGCAGCGAGTATCAGTTGACGCCGGCGCTCCGCAGCGCTTTCCAGCGGCTGCAGAGTGTCGACAATGTGCCGCGCAAGAAGGCCAAATTCGAGAACTTTGTTGGCAACTGCATGCGCATGCCCCGCCAACAGGCCACGCAAGTCTGGGACATACTCGAGCAGGAGCTGAACAAAATGAAGCAGGCCAAACAGGACGAATTGGCAGCAACCAAGGCAGCCAAGGAAGCCGAAGCCAACAAAGTGGAGAGCAATGATGAAGCGCCGCCCACGAAAAAGTCCAAGCTGGAGGCAACTGAATCAAACGGGGCACCTACCGAGGAGCTGAATGAATTCGATTGGGCTGTGCAGCTGTTGAAACTAGTTGCCAAGCAGCCTGATGGCATTTTCCAGGAGAAGCTCAAGAAGAAGCTGCTCAAAAAGTACACAAAACATTTGGCCCAATCGGAGCTGAGCGAGAAGCAGACCAAGAAGTTCGACAAACGCTTCGGCAAGCAGCTCAAAAAATGCGATGCACTGCATCTGGATGGGGATCTCGTTAAGCAGTGTAGCTAAATCTAAGTCTCTGTAAATATAACACATATAATAATATAGACTGTAATCTTCGAAACACAAATCAAATGTGCTAAAAGGTGTTTCGTAAACCACATTAAGTAAATAAATAAATAAATAAGTATTTTGCAGTAATTTTAATTTTATTTATTTTTTTTATATATTTCTTTGCTTTGCATTTAATCTATATGTTTTTCAGATGCTGCATGCACTGGCGCAGATAGTTGCGGACAACGCGACATTGCGGAGTCTGATGGAAGCGCTTGGGCGGACAGTTCAATATCATCTCGTTGGCGACGCACTCCAGCACCAGGCCTGAGTAAGGATGACAGTCGTGTGGAGCCAGGCGCTTGGCCAGCGACTGCACGCCCTTGTGACTCAGTTGAGCCAAAGCTGCACGGATGGGATAAGTTAGTGGCGGGAGTAGAGTTTATATTCATAGAGAAAGAAAGAGTGAGATAGAGAGAGAGCTAGGAGTACGCACCATGTTTGTCACACTTGATGTAGGTCTGGTAGAGCAGCTTCTCATCCTCGGCGTTGGCCAAATCGTTCTCCAGTTGAGCGCGAACGTGATGCAAGTTGAGAGATTTACGATTGGCGGCCAGAAATTCGCTGCTGTTGAAAGTGCATTCAGCTGTGCACTGGATAAAATTATAGGGATATAAGATAAGGGATTAAATAAATGATAACTCGGTTAGGTTTTGTTGAAGATCAATTAAAATGGACTTATGAGTATTATTTTTGAATTATTGTAAGAAGATTTTTGCTCAAAACTGAAACTGAAAAGTCTTGTGTAATTTGGAGCATTTCTTTAGAAATGTTCAAGCCCATATTTCTAATTAGTTTCAGCAATATTATTTATATTATTATTATTTTATATTATCTGTTATAGTCGTAATACTCACAAACATATAGATCTGTTCACCCTGCTCGTTGGTATGATCGACTTTATCTGCCCAGTCCGTTTGGCAGTCGCTAAACTGGCGCGATTCGTCATGCAGATCACAACAAAAGTCGTGCTACAAAGTGGAGGTTAGTTGCCACAAATGTCGAATTATTCAATTAATACATATAATTGCAGGTATTCACCATGGTATCCGCTGCATAGAGCTCACAATCCTCATCCAGCTCAGGCCTGGACAGCACCAATTCCAACAGCAACAAACCATACAAAATTTGGCACCACTTCAAAAACATTTTGAACGGCGGATTTGCATTTTGAGTGAGTTTTATAGACCTCCCAATGAGCAACACAACTAATTGGGCGTAACATCTAATGTTTTTAACGACTTTAAATTATGAGCTTGAATTACGTTCCATAATTATTTTGCTGTAATTGTTGCAGCTACATTAGTGACAGTTTTTTTTTATTATTTATTATTTTGAATACATATTTTACTCGCCGTTTTATATCTGTTCCTGAGCATACCGCTTTTCTGCTCTAATTCCCGGAACTCCCTCAAGATTAATGATGGCAAAACACCCATCCATCCATCACCGATCAAGCGGCACACAGATACGTATGTATATGCATGTAGTATCTTTGTGACAGACGCGCCCCGCTGCCAAATATAGTAAAGGAAAATCACTTTCGAGTTGAAACTGAGAATGGAGACTGAAAAGCGTCTGTTGAAACAAATGCAGCTGAGACAAATGCATGCGGAAGCGAAACTAGCAAACCCATTCCCATTACCATTACCATTCCCATTACCATTACCATTTCAATTTCCCAGCTGCAACTAATTAACCGAGAAATACATCATAAATAGCCCAAGTAGATGATCATTATGTACAAGGCGATGTCCATCAGTCGAGTAGCAGACGCAGAAGCAGAAGCAGACGCTGCGTCGCTGCCTCACAACTTTCCAATTGTTTATTTTTACGGATCAGAGTCCGGAACGGGGTTGGAGGGAGTTTCTGTGGTAGAGTTGCAACTGCGGCGCTTCATGGTGGCATGTGGCAGTGTGCTCAATGATGCGGCACGTGCCCGCCTGAAGTTCAGTTCCTCGGAATTGGAACATGCCCCAACACAGCAGTCAGGCGCATCTTATTTTCATGTCTAACATTTTTTTGGGGTCGCTTTTATTTCGATTATCAAAATAGAAGAAAATAAAACACACACACACACCGTTACACACACACACACCTACAATATTGAACATGTATGTTCTTGAAGAGGAGCGCGAGTTGTGGGCTCAAGTTGGTTAATCATGCATATGTTGGGGTCTTGTAAACACGAGTAGTTCTAGTAATAACAGCTAGCTTTGATTAAAAACAATCATTTACATTGTGAGGAACCATATAGCTTTGACAAATAAATATACATTTATTGCTATATGCACCCCTCACAAATAACTGCACCTCAGTCAAATGTCCAAAAATGTGCAAAAATAGTTTCGATCTGAAGCCGAGTAGAACAGAAATGTTAACAGCGAAGGCGAAGTGTCGAAAAAAAATATGTTAATCGAGAAAGATCTGCTGCCTAGTTTTTAGCTCTTCTCTTACGCACTGTTTCAGTTCACTCTCCCCCTCTATCTCTCTCACACTCTGTCTCTTGCACTTTTGCTCTCTGCATAGAATTTGCATAGGATGCTATTTAGCTTGCAGTTAACAGTGCAATTGCTTGTTAACAGCGACTGCAGAAGACTCCAGCACACGTTTGCCATAGAACACTCACGCACACACTTGCATGTTTATATACACATATATGTATGTTAAGTGTAACGGTCTCTCGAACCGAACCAAAGAGCATACTACAGAGCAGCGCCCCTATTCAGTAAAGAATTTGTTGGCAGCGCGTGCGGTTCGCTTTTGCTCGGTAAAAGAATCGAATCGAATCGAATTAAATTCCAAGACACTGTTCCAAAAAGCAAATATATATATATATATACTTAATTTATATATATATTATAGTTCTAGACCATAGACTATGGTTTATCTATAGACTATAGATACTGAGTTGTCCGCCGGTTCGTTATTTATAAATCCGATATTTTTGGAAACAAACTGTGCGTGTGTGTTTGTGTGTGTGTGTGTGTGTGTCTGTGAAAATGATGCTTGCAAAATTGTGAAACACGCATGGAAATAAGAAAATAATCCGAATTTTGAAAACAAATTAAAAAAAAAAACAAATAAGTCGTAGAATCGAATTTTGCAAGAGCAATGAAAACTTTAATTCGAGAAAACGGTGCGTTACTGGCGTCACTGCTTTTGCTGCTGACGCTGGGTTCCGGCACCGTCAATGCTCAATACGAGCACTATTTGGACGCACTGCGTCCCGATGAGCTCTACGAATATGTCGAGGGCAGCGGCAGCATCCAATACTTGGCCAAGGGCAACAGCGAGCAAGCGCTTCTGCAATTGGAGAAGCCCATCAGTTTCTATGGCGAGAAATATGAAAATATCTATGTAAGTCGTGAATCGTATTTATATATATGGTATAGAATTCTGCGCTGAATGAATGATTTTTGCATTCGGCCAGCTGATAAGGCTGGGATGATAACGACAGCAATTGATAATACGTAAATCACTTGCTGCTTAGTTCAATATTTCCTCAGATCAATATATATGTTTGTCTGTGGCCACATGTATTTATAGCTTGGCGGCCAGAAATCAACATTAAATTTCGGCAAAAGATGACAGCCGAAGAATTTCGACACATTAACTGTGTAATGAACGAAATGCTTCTGGTCACCCAGCGAAAAATCTATCTAAAAGATACATTTTACAGCGAAGCCAATTCGCATGCACTCAACCCGAATACCAAAAAAATGAAATAAGAAGGACAACAACGAGAAAGCAGACCACTTGGGGTGGTCCATGGCGATGTTTTAGGCACAGTCTCTACAATAAATAGCCAACAAGTCAACCCATTGATGTTCATGTCGCTATGCCTCCTTGGCACGCACCCAAACTGTGAGACGCCTCTTCCGAATTCCCTAACTGGGGGCACTTCAATTTTCTCAAGTGATGCGTAGCACTTTGACAGAGGCATATTTGATTCCATACACAAATTGATTTTTTAGTATGAAAAAGACAAAGAAAATGCTGTAGGAATAATAGTTTACACAGCCTGGCGGCGTTTAATCAATTTACATAACGATCGGTCTAGATTATTATTATTATTAGCTTAAATAATTGTAGTTGACTTCTTTCAATTAAAACTCTCTTGTTTTTAACTACATTTTAACAAACTAACGAACCCTTTTTGGCGTTTTCTGGGCTTACCTTAGCCCATTTGACAATGCTGGAATTCTGAATTCTGCAATTTAAATTATGTATAATTTTTTATTTATTTTTTAAGTGTAATTTAAAATTATGGATATACATTTTTTTCTATTCATTTATTATACGAGTAGATAATAATTATAACTCTTAAATTAATTTAATTTAATTTATTATTATTTTTTGTGTATATTTCTCGAGATTAATGAATTTTGCAGCAATATTTTTCCAGCCCTTAGTTTAGGGTATTTAACAGTCGGTGCCTTCAAATTAGCTAGCCGACATTTTTGTCAAGTTGTTTTTTTATTTTTATTTTTTGTTAAACAGCAAGAAATTATGATCTGTTCTAAGCACAGCGAAGAGGCGAAAGTGTCGCCTATTTTTGTTAGTTAATTAACTGAATTTATGTGTCTGACGTCGAAAAATAGCACGCGGCACAAAATGTGTGGCATTAAAATGGACATAGAAATGCATAAATTTCCGAGAATTCTTCTGACCAAAAATAACCAAAGCGTTTCTTTTCCAGCGACAACGCATTATTCCGTTTTATTATTGTTGAATTTTGAACTGATGGAAACATCGTTTACACCCCTTCGCTCTCTATAAATAGATGTGTCAAAATCATAAAGAAGTCAGTAAAATGAAATGAACATTTTGAAATTGAGGTTACAGGGTTAGGATAATTTGAAATTCATGTTTGTATTGCATTTAAGAGAGGAGATGTTAGCCTCACGAAACAAAGTCAGCAAAGTTGAAGATAAACTATGGAAAAATCGAAGAAGGATAATGCTTTTTGATAGCTTTCACTAAACAGTTAAAGATTGAATAGTATGCAGAATTTGAATTTCTATTGTCTCCTGAGTTATAGAAAATTAAATTTGTTTGTTTAGTATTTGAGTTATTCGACTGTTTACTTTGTGTGAATCTGGAGTATGCCAAATATTTGAACATTTCCACCCTACCCCCGCTGAGCTAAAGATGAATTGCAGCTACCCGCGGTGTCTGGGGCAGTTTTAACAAAACACCTGTGCTCTAGTTCGAAAATTCCAAAATTCCAAAATTCTGAAATTCCAAATTTGAAATTGAACATTTGTTTATTTAGGCAAAAATTGATGCAGTCGATGCGTTAAAAATAAAATGCGCAACTCGGAGTTGTGCAAGTGTGAAATGGGAGTTGGAAACGGGAGTGGGAAATGCAATTGGAATGAAAGGGGAAGATGCAGGATACGAGGAAGGCTGGTACACTCAAAAAAAAACTCGCTCTGATTAATAAAAATATTTTCCAGTTCTTAGAAATAATTAAATAATTATACGAAAAAAAATGTTAAAATATTAGAAATGTATTTTACTGTAATTTAGATAAATAATTTCTAAAATAATTAACAGAGCTGCAAAAATGTTTTTCGGAGTGTACGCAGCTGGATAATGTCGGCGTCACAGATGCGTTTCGCTTTTCTTTGGACTAATTTTAGAGGCGTGCTGCGGCTGCCGACAAGGAAACAAATTAAGAAAGTCATTAGTTTGAGAGGCAGTGTGGAAGTGAGAAAGCAAAAGAGAGAGAGAGGGAGAGAGTTTTAATGATCGCTTGTTGTTGTTTAGTTTCCGCTAGGCGCATTGGCCGTTAAGTGTTAAGTGGCCTGTTTGCACTTCACAATCGGTTAATGGCTAATTGTGGCACCATATGCACTTCCTCTTCCTCTTCTGGTTCCTCTTCGTTTCCAGCCAGGCAGCTTGAGGCACTTCAGCTCAAGCATCAGATTCTGACAGCCATTTACCATTCTCGATTGCAGATCAACACGAATGGCATTTTGACATTTGATGTGGAGTTCACCGACTACTTGAATCAGCCCTTTCCCCTCGAGTATCCTTCGATAGCGGCCTTCTACTCCAACGTGGATACCAGCAACAGCGACGATCAGAGCAGCATTTCCCTCTTCCACACCCAAGATCCAGAAACTCTGGCCCGGGCAGAGCAGCTGGTGCGTTATGCGTACAGCGAATGGTCTGAGTTTCAGGCGCTGCAACTGATTGTTGCCACGTGGCGCAACGTGGGCTACTTTAACTCCAAGACGGACAGGCTGAACACCTTCCAGGTGGCATTGATTGTTGGCGAATCCCAAACATTTGTCCAGTTCATCTATCCCCAAGGTGGCCTCAACTGGCTGCAAGGCGAGGCCGGCGAGCTGGGACTGCCCGATATTCGCGCCCAGGCGGGCTTCGTTGCCGAGGATGGACGCTATTACAATCTAAATGGTTCCGGTTCCGAGAACGTAAGTTGAACTCTTGACTAACTAGCCGAATTAGAGCAGCATCAGACTCCAGGAGTGTCTGACTAGAAGCGTTTCACAAAAAATTGCATTGATTTTAATGTTTTACATTCATTTGAATGTGTAAAAAGCTTTCTAAAGTATTTCAAATCATCAAATAGGAAAATATATGAGTTGAAACTTGCGAAATTATTTTGGAAAGCATTTCCTGAGCAAATGCACAGATATCGATGTTTTATATTGTATTCTTCTGTAAAATTTCAAAAGAGTTAGTGGTTTTCCACAATATTTAAACATTTAATATTTAGAAGCATTTAATTTTGACTTTTTATTTTGATATTTTTGTATTTCCCTGGAATCTATATTAGCTTAATTCTGGGAAATATAAAAAATATATATATATTTGTTTCTCAGACTTAATTTCTTTCTTTGAAAAGCAAAGCAAAATATATTTAAATTTTTGATTATTTCTTTAATTTTGTTCTAGAGTCAACTGCAGGTTAAAAATATTTGATAACAATATTTGCACAGAACATATTTGTGTATTTTCCCGGAATCTATATTAGCTTAATTCTGGGAAATATATACAATATAAATATAATTGTTTTTCAAACTTAATTTCTTTCTTTAAAAAGCAAAAGCAGTCAACTGCAGGTTAAAAAGAGATAATAAGTTAACTGAACTTGTTTTTAATATAAGTTTCAAAGTCTGATTGATGTGAATAATGAACAAAAATAAATACTTTAATTGAATTTATAGGTTCGTTTCCTCAGCGAGAGCACCAACTTGGGTGTGCCTGGCGTCTGGCTGTACCAGGTGGCACCGCTGCAACCCGCTGAGAATGTGCTGGCACCCAACAATCGGGAGACACACACCGAGTCCCCAGCACTTGCTCAGAGCTGCAATGGGAATGGACACCAGTGCGATAGCCACGCCCAGTGCTACGACAAGTCCGAGGGCTTCTGCTGCGTCTGTGAGCCGGGCTTCTATGGCAATGGTCGCTCCTGCCTGGCCAATGAGCTGCCCATGCGAGTCACGGGCTCACTGACCGGCCAGCTGAACGGTCAGCCCGTGGACGAGGAGGTCAAGTTGCAGTCGTATGTGGTGACCACAGATGCACGCAGCTACATCACCATCAATCCGGTGAGCTCGGAGCAGGCGGCACAGCTCCGACTGGTGCTGCCACTGCTGACTACGGTTGGATGGCTGTTCGCCAAGCCGATCAATGGAGCAGTCAATGGCTACCAGCTGACGGGGGGCAACTACGAGCATATCTCGCGCATAGAGTACGAGACGGGGGAGCGACTGCTGGTCAATCAGACCTTCGAGGGCCTCAACTACTGGGATCAGCTGAGCGTCAAGATCGAAATATCCGGCTCGGTGCCCCCAGTCTCGGCCGTTGCCAAGCTGCATCTGTCGGATTACACGGATGAGTATCGTTTTGTGCGTCCCGGGGAGCTGCAGTCCCAGCAATCGCACCGGCTGGAGCTGGTCGAGGAGCAGAGAGTGATCGGCTTCAAAGTGGATCAGCGCATCATCTACCAGAGCTGCCTGCGCGACGACGATGCCGATCCCACCGACAGCCGAGTGCTCCAGAAGGTCTCCAAGATAGTCCTCGACTACTCTCGGCGCGACAATGCGCTGAGGACAAGCGTCGTCAGCAAGATTGGCGTCGATGCCGAGTCGAATGCCTGCACAGATGGCAGTGTCGAGTGTGGCGAGAATGCCCTGTGCATCGTCTACGAGGACACCTATCGCTGCGATTGCCGCCACGGCTATGCCGCCCAGCTGGACGAGAACGGCGCCGAGCTCTGCATCGATGTCGACGAGTGCGCCGAGGGCAGTCATGTCTGTGATGACAATGCCATCTGCTCCAACACCGAGGGTGGCTTTAACTGCATCTGCCTCGAGGGCTTTGGCGGCAATGGCTATCGCTGTTTGCGCGACGATTCTGCTGACAATATTCAATACTCCACACCAGCTGAGCCCACAGACGACAACTCCTACCACAACGAGGTCGAAGAGCAGACGGAGCAGACTGAACCAGGACGGCACAGCGAAGAGTTGCCCGGCGACAACTATGACAATCCTCAATTCGCAGGCAATGGACAACAGTCGGATGAATGCTACGTAAGTAATGCTACGCCCGCCCATTTCACTCCAACCTGTTAATTGATATAAGAATGATTTAATTTATTGCTTAATCTTTTGATGTTTTGCTTGCAGCTTTGCTCGCCGGATGCGGACTGCTATGAAGGACGCTGCAGGTGTCGCGAGGGCTTCAATGGCGATGGCATCAACTGTACAAGGATCTGTGGCCGCGATCTGGTGTGGGAGCAAGGACGCTGTCTGCCCATTCTGTTCGGGGATCACGAAGTGGAGTCCAGCTGCAATGTTCTTGGGGACTGCACCTGTCCCTGGGGCTACGAGCTAAGCGAGGACAATCGCATCTGTCGCAATCACGGCGGTGGCTACGATGGCGAGAAGAGTGAGGAGCTGATACCCTGCGACGTGGATGCCAACTGTCACATCAACGCCGTCTGCGCCTGGAACGAGCACGAGCTGCGACACACCTGCATCTGCAATCCGGACTACAGCGGCGATGGCTACAACTGCAATCCCGTTGGGGAGGCCTCCTGCGCCATTGTGAGGAGAAATCAGAGCGCAACTAAATCCGATTAGCCACTAACCATAACCACTTGTCCTTTGCAGAGACCGGGCATCTGTGATCCCCATGCCGCCTGCAGCTACAACGAGCAGCTTGGCAGCTCGGAGTGCGTCTGCGAGAGGGGCTACACCGGAAACGGGCATCGCTGCCAGCTGGCACCCGAATGCGAGCAGGACACGCATTGTGGCGAGAGTGCCTATTGCGACGGAGGCGTCTGCCTGTGCAGTGAGGGCTTTCAGCGGGATGTTAGCGACATTTGTGTCCCGGCTGGTCAATGTGGCTCCGTTTTCTGTGGATCGAATGCCCTCTGCAAGCTGGACGTGGGTCTGGGAGTGCAGTATTGCGACTGCATCGATGGCTATCAGGGCGATGCTCTGGCCGGTTGCACCAGCATGCCCATACCCTGTAATTTGCGCAACAACTGCGGCATACACGCCACCTGCGAACCCACAGAGTGAGTTGCCCTCTTGTTGAGTATTACACACCTGTATTCCCTCCTCCTCCTCTTGCTCCGCCAGAGATCCTGCGAACTATATGTGCCAATGCATCGCTGGTTATCGTGGCGATGGTTATGTCTGCGTCGAGGATCAGAACTGCCTGAACAATCCAACAATGTGCGACATGAATGCCAAGTGTCACTCGACCAACTCGGGTCTAGTCTGCTCCTGCAATCCAGGTGAGTGCCACGCCTTCTTTACTCTTTTGTTTTGGTTTGCGGCACCACATCCTCGGGGCACGGAGTGCAAGAGTTGATGAAGCAGAAGCTGAATATTGCCAGGGCCAGCACCACATTCAGATAGCCATTGTTGCGATCCCAGGTCAACGGATGCATGAAGAACTCACGCATGGACTGCAGCATGGTCGTCTTTCTGCTGTACTGATCTAGCCTCTGAATATAGCGACGCTGCTGTTCCTTAATCATCGGCACGACCGGTTGACTGCTTACCCGCAGGATGCCCATTCGACCCACTTTCAGTAGTAAACCTTGCACTGAGCACATTGTGTTTTTGAATTTATTTTCCGGATTCAATTTGTATGTGTCTAAATACCAAAATATCACCACAAATTTTTAATGAAATGAAATTACATAGAACGGAGAACAACAGAGATTTGGGGACAGTATGGTAGGAAAGTGCCTACTGTATTTTATTCAAAAACATTTTCAATAAAGGTTTTTCTTTAATTACTTTTATTTCCTTAATACTTATTGTAATTAAATAATTATTAATTATATGCTACAGGTTTCTATGGCAATGGCTCCGTTTGCCACGAGCGCCAGCAGCACGACTCGGACTTCCTGCTTGTGAGCTACGGAGTGGGAATAGCACGTGTTCCTCTGAATGGACGCGATATCAATCCGATTATGGTGGCATCGATGGCGATTGGCCTGGACAAGGACTGTGTAGAGGGCCGCGTCTACTGGGGCGACATTTCCCTCAAGATGATCATCAGCGCCAAATACGATGGCAGCGACAAGCGCGACTTCATCACCACAGGTAAGATGGCGAATGATGTTGACGATGATCGAAGATCCCATTTCAAATCCTATTTACAGACATTGAATCACCCGAGGGCATTGCGATCGATGTGATATCGCGTCGCCTCTACTGGACGGACTCGGTGAAGGACACCATCGAGGTGGCCAGCTTGGATGATCCCACACTGCGCGCTGTCCTCATCAACAAGCACCTGGTCAATCCTCGCGGCATTGCTGTGGATCCCCACAGACAGTGAGTGTCTGCAAAATCTGAATCTAAATCCAAGCAAAAAGAAATTCAACTTCTTTCACTCCTTAGGAAACTGTACTGGTCTGACTGGGATCGCTCGTCGCCGAAGATTGAGTATTCCGATCTGGATGGCACTGATCGTCAGTTGCTGCTGGGCGCAGACGCCGTTAAGCTGCCCAACTCGCTGGTGGTGTTAGAGAGCACTGGTGAGCTGTGCTTTGCGGATGCTGGCGCCAAGAAGGTGGAGTGCATTGACGCACAGAGTCTCCAGATGCGAACCGTATTCCACGAGCCGTCCTATCCATTCGGCCTGGCATTTATACACAATCAGTTCTACTGGACCGACTGGACTACGTAGGTTTCCCCTTGCTTAACTCTCGCATAATCTCAGTTGTTGTTAACCCACCTCAACCAACCCAAACAGCAAGAAGGTGGAGAGCGTGGACATCGCCGGAGTGCGCCAGAAGCCCATCCAGACAATGTTCTACGGCAGCCACAAGATGTACGCGATGACAGCCGTCGAGCAGAACTGCCCCCAGAGCACGAGTCAGTGCCAGAGCAACAATGGCGGCTGCACCGATTCCCGCATCTGTCTGGTCAATCGCAAGGCGCCCTCCGGCAAGAGCTGCAAGTGCACCAGTACCTCCACCAGCTGCTCGGTGGCATCGCCCTACGCCTTTGCCACACCACAGAAGTAGAGTCCTTGCTCTGAGGGAGTACATTTAAATTAATTGCATTGAAATAATAATGAAAAGAAAGTGAAATTATTTTTGTATACGCCTAACAGATATCACTAAGAACGCAGAGAAACCAAGAGAACCAAACCAAAAATTAATTCATAATCATAAACTAATGTGTGTGCCATCTTTTGTAAAGCTACTCAATCTAATAAATACATACATACTATAAATACATACACATATAGCAGACTTGCATCACTTTAGATACTTTTTCAAATTTTTTACTACATTTACTACATGTATTGCAGTCATACAGTGCTGCTCAACTGAATAGGTTCAATTTGCCTAATATCCCATCTACTTTTATCTACACTTGATGTAAATAAGAAAAGCAAACAGCTCTCAAAGATACATATACATATGTACATAAAGAAGCTGTTTTTAAAATTAAAAAACCTAAAACTCGTATTGTTCCCCCACTAAAGTAACAGGCGAACAGAAATCTTTAGTTGAACGATTTACCAGGAGAATAACCTCAATTACACGTTCTTCAAAGTATGCAACAAATTCTTTTCAATTTTTTAAATCGAACTGCCTAAAAGTATACTAATACTAATTAACCAATGCTATGAAAATAAAAATCAATATTTCACATGTTAGCCCTTTTTGCTTAGAGTTTTCGTATTGTTCCCTCACTAAAATAACAGGCGAACAGAAATGTTTAGTTAGACGATTTTATTGTAGAATAACCTCAAATACACAGAGGAGAAATACAGAGGAGGAGCAAGATCCTATGAAAATAATAATCAATATTTCACATGTGAGCCCTTTTTTCTTCGAGTTTTCGTATTGTTCCCTCACTAAAATAACAGGCGAACAGAAATGTTTAGTTAAACGATTTACCTGGAGAATAACCTCAAATACACAGAGGAGAAATACAGAGGTGGAGCAAGCAATAAAAATCAATATTTCACATATAAACTCTTTTTTCTTCGAGTTTTCGTATTGTTCCCCCACTTAAAAGAACAGGCGAACAGAAATGTTTAGTTAAACGATTTACCTGGAGAATAATTTCAAATACACAGAGGAGAAATACAGAGGTGGAGCAAGCAATAAAAATCAATATTTCACATATAAACTCTTTTTTCTTCGAGTTTTCGTATTGTTCCCCCACTTAAAAGAACAGGCGAACAGAAATGTTTAGTTAAACGATTTACCTGGAGAATAATTTCAAATACACAGAGGAGAAATACAGAGGTGGAGCAAGCAATAAAAATCAATATTTCACATATAAACTCTTTTTTCTTCGAGTTTTCGTATTGTTCCCTCACTAAAATAACAGGCGAACAGAAGTGTTTAGTTAAACGATTTACCTGGAGAATAATTTCAAATACACAGAGGAGAAATACAGAGGTGGAGCAAGCAATAAAAATCAATATTTCACATATAAACTCTTTTTTCTTCGAGTTTTCGTATTGTTCCCCCACTTAAAAGAACAGGCGAACAGAAATGTTTAGTTAAACGATTTACCTGGAGAATAATTTCAAATACACAGAGGAGAAACACAGAGGTGGAGCAAGTTCCTATGAAAATAAAAATCAATATTTCACATATAAACTCTTTTTTCTTCGAGTTTTCGTATTGTTCCCCCACTTAAAAGAACAGGCGAACAGAAATGTTTAGTTAAACGATTTACCTGGAGAATAACCTCAAATACACAGAGGAGAAATACAGAGGTGGAGCAAGCAATAAAAATCAATATTTCACATATAAACTCTTTTTTCTTCGAGTTTTCGTATTGTTCCCCCACTTAAAAGAACAGGCGAACAGAAATGTTTAGTTAAACGATTTACCTGGAGAATAATTTCAAATACACAGAGGAGAAACACAGAGGTGGAGCAAGTTCCTATGAAAATAAAAATCAATATTTCACATATAAACTCTTTTTTCTTCGAGTTTTCGTATTGTTCCCTCACTAAAATAACAGGCGAACAGAAATGTTTAGTTAAACGATTTACCTGGAGAATAATTTCAAATACACAGAGGAGAAATACAGAGGTGGAGCAAGCAATAAAAATCAATATTTCACATATAAACTCTTTTTTCTTCGAGTTTTCGTATTGTTCCCTCACTAAAATAACAGGCGAACAGAAATGTTTAGTTAAACGATTTACCTGGAGAATAACCTCAAATACACAGAAGAGAAATACAGAGGTGGAGCAAGCAATAAAAATCAATATTTCACATATAAACTCTTTTTTCTTCGAGTTTTCGTATTGTTCCCCCACTTAAAAGAACAGGCGAACAGAAATGTTTAGTTAAACGATTTACCTGGAGAATAACCTCAAATACACAGAGGAGAAATAAAGAGGTGGAGCAAGTTCCTATGAAAATAAAAATCAATATTTCACATATAAACTCTTTTTTCTTCGAGTTTTCGTATTGTTCCCTCACTAAAATAACAGGCGAACAGAAATGTTTAGTTAAACGATTTACCTGGAGAATAACCTCAAATACACAGAAGAGAAATACAGAGGTGGAGCAAGCAATAAAAATCAATATTTCACATATAAACTCTTTTTTCTTCGAGTTTTCGTATTGTTCCCTCACTAAAATAACAGGCGAACAGAAATGTTTAGTTAAACGATTTACCTGGAGAATAATTTCAAATACACAGAGGAGAAATACAGAGGTGGAGCAAGCAATAAAAATCAATATTTCACATATAAACTCTTTTTTCTTCGAGTTTTCGTATTGTTCCCTCACTAAAATAACAGGCGAACAGAAATGTTTAGTTAAACGATTTACCTGGAGAATAACCTCAAATACACAGAGGAGAAATACAGAGGTGGAGCAAGCAATAAAAATCAATATTTCACATATAAACTCTTTTTTCTTCGAGTTTTCGTATTGTTCCCTCACTAAAATAACAGGCGAACAGAAATGTTTAGTTAAACGATTTACCTGGAGAATAACCTCAAATACACAGAGGAGAAATAAAGAGGTGGAGCAAGCAATAAAAATCAATATTTCACATATAAACTCTTTTTTCTTCGAGTTTTCGTATTGTTCCCTCACTAAAATAACAGGCGAACAGAAATGTTTAGTTAAACGATTTACCTGGAGAATAATTTCAAATACACAGAGGAGAAATACAGAGGTGGAGCAAGCAATAAAAATCAATATTTCACATATAAACTCTTTTTTCTTCGAGTTTTCGTATTGTTCCCTCACTAAAATAACAGGCGAACAGAAATGTTTAGTTAAACGATTTACCTGGAGAATAATTTCAAATACACAGAGGAGAAATACAGAGGTGGAGCAAGCAATAAAAATCAATATTTCACATATAAACTCTTTTTTCTTCGAGTTTTCGTATTGTTCCCTCACTAAAATAACAGGCGAACAGAAATGTTTAGTTAAACGATTTACCTGGAGAATAACCTCAAATACACAGAGGAGAAATAAAGAGGTGGAGCAAGTTCCTATGAAAATAAAAATCAATATTTCACATATAAACTCTTTTTTCTTCGAGTTTTCGTATTGTTCCCTCACTAAAATAACAGGCGAACAGAAATGTTTAGTTAAACGATTTACCTGGAGAATAATTTCAAATACACAGAGGAGAAATAAAGAGGTGGAGCAAGTCAATAAAAATCAATATTTCACATATAAACTCTTTTTTCTTCGAGTTTTCGTATTGTTCCCTCACTAAAATAACAGGCGAACAGAAATGTTTAGTTAAACGATTTACCTGGAGAATAACCTCAAATACACAGAGGAGAAATACAGAGGTGGAGCAAGCAATAAAAATCAATATTTCACATATAAACTCTTTTTTCTTCGAGTTTTCGTATTGTTCCCTCACTAAAATAACAGGCGAACAGAAATGTTTAGTTAAACGATTTACCTGGAGAATAACCTCAAATACACAGAGGAGAAATACAGAGGTGGAGCAAGCAATAAAAATCAATATTTCACATATAAACTCTTTTTTCTTCGAGTTTTCGTATTGTTCCCTCACTAAAATAACAGGCGAACAGAAATGTTTAGTTAAACGATTTACCTGGAGAATAACCTCAAATACACAGAGGAGAAATACAGAGGTGGAGCAAGCAATAAAAATCAATATTTCACATATAAACTCTTTTTTCTTCGAGTTTTCGTATTGTTCCCTCACTAAAATAACAGGCGAACAGAAATGTTTAGTTAAACGATTTACCTGGAGAATAACCTCAAATACACAGAGGAGAAATAAAGAGGTGGAGCAAGTTCCTATGAAAATAAAAATCAATATTTCACATATAAACTCTTTTTTCTTCGAGTTTTCGTATTGTTCCCTCACTAAAATAACAGGCGAACAGAAATGTTTAGTTAAACGATTTACCTGGAGAATAATCAAATAAGAGGGAAATAAGAGGTGGAGCAAGCAATAAAAATCAATATTTCACATATAAACTCTTTTTCTTCGAGTTTTCGTATTGTTCCTCACTAAAATAACAGGCGAACAGAAATGTTTAGTTAAACGATTTACCTGGAGAATAATTTCAAATACACAGAGGAGAAATACAGAGGTGGAGCAAGCAATAAAAATCAATATTTCACATATAAACTCTTTTTTCTTCGAGTTTTCGTATTGTTCCCTCACTAAAATAACAGGCGAACAGAAATGTTTAGTTAAACGATTTACCTGGAGAATAACCTCAAATACACAGAGGAGAAATACAGAGGTGGAGCAAGCAATAAAAATCAATATTTCACATATAAACTCTTTTTTCTTCGAGTTTTCGTATTGTTCCCCCACTTAAAAGAACAGGCGAACAGAAATGTTTAGTTAAACGATTTACCTGGAGAATAACCTCAAATACACAGAGGAGAAATAAAGAGGTGGAGCAAGTTCCTATGAAAATAAAAATCAATATTTCACATATAAACTCTTTTTTCTTCGAGTTTTCGTATTGTTCCCTCACTAAAATAACAGGCGAACAGAAATGTTTAGTTAAACGATTTACCTGGAGAATAATTTCAAATACACAGAGGAGAAATACAGAGGTGGAGCAAGCAATAAAAATCAATATTTCACATATAAACTCTTTTTTCTTCGAGTTTTCGTATTGTTCCCCCACTTAAAAGAACAGGCGAACAGAAATGTTTAGTTAAACGATTTACCTGGAGAATAATTTCAAATACACAGAGGAGAAATACAGAGGTGGAGCAAGCAATAAAAATCAATATTTCACATATAAACTCTTTTTTCTTCGAGTTTTCGTATTGTTCCCTCACTAAAATAACAGGCGAACAGAAATGTTTAGTTAAACGATTTACCTGGAGAATAATTTCAAATACACAGAGGAGAAGTACAGAGGTGGAGCAATCAATAAAAATCAATATTTCACATGTGAACTCTTTTTTCTTCGAGTTTTCGTATTGTTCCCTCACTAAAATAACAGGCGAACAGAAATGTTTAGTTAAACGATTTACCTGGAGAATAACCTCAAATACACAGAGGAGAAATAAAGAGGTGGAGCAAGTTCCTATGAAAATAAAAATCAATATTTCACAAATAAACTCTTTTTTCTTCGAGTTTTCGTATTGTTCCCTCACTAAAATAACAGGCGAACAGAAATGTTTAGTTAAACGATTTACCTGGAGAATAATTTCAAATACACAGAGGAGAAATACAGAGGTGGAGCAAGCAATAAAAATCAATATTTCACATATAAACTCTTTTTTCTTCGAGTTTTCGTATTGTTCCCTCACTAAAATAACAGGCGAACAGAAATGTTTAGTTAAACGATTTACCTGGAGAATAATTTCAAATACACAGAGGAGAAATACAGAGGTGGAGCAAGCAATAAAAATCAATATTTCACATATAAACTCTTTTTTCTTCGAGTTTTCGTATTGTTCCCTCACTAAAATAACAGGCGAACAGAAATGTTTAGTTAAACGATTTACCTGGAGAATAATTTCAAATACACAGAGGAGAAATACAGAGGTGGAGCAAGCAATAAAAATCAATATTTCACATATAAACTCTTTTTTCTTCGAGTTTTCGTATTGTTCCCTCACTAAAATAACAGGCGAACAGAAATGTTTAGTTAAACGATTTACCTGGAGAATAATTTCAAATACACAGAGGAGAAATACAGAGGTGGAGCAAGCAATAAAAATCAATATTTCACATATAAACTCTTTTTTCTTCGAGTTTTCGTATTGTTCCCTCACTAAAATAACAGGCGAACAGAAATGTTTAGTTAAACGATTTACCTGGAGAATAATTTCAAATACACAGAGGAGAAGTACAGAGGTGGAGCAATCAATAAAAATCAATATTTCACATATGAACTCTTTTTTCTTCGAGTTTTCGTATTGTTCCCTCACTAAAATAACAGGCGAACAGAAATGTTTAGTTAAACGATTTACCTGGAGAATAACCTCAAATACACAGAGGAGAAATAAAGAGGTGGAGCAAGTTCCTATGAAAATAAAAATCAATATTTCACATATAAACTCTTTTTTCTTCGAGTTTTCGTATTGTTCCCTCACTAAAATAACAGGCGAACAGAAATGTTTAGTTAAACGATTTACCTGGAGAATAACCTCAAATACACAGAGGAGAAATAAAGAGGTGGAGCAAGTTCCTATGAAAATAAAAATCAATATTTCACATATAAACTCTTTTTTCTTCGAGTTTTCGTATTGTTCCCTCACTAAAATAACAGGCGAACAGAAATGTTTAGTTAAACGATTTACCTGGAGAATAACCTCAAATACACAGAGGAGAAATAAAGAGGTGGAGCAAGCAATAAAAATCAATATTTCACATATAAACTCTTTTTTCTTCGAGTTTTCGTATTGTTCCCTCACTAAAATAACAGGCGAACAGAAATGTTTAGTTAAACGATTTACCTGGAGAATAATTTCAAATACACAGAGGGGAAGTACAGAGGTGGAGCAATCAATAAAAATCAATATTTCACATATAAACTCTTTTTTCTTCGAGTTTTCGTATTGTTCCCTCACTAAAATAACAGGCGAACAGAAATGTTTAGTTAAACGATTTACCTGGAGAATAACCTCAAATACACAGAGGAGAAATAAAGAGGTGGAGCAAGCAATAAAAATCAATATTTCACATATAAACTCTTTTTTCTTCGAGTTTTCGTATTGTTCCCCCACTCAAAAGAACAGGCGAACAGAAATGTTTAGTTAAACGATTTACCTGGAGAATAACCTCAATTAAACGCCCTTCAAAGTATGCAACAATTTCTTTCTTTTCTTTTCAATTTATTTAAATCGAACTGCCTAAAAGTATACTAATACTAATTAACCAATGCTATGAAAATACAAATTAATATTTTACATGTGAGCCCTTTTTTCTTCGAGTTTTCGTATTGTTCCCCCACTCAAAATAACAGGCGAACAGAAATATTTAGTTAAACGATTTAATTGTAGAATAACCTCAAATACACGCTCAATACATGCTGGCGGCACTGCAATACTATTGAACCTATTCAGTTGAGTAAACAAATTATAATCTTTATTTTATTACATCAAAAAATACAAATTTCGATCAATTATTAAAAAAAAATATATAAATATGCAATAAACTTTTGGGGGAGGTGTTGAACCTATTCAGTTTTGACGTACTATTAAGTAAATTTATAAAAGAGAATCACAAATTAATGCATATATTGGTTCAATATTTATTTCTTTCTGTTTGTTGGCATATAGTTTAATACTTATGGTAGTTATTTGGTTAAACAAGAGCACTTTTAATATTCCATGTGAAGTGAGGTGAATATTTGGACATTTCTGCTAGTCTTGAGCGGACAATTCGGAGCAATATATCATAGAATTGATTGCGGCGATATAAATAAATAAATATATATTTATTTATTCTAGCTAAGATGAGAATGCACTAAAAGAGGAAACTTCAATTTGTAGAGATCATTAAAAATTCCCAAAGTACTCTTACCCATTCCTATTGAGTTTGATTCATTTTTTACAAGCTTTAGCTTTTTAGATTTAAAAAAATAAAAGGCTTTTTCGTATGCAATCAAAATAAAGAAAAAAGATAAAGATAAAATTCGAAGGTTATTAATGCTGCTGAATGTTTTCAGTTTTCATCAACTATTTACTTTGAATTTATTGTGAGTTTCTTGTCATGTTGTCAAGTGCCTTAAAGAGCACAGTTAAATATTACAGCAAGTTTTATAATCTATGCTCTGAATATCATCATTACATAGTTAAATATATTAAGTACATTTTCTTTTTAGTTGTTGTTTTTCTTTTAGCTTTTGTTGTTCTTCATCTTTTTGTTTGGTTTTTCTTTAAGTTTAGTTGTTGTTTTGTATGGTTCTTTGATAACTAATTGTAGGCATTGCCAACTTGCTTTTTGTACATTGAGACATTTACTATTCGCTAGTTTAGTGGCTGCTAAGTATTACCTAGTGCTAAGTCTATAGATACTAAATGTATGTTTAGGTGTGCTAAGCTTTGGCTTATCTAGGCGCGGATGTCGCGTAGGTTCTTGAGACACTGGAATGCATATCATGGATTCATTTGGGTTCATCTTCAACATGAATCGAGTAAAATTCACTTAGTATAAAACTGACTGTGCTATCGGTATAACTATGTATTTATCTTAGGGATCTTCAATATATATATGTATGTATGTATATGCTTATGTATATGTGTGTGTGTGTGTGTGCGCTCATAGTAGGTACTTTGTATGCTTTAGCTATATGTAAATTACTTTGTTACTGGGACGTGTCTGGGTACTTGGAGGTGCCAACTGATTAAATTCAGTTGGGGTTAACTATAATTGGTATTATGCATGTGTATATACAACTATTGAGTAGTACTTTTTTGGTTAAAGTGTAGCTCATTGAATTTGGTACAGTTTTTATTTAATCATTATAATTTGTTGCTATTTTAGCTTGTATGCTTGGGCTTTGAGCACGATCTCCAAATCGAACTAGGCGCTTATCGACTAAATAAATATTTGTACATATTTAATCGTAAACTAGTTTCTGTTGTTTTGCGTTTTAATTTAAGTTCTAATAGTTGGAACTTACAACTATTACATGTCAATATATGTATGTATATGTACAGCAAACTACATAGCATAGTTAATTCATATTTGTATATTTTTTAGTTGTTGTTTGTAAAGCATTAGAGCATACCAAAGCCTTTTCTTTCGAATTTTTAATGTTCTGAAAACCGTTTTTATATAATTTTGTTATGCAAAAGATTGAAACGAAACATGCAGTTGTGTCTGGTACAAAACATTGATAGCACCTTTCTTAATTTTATCTATTAAACGAGTATGTGGCAAATTATTCGAGTGACAACTGTGCAACATATGAAACCTAAGGAAGTAGCTGTGAAGAACTGTCTGTGTGAATATTGCAGCAGGAATAATTTGACTACATTAAGTACTTATATCTATCGTATATACATAATTTAATTTGATTTTTATTTTTAAAAGCAGTTGAATTACTTTTTTCGATGCCCCCTATTTTGGTTTTGATTGAGCCTCATGGTATTGGGGCTGCTAATTATCATTAGAGAGAGATATGCTACAAATAAATCGATTTGTTTGGCTTAGATCTATTGACTGCATTAGCAACTAACACATATTCGCACGATACTATTTACAGCTAGCTAATGTGATTAAAACCTCATTAATGCCAATAGTTTAACTACCTTGTTTGTTCCCAAAAACACATTTTGCCTCATTTGAATAAAGCATACCGAAATTTTGAATATAATTGATTGGTACTCATATACTTAGGCTAAGCTATAAGCGAAATGATAATCACCTCTTCTCCTTCTCGCTTCTCTCTTTACACTTCTCTCTTCACACTTCTCTCTTCTCGCTTCTCTCTTTACACTTCTCTCTTCAATCAATTCGGCCAAAACTACGCAAATTGAAGTGGGGCAGGGAAATACTAGAATTAATGCATTTGTTCAGACACACACAACACAGACACTCACTGATAGGCTGCTCTCGGGTGGGTTGGGTTGGGTTGGGTTGGCTTTCTTACTTAGTACATACTACTTTCAGATGATGGCGTGATTCGATTAATTCGTGACCAGTAAAAATATTCAATATAAAAATAATAATAAAAAAAAAACAACAATATATAATAATAATAATGTCACTGTAAAGAAATACTGAGAATTATAATTTTAAGAAGCCGCAACTTTATGATTTTGACTGCAACTGAACAGATGTTTTTATTTGTGCATCATGTTGCAAGGAAATAATTCAGCCTGCCACAGTTTAATTTGGTAAATTTGAATATATTCTTTAGTTCGTACACCATTTTGACTAAAGTTGAAGGAAATTATAATGAATTTATTTAAATAAGAGAGCTAAAATTGTGTCTACCATTGCTATCGGAAATCGATTATAGTCTATGTGGCGGAAGCAAAAAAAGTGGTCGATAACAAATTTATTTACATATTGCATAAATAATAATCGAAATATAAAGTCTTTTTAAGTGGTCGGATGGATGTCAAACCGATTCTAATAATAATACAAATTGAATTATAATAATAATGAAAATAATATTAATAATCATAATCTTTAAGCTAAAGAATAATGTCATGGAATTTATCAGATAATTTTATTATCTGCACTCGGCAGAGGCTTTCCCTCTTGACTATATCTTATCATGCCTCGAAATATCACTAAAATACAGCCGACATCTCTTGCGCATATATTAATTGGTTTTGGGTTCTGGGTTTTGGGCTAGCAGCTAAACTTAGTAGTAGGAGTCAGCAGTTGATGGCTCTAGAATTTATCTCGACGTCTGTGTGTGCTGGCCGTATTCTATATCCATTTGTTCTTCGACATCGATGAGCGGAAGCGGCGACCCCACATCAGGTTGTATCATACAATCGTGCCCTGGAGATGCTGCGGCGACGGAACCTGCGACGACTGCGGCAGCGAATCCTGCGCCTGCAGCGAAGCGCCCGATGAGGTGCTCGGCCCTGGTCCCAGGTCAGCGGTGTTTATCGCCAGCGATGAGCCGGTGCCCAGCATGCCGCTTCCACTGCTGCCGCCGCCGCCGCCGAGCGCTGACGGATTAATGCCACCACCGCCGCCGCCGCCCAAAATGCAGGGCACACCCAGCAAGGGCGTCGGCTCCTCCGGCGGCGTCACCTGCAACGAAATCTGATTCTGTGTGCGAATGTGTGAGAATCCTGGACTTGTCAGAGATCTAAGGTCAATCGAATGCTTACCTCCATGCCAATGCTGCCGTTGAGCGATATCTTTATGGGATTGCTGTGATTCGTTGCCTGCATCAGCGTTGTGAAGTGACTGATGCCAATCTCCTCCAGCGATGACTTGCGCCGCCCGTGGCTAACGCCCACGCTGGGCAATCCTTGTCGCAGCGACGAGGAGCGACGCAGCAGTATATCGCTTTCGATCTGCAAAACAGAAGAGCAGCAAGATTTCCAACCAATATTGGTGGACATTAGCGGAAGTGGATTGTGCAAACGGAATGGAGCAAAATCTTGGCCCAACAATTAATACACAAAATACATGAATTACACAAGACAAATTGGCTAAGATTATCTTTTGGCCTAAAGGCAAACACGCACATATCGAACACATTCGACTCAAGTCCGTGCTGCACTCTTGATTATATTTGATTATTATTATTATTATTATTTATTTTATTTTTTTTTTGCTGGGGTGCAACCAAAACGAGTAACGGAAACGGAAACGTGATGTGGATTTATCCGCTTCGTGCGTGCGTTATGGTTATGAATGTTTGCTGAACTGGTCGGTTGTTGTTGTTGTTGTTGTTGTTGATAGTTGTTGTATTGCTGATAACGTTGTTGTTGTTGCTGTCTGGTCTGGTTGTTGTTGTTGTTGTTCTTGCGGCTGTTGAGTGCTGCGGCTTTGAAACGCGTCAATTTTGTGAAACAGATTTGCGAGTCTTTCGAAAACGAAATGCAACCAAATTTTGATGTTCGAAATGTTTGTTTGAGATTGTGCATGCATGTACATATATATATATATAGATATATATATTTGTGTGTATGTGTTAGTGAGTGAGCATTGTTGCATTTAGCATTATTTTGTTCTTCGTACAACAGCTGAGTGGCAACTAGCTGGCCCAAGTCTAAGTGTTGTGTTAGCCAATTGGTATTAAAGACAGTAGAGGAAATTTAACTTCGGTGCACCGAAGCCAGTTATACCCTTGCAGAACTACTTATGAAACGTTAATAGTGCATATGTATTTGCATATGCTTATGAATAATTAATAGTGCATATGTATTTGCATTTAATTTACCTAAAGCATTGCTTAAAGTGCACCAACAATTTAATTTTTATAAATGAATATTTATATTTTTTCGATATTACTCAAAATATTACTCATTTCAGATTAATACACAATATTTAACTTATTTTTTTTAACTTATACCGTTTTTTAATTGACCATGAAATATTTATGACATTAGACTGTCTTTTCCACTTAACTGAATGTAAATTTAATTTTATTTAAAATGTGGTTGTTTTTCTGGTTGCATTTTATATTTAAAACATTGAATTAATTAAATTGTGGTTTTTTAATTTTAAATTGTAAACTGACTTGGTGCTTAATTTTAAAATGCACTTAAGCGAAAAAAGGTTGATTTACCAACTTCAAACTTTAATTTTAAAACGTGCTCAAAACTCAATGGTAATTTATTTTTGAAATTATTCCCAATCTGTGTGTAAATTGGTGTTCGTTCATTCCACTTGGCACTTTAATTTTAAAACATTTTCAGGTATTCTCAATGGTTAATTCTTTTTAAGTTAATCCCAGTCCCAACCAATTTTATTGACACTCATTTTTTCCACTAAATTTTAAGTTTTTCATCAATAAAATATATATATTTTTTTGCTTTCTTTAACAGTTTCTGCAAAGGTATGGACATAAAAAGTGGGTGAATTTGTTTATATGCCATATTCTGTATATGTCATCAAACACAGAGTTGCGAGTGTCATGCTAAGCGTTTCTGAAAACGATGGCAACTCTGGAGCTTGCTGACAAATGCACAGAAAACGGCTTTGATTTGGTACAATTGTGAACACAAATGGGGGCTTTGGAGTGTTGATAAACGTGAAAAACAGTAACAGAACTTGTGTGATTTGGTGATTGAGTAAGTGTGATAGAGGTAGAGATAGAGATAGAAGGGAGGGAGATAGAGAATAATAGCCAACCCGCAATGAGTTACTCCTGCCGCGCTGCGAGCCAACCACCGTCGGACTATCGGGTAGAGAAAGAGAATTCGATTTAATTTGCTGTATCGGGGGCGTACAGCGCTGCGAGGATCCATACCCGGCCAATGTCTGAACGCTCTGCATTTGCATTGGGTTCAAACCGGCGATGCCGGAGCCGCGACGCGAACCAGCTCCGACGGCGGTGTTGGGCATACTCGGCATTTGTGCGCCCATGTTGATGTTCGAACAGAACGAAATGTTCGACTTGCGACGCGAATTGTGGCGCTCGAATGTCTTTTGCGCCGAAAACGGTGAGGGGCGCACCAAATAGCTGTGAACGATACGGAAATCAAAACCAAACATCACATAAAATTCTCTTTTTATGGTTATATACATAATATGAAAATAAAAATCGACCTATGCCCATATATCGATGTATCGATTTTCAGGCAATAAATTTTACTTGTCTTCCTACCTCAAATAACGTTTTCAACTTTAAATGCACGATTGATTTAGGGACAAAACTATGATCAAAAAGCCCTCGCTTTTTAATCTCAGTTGAGTTTTGACGAAGTTATGGCATTTTGAAGTTTCGACCTATGCACATATGCGGATTTTCAGGACAGAAATTTTACTTGTCTTCCGACCTAGAATCACGTTTTGAACTTTGAATGTACGATTGATTTAGGGGCAAAACTATGATCAAAAAGCCCTCGCTTTTTAATCTCAGTTGAGTTTTGACGAAGTTATGGCATTTTGAAGTTTCGACCTATGCACATATGCGGATTTTCAGGACAGAAATTTTACTTGTCTTCCAACTCAAAATCACGTTTTGAACTTTGAATGTACGATTGATTTAGGGGCAAAACTATGATCAAAAAGCCCTCGCTTACTAACATAGGTTGATTTTTGACGAAGTTATGGAATTTTGAAGTTTCGACCTATGCCCATTAATAGATACATCGATTTTCAGGCTAGAATTTTTACTTGTCTTCCGACCTAAAATCACGTTTTCAACTTTAAATGTACGATTGATTTAGGGACAAAACTATGATCAAAAAGCCCTCGCTTACTAACATAGGTTGATTTTTGACGAAGTTATGGAATTTTGAAGTTTCGACCTATGCCCATTAATAGATACATCGATTTTCAGGCTAGAATTTTTACTTGTCTTCCGACCTAAAATCACGTTTTCAACTTTAAATGTACGATTGATTTAGGGACAAAACTATAATCAAAAAGCCCTCGCTTTTTAATCTCAGTTGAGTTTTGACGAAGTTATGGCATTTTGAAGTTTCGACCTATGCACATATGCGGATTTTCAGGACAGAAATTTTACTTGTCTTCCGACTCAAAATCACGTTTTCAACTTTGAATGTACGATTGATTTAGGGGCAAAACTATGATCAAAAAGCCCTCGCTTTTTAATCTCAGTTGAGTTTTGACGAAGTTATGGCATTTTGAAGTTTCGACCTATGCACATATGCGGATTTTCAGGACAGAATTTTTACTTGTCTTCCGACCTAGAATCACGTTTTCAACTTTGAATGTACGATTGATTTAGGGACAAAACTATGATCAAAAAGCCCTCGCTTTTTAATCTCAGTTGAGTTTTGACGAAGTTATGGCATTTTGAAGTTTCGACCTATGCACATATGCGGATTTTCAGGACAGAATTTTTACTTGTCTTCCGACCTGAAATCACGTTTTCAACTTTGAATGTACGATTGATTTAGGGACAAAACTATGATCAAAAAGCCCTCGCTTTTTAATCTCAGTTGAGTTTTGACGAAGTTATGGCATTTTGAAGTTTCGACCTATGCCCATATGCGGATTTTCAGGACAGAATTTTTACTTGTCTTCCGACCTAAATCACGTTTTCAACTTTGAATGTACGATTGATTTAGGGGCAAAACTATGATCAAAAAGCCCTCGCTTTTTAATCTGAGTTGAGTTTTGACGAAGTTATGGCATTTTGAAGTTTCGACCTATGCACATATGCGGATTTTCAGGACAGAATTTTTACTTGTCTTCCGACCTAGAAACACGTTTTCAACTTTAAATGTAGGATTGATTTAGAGGCGAAACTATGATCAAAAAGCCCTCGCTTTTTAATCTCAGTTGAGTTTTGACGAAGTTATGGCATTTTGAAGTTTCGACCTATGCACATATGCGGATTTTCAGGACAGAATTTTTACTTGTCTTCCGACCTAGAATCACGTTTTCAACTTTGAATGTACGATTGATTTAGGGGCAAAACTATGATCAAAAAGCCCTCGCTTTTTAATCTCAGTTGAGTTTTGACGAAGTTATGGCATTTTGAAGTTTCGACCTATGCACATATGCGGATTTTCAGGACAGAATTTTTACTTGTCTTCCGACTCAAAATCACGTTTTCAACTTTGAATGTACGATTGATTTAGGGGCAAAACTATGATCAAAAAGCCCTCGCTTTTTAATCTCAGTTGAGTTTTGACGAAGTTATGGCATTTTGAAGTTTCGACCTATGCCCATATAGATGTATCGATTTTCAGGCTAGAATTTTTACTTGTCTTCCGACCTCAAAATCACGTTTTCAACTTTGAATGTACGATTGATTTAGGGGCAAAACTATGATCAAAAAGCCCTCGCTTTTTAATCTCAGTTGAGTTTTGACGAAGTTATGGCATTTTGAAGTTTCGACCTATGCACATATGCGGATTTTCAGGACAGAATTTTTACTTGTCTTCCGACCTAGAATCACGTTTTCAACTTTGAATGTACGATTGATTTAGGGGCAAAACTATGATCAAAAAGCCCTCGCTTTTTAATCTCAGTTGAGTTTTGACGAAGTTATGGCATTTTGAAGTTTCGACCTATGCACATATGCGGATTTTCAGGACAGAATTTTTACTTGTCTTCCGACTCAAAATCACGTTTTCAACTTTGAATGTACGATTGATTTAGGGGCAAAACTATGATCAAAAAGCCCTCGCTTTTTAATCTCAGTTGAGTTTTGACGAAGTTATGGCATTTTGAAGTTTCGACCTATGCACATATGCGGATTTTCAGGACAGAAATTTTACTTGTCTTCCGACCTCAAAATCACGTTTTCAACTTTGAATGTACGATTGATTTAGGGGCAAAACTATGATCAAAAAGCCCTCGCTTTTTAATCTCAGTTGAGTTTTGACGAAGTTATGGCATTTTGAAGTTTCGACCTATGCACATATGCGGATTTTCAGGACAGAAATTTTACTTGTCTTCCGACTCAAAATCACGTTTTCAACTTTGAATGTACGATTGATTTAGGGGCAAAACTATGATCAAAAAGCCCTCGCTTTTTAATCTCAGTTGAGTTTTGACGAAGTTATGGCATTTTGAAGTTTCGACCTATGCACATATGCGGATTTTCAGGACAGAATTTTTACTTGTCTTCCGACCTAGAATCACGTTTTCAACTTTGAATGTACGATTGATTTAGGGGCAAAACTATGATCAAAAAGCCCTCGCTTTTTAATCTCAGTTGAGTTTTGACGAAGTTATGGCATTTTGAAGTTTCGACCTATGCACATATGCGGATTTTCAGGACAGAAATTTTACTTGTCTTCCGACTCAAAATCACGTTTTCAACTTTGAATGTACGATTGATTTAGGGGCAAAACTATGATCAAAAAGCCCTCGCTTTTTAATCTCAGTTGAGTTTTGACGAAGTTATGGCATTTTGAAGTTTCGACCTATGCACATATGCGGATTTTCAGGACAGAAATTTTACTTGTCTTCCGACTCAAAATCACGTTTTCAACTTTGAATGTACGATTGATTTAGGGGCAAAACTATGATCAAAAAGCCCTCGCTTTTTAATCTCAGTTGAGTTTTGACGAAGTTATGGCATTTTGAAGTTTCGACCTATGCACATATGCGGATTTTCAGGACAGAATTTTTACTTGTCTTCCGACCTAGAATCACGTTTTGAACTTTGAATGTACGATTGATTTAGGGGCAAAACTATGATCAAAAAGCCCTCGCTTTTTAATCTCAGTTGAGTTTTGACGAAGTTATGGCATTTTGAAGTTTCGACCATTGCACATATGCGGATTTTTAGGACAGAAATTTTACTTGTCTTCCGACTCAAAATCACGTTTTCAACTTTGAATGTACGATTGATTTAGGGGCAAAACTATGATCAAAAAGACCTCGCTTTTTAATCTCAGTTGAGTTTTGACGAAGTTATGGCATTTTGAAGTTTCGACCTATGCACATATGCGGATTTTCAGGACAGAAATTTTACTTGTCTTCCGACTCAAAATCACGTTTTCAACTTTGAATGTACGATTGATTTAGGGGCAAAACTATGATCAAAAAGCCCTCGCTTTTTAATCTCAGTTGAGTTTTGACGAAGTTATGGCATTTTGAAGTTTCGACCTATGCACATATGCGGATTTTCAGGACAGAATTTTTACTTGTCTTCCGACCTAGAATCACGTTTTCAACTTTGAATGTACGATTGATTTAGGGGCAAAACTATGATCAAAAAGCCCTCGCTTTTTAATCTCAGTTGAGTTTTGACGAAGTTATGGCATTTTGAAGTTTCGACCTATGCACATATGCGGATTTTCAGGACAGAAATTTTACTTGTCTTCCGACCTAGAATCACGTTTTCACATGCGATCGCCTTTTCCCACTCAAGATAACAGGCGAACAGAAATGTTTAGTTCAACGATCATTCATTGACGATCTCAACGCTGCGCTTCACGAACTCAGCTCTCTCGTTCTGCTGTTGTTCTACGACTCTTCTTCTTCCGCTGTTAATCATCTGTTAACGAGCGTTGCCACCCAACAGCACTGTAATCCCACTGTTACTACTCGTTGCATGTATTTTAATATGGTATTTGAGAACTTAGCTTCCAAATTGGAAGGCTGGTCTTACAGATCTTTAAGTTTACGAATGTTACTTTAAGATTTTATTATCAATACCTTCTGAGCATTCTTATTATATCCGAATATTATAATTTGTAATCTAAAAAGACATTTCGGCCACATAAAGTATCTTGTTCTTGATTTAAATCAAAAGTTGAGTTCTGCTGCCTACATATTTTTTTGATATGATAAAACTCCATCGTTAAGATACAAAAATTAAGTTAAGCTAATAATGTTATTGAAATGCCTTTAATACTTTAATAATGGAGCAAAAAATAAAGCAACTTACATTAGATCGCCCTCCTCCAATTTAAGATCACAGCTCGGATTGATTATCACATAGGATAAGTGATTACGCTTCTCGCTGATCTCGTCGTAGTCTATGGTCGGCAGATTCAGTGACTCCATGCGACTTCGCACCAGATTGGCAATTTCGGCTCTTTCAATTTGCTGGGCGTGATTATCACGTGCCTCATCAGCCAAATTGATCGAGTACTGCAAGAGATGATCGAAAATGAGGAGGGTAGACTGTTAATTAGCTACCTTTAATAATGACTGCAGCTGCGTTATTTTGTTATTTACATTGGAATGTACATAAATATGTGTATCTCTATGTATGTATGTGTGTGTGTGTGTGTGTGTGTGTGCAACTAATGAAACAATCTCATGGATGTACTTAGTTGGTGCCATCCAAATCCAACAGCATGCGTCAAAGCGTTCAAGAACCACAATACGCTAAATCCAAAGCCAAAATCTCACCTACCTCGGCGGGGGGTCGGCAGGGGATTGGAACCCTGCTATTAAATTGCCATATGCTCTGGTTTTTCAATTTTTTGATCCTTTTTGTTTGTTTTACTTTTTTTGTTTTTTTGTTTTTGTATGAAGTACTTACGGATGATCCCTTTCGCTCCGAACAGCCACCCAGGCAGTTGACCGACTTCTGGCGCGGACGGTAACTGGACGAGGCGCCACCACCTGAGGAGGGGGGACGATATGTGACGCCTCGCAGCATTTCGGAGCTATCCTTGGTGGAGTCGGGAGTGGCGGTCTCCTCATCGTACTGTGCGTAATTTCGGTCGGTATGGTCAGATGGATTGTATGCAAATTTCAATGAATTTCGGTTAAACACAAAATGATTTACATATTTAATTGATTTTTAATTGAAATGGCAGATTGTTCAGCATTGTGCATGAATAATGAAATATTTGTTGTTGTTTCGGGCTTTATGCTCATTTAATGTTAACGATGTTATCATGTATCATACACATATATATATGTATATATATATATATATTTATATATTTGTGTTTGTTTATTTATGTGTGTGTGTGGCCAAAACAAGGTAACATTTAAAGTGTTGTAAGTCATGCCAGATAAAACGCTTATAACTAAAAGCCAAAACATGTTCAGTTTTTATTTTGCGATTATTGCACTTTTCGTATTTAGCTTACATAAAAAAATAAGTAAAATCAATCGAGAGCAATTAAAGTAAAAGCTTTAGCAAAAAATACAAATTATATTTGAATTGGTGCTCGCAAAGCGCATTTTAGCATTTATTTCTTTCAACATATCTATTTAAATACTCGAGGCTATATTTGTGCGAGGCAGCTTAGCATATTTCAAGCAAGTTTCGGCTTAAGCGCAACTTTGCTAATTTGTATCGATTTTTTAATAAAAGAAATCAGTTTATTTAGCATCACAGCATCGATGTTACAAATGAAAGAGTGAATTATTAAAAGGAACTAGCAATAAGCATTTCAGATGTAAAGATGTGAAGAACAAAGTTCAATTGCAAATCGGTTTTTTTATATTCATTTTATGAGGAAATACCCTCTAAAGATTAGACCTACGATTCCACATGCAAATAGAGTTTGCTCAAAGACCTAGCAGCTTGCCTCGATTTGGGAACACTAAATTATTTGCCGAAAGTCACTTGATAAAAGTAATAATAATATTTATTATTTGCCTGCAGAAGGAAGCATCTGCAATTTTATTTATTATATAAGTCGAGTCGAATTATATTAATATATCAATGTCCCAATCAACTGATATTTCAAGAAAGTCAAGCGCTTATTTTAAAATATATAAATATTTTAAATTACTAAACAAATTAATATCCGATTACAACAAAAGCCGCCTTATTAAAGGTAATACCTTCCAATATAACTTGACATAATATTTCTGTGATTAAAAATGTTGCCTTAGAATAGTATCTTTAACATCTGGGTTCAGCGTTCAGCTCTATCTTAATTGTATTCTTTTGGGTTTTTTATTATTAATTTTTATCGAATTAGCGGCAAATATGTATTCCCTTGCAGATAATATTGTATTTTTGCATTGAACAACAGATCTCCGTTCTTGATCAGAATCAATAGTTATGTTTATAAGGCACAATTGGAACAAGTAGCGTTTCCGTGTGGAACCGCAGCTTGTCATATATTTCACACTCAAAATTATTAAATACAGCACAAAAACGGGCAAATAAGTTGTGGGGCTAAGGGAAAACGGGAGTAGGGGTTGCGGGGTTGCGGGGTGTTGTCTATATTGGTAATGTTGTTTGTGTCCAGCTATTGTCCTGTGGCGAACAGGCGAATGCAATCAGCCAACTAAAAGGCCTGCATGCAAATGTACAAAATAAAGACGAAAGCAAAACTAAATAACAACAACGGCAAGCAGATGAACAGAGTCATGCAAGCAAGATCCTAACTAATTGTACTATATCTACACACACACACACACACACACACACACACGATATAAACACGCGAACACACACACACACACACACGACAAGCAGATGTAGTTGTTGGCCATAGAAATTCTAGGGCCAATGAGTCAGGCAGAGTTGTATGAGAATTGTTATATTTTGATTTTGATGTTTTTGATTAGTATTTAATTATTTTTAATGTTTGTTTTTGTTTTTGTTTTTTGTTTTTATTTTTTTGGTTGTTCCTTTCGACTAGTCTAGTTAATAATATGACTCACTGCGTGCGTGTGCGTTTTTCAATAGCTGGTCAAGTCCAATACAAACGCAAATCAATTAGTTTATTTTCTTTGCTTACCATTTAGGCAAATGTTAGGTTTAGTGGGTTGTATGAGCAATCATTTTGGAGTATTATTATATTTGGTAACACAAGATCAAAATTGTTGGGATGAGGGCGGGGAATGCGCGATGGGGGTTCATCGTATTGTTAACTCATGTGTGTGTTTACTTAGGCAAAAATTAGCTAATAATGAGTGGAAACATGGGGTTTTCGGGGAATACCAACTTGCGACTGGCTATTGAATAAAGTATATGTAAAAGAAAAAAACTACAAATGTTTGTCATTTTCATTTCAAAATATGTACATAAAATTAATTTGGGAATTATATCAATTAATACTGAATCAGCACGCTATGCTTTCTTTTAGCAAGGATTGGGTTTTTTTTTCGATTTGTATTCGGCTTAGCATAAGTATGATGAAGACTCTAAATATTGGAGAGCAAGTTATGGTTACGTTAATTGAGAGTTCGAGAATGTCGTTAGCTTTGCCATTACGTTCATTAAGTTCTAGCAGTAATTGAAAAACAGAGTTGGTATACTAGATAGTTGAGTAGTAAATGATATAGTATACGATTACTTATAGGTAAGCAGTATATGTATACAAGTACTGAGTATAATATGCAAATGAAGTATTTTTAAGTTATCGCAGACTCGTCTCAAATGCAGTTAGTATCGAAGCGTAAGCGTGTGATTTTAAAAACAATCGACAACCAATGAAAACTAATCATTTTGAAACTAAACAAAAATAATACAAAAATTTAATGCCTGCTCAAATTAAATAATTCAATTATAAACCAAATGCTTAAGAGGCTCAAATGAAACTAATTTCAGCGTATTGCGTGTACCTAGTTTCGATCATAAATCGAGATCAATCGAAATTGTGTGAGCAAGAGATAGACAGAGTAAAATATAGAGAGAAAGAGACAGACAGAGAGAGAGAGAGAGAGAGATAGACAGAGAAAGAGACAGGCTGTGTGTGTGTTTGAAATGTTGTATGTGTAATGTACATAAGGTAAAGAGAGCCAATTCGATTGGCTGAATAAATTATTGTGGAGGGCCCAAATTTGAGTTGAAATTTTTGTTTTCTTTTTTTTTATTTGTAGTTATTTATTTGCTGCATTTGTTTTGGACTCACCGATGGACGCAAGCGCACGCAATGCCTGCTGAAGGCGGAGAAGGGACCCCATCTTTCGACTGGCGAGTTACTCACATGTGAAGTATCCGCATTTGAGGTGTCCTGTGTGCGATAAATACCGATCGGTATTTCGCAGGTCGTCGAACAGAGTTTCTGATACAAGCGGCCATACGTGCGTATCCACATGTCGTCCTTGGTAATCCGCATCTGCCAAGGTAGACAGAGAGAGAAAGAGAGAGAGACAGTTAGCAGTTAGCAGAATTCATAATCGAGTCCAGACTCACCGAGGTTAGAAATCCGCTGCCCGGCGCCTGATCAATGCCAAGCAGGAGGCGCACAAACGTAATCACATAGTCCTTGACGAACGCCTGGTAGAGCAGCGTGTCCAGCATGGATGCACTGAAGACCGCTCCGGCGGCAAAGGGCAGACGGAACATGTAGGAGATGTGCGAACCGCGCTCCTTCTCGCGCTGCAATTAAGTGAGCGACAAATTAACCAATGACAACTGCGGCGAACACCGCAACGGGCCCATTGTTACCGACCTTCTCCATCTTGCTCAGGTGCAGAGCGTACTTATCGTGTGCCCGGAACTGCATGAATCGCATGTTCGAACTCTGCGACAGCTCCGTGATGCTCTTGATACTCGGAAAGAATCTTAATCGAGCAATACAAAAAATGTGTAATATCAGTCAAAGAGAAACCATACAATTCAGATTTTACTTACTTAAACATATTCTGCACAGCTACAATCGTGTTGCAGTCGGAAAGTGAATCCTCCTCGGCGGAATTGGACAGCTCCTTGTTGACCACAACAACACTCTCGGCCAGTGTAATGCCGGCCCGCAGCAGATCGTCCAAGCAGTCAATGGAGCCAAGCATCCAATAAACCTACAGCACACAGATCATGAAAGCAGTGCTCAATGGAGTTGAGGTCGAGAGGAGCTCACCAGTGGAAAATAGGAGAGGGCATCGAGAAAGGCGACATCCGGTCGACGCTCCAGCAGCAAAATGATGGGATTCAGCGAGGTCTTGGAGCGAAAGTGTGCACGCAGCGGAATGATGAAATTGTAGATACCGTTCGAGGCATAATCGGCGGCCAGAATTATGGTCTTATTCTGCCACTGATACTCCTTGGCATTGCGATAGCTGCAGTGCTCACAAACCTGCCCCAAAAGAGTATTTCAGCAAGGAGCAAGTGTTGCTTGGGGGCACTCACCTGGGCCAGTTGCAGGCAGCACAGTGGCTTCTTCTCTTTGAGCAGGTAGCAAAGTGTCGGACTGACCCCGATGAATGGCGAAACCGGTGGAAAACCCTTGACAATCCTGCAAAGTACAAAATGTGAGCGTTTGTGGATGGTATGAAAATGCGCTCAAGACAAACGATAGCTCGAATTGAATGTCAAGCGAATAGTTGAAAGGACAAGCGTTAGGCAAACGATAAATGCAGGTTATGAACATCAAGAGAATTTTATATGGTAACTGGATATCTTAAAAGTGACTACGAACTATAGCACTGTATCTTACAGAAATACATCTACAGAGTTGTTGTCTATTTATCTTAAGTGTGATTTTTACACAGTTTTCTGTGGGGATTGTTGGGGCATGCAATTAACATGCAGCAAACGTTAGCATTGTCAAGCTAGTCCAAGGAACAGCTGCTGCCAATTTAAATATTAGACACATCCCCCGTGTTGCTCCCCATTGTTGCAGACAACAGGGCCTTTAATTGTACAGTAAATGAACAACAGCTAAGGCAACAACCGCAACGGCAACGGCAACGCCAAAAGATACCGACAACAACCATCCAAAGGACAACAACAGCTGGAAGCGACTACTTTTTCAATGAATGCAAAATGCAAAATGCAACTCAGCACAAAGCGAACAAAACCAAAAAAGAAGCAGACGAAACAACAACAACAACAACAACAACAGCAGCAGCAGCAGCAGCGGCAGCAGCAGCACAATAAGGTTTGATCGACTGTGTGATACGCTGTAACAGTTTTGATGTAGATATAGATAATATAGATAATAATCTATTAAAAATGTTACATTTGAGATCAGTAACAATTAAGTAAAGTTGTCAAGTTTTAAATAACAAAATTTATGCAAACATAATTATTTTGTACATTTTGTGAAATACAAAATATTTTTGGCAATTTATAAATATATATACATATATTTATTTTATTAATTATTAATTTATTAATTAATATATTTTTAGTTCTTATGCAAAGTTGTAGTCTTCGTTTCTAAAGATTCATTTATGGAACTTGCGATTTGACATTTTAATTGCTTTATTTATTTACTTAATCTATTAGTGAATATTATAATACACTTTAAATTTAATTAATTAATTTAATTAGTATTGAATGGAATATATATGTGATATATACTGATTAATAGCCAAACATTTCAAAAAAGTTATTTTTAAATGCAATTATAGTCGAATTTTCACAAATTTAACTGTTTTATTACTAATTTCGCAAATAAAAATCAGCCTTTTGGAATCTGGCCTTGAACTGAATTTAATCCCACATTGTTTTAATATAACGGAAATTAAATTTTATTATTATTTAGAAACGAAGAGACTATTTCGAATAAGAAGAATTTAAATATGAAATGAAGACTACGGAAATTAATGTTAGTTCCCCCCGTGGGGGATTGGCAGAGGCGGGGTATATAAGCATGTATGTATGTGAAGGCAGCAGAGCAGCATCATCAGCAGAGCTCAAGTGGTTCCACGCTGTGTTTAAGGTGTGCGTTGCAAGTCATTAAAAGCTGCCCCGAGGCAAGCAACTAGCAACTGTCGCAGGCACAAAAAAAAACATTGCATAAGCAACTGAGAAACAGTAAGAACAACAAGCACCTGCAACTGCAACTGGAACTGGAACGAGCAACGATAACAACTCTTCAACAATGGAACATTCCGCGTCCCTCCCTTTCCCAAGTTGTGCAACTTACCCGGAAAGGTCGGATGCCCAAACCGGACGCGCCAAGCGACGCGTCTCAACGGAACTGCTTGACGTGAATGTAAAAGCTGGCGGCAGAGGCGACTGAGGTGGCAGAGACGGCGGTGGCTGCTGCCCGGACACGTTGCCCATTTGTGTGGTGCTCAGAGCCAGCGCCGCTGTGGCGGAGGTGGTTGTAGTTGTGGTGCTGCCACTGCTTTCGTGCGAGCAGCTGCAGCAGCACCTCTGCAGCTGACGCCGCCGTGCCGCCAGCATCGCAAGCGTGCCACCGCCCATCCCCATCCCCATCCCCATGCCCATCCCCGTTGCCGTGCCCTGAATCAATCTCTGACTGGTGGCGCTGGGCAAGACGCACTCACTGTCACAACTGTAGCTCTTCTTCATGCCGCGCCCTCGCCGCGGAGCAGGCGGCCAATCATTCCCGTTGCAATAGAGACAGGAGCCAGCTACGCTGCCCCGCTGATACGACTCCTCCGAGGAGCTCATGATGAGCGAATACGTTCGCGATTGTGGAAAGTGACCGCCCAAGCAACTGCGAGATTCAACTGGGAGTGTCAGTTGGGCTGCCTCTCACTCGGCATAATGTTCTAAACTAATGCTAAGGCTAATGCTAATGCGACATTTAGTATATCTGAACACATATTTACATAGTATATACATATATGGAGACTGGGCCTCGGCGATATTTTCAGCATTTGTAATATAGTCTCGATTGATAATAGTTAACTTCAGAATTCGTATATCATTATAAAATTGATTTGAAATATTTATTTTAAAGTATTTAAATCGCAATTTTAATATTCAGTGATTCAGGAATTTCTTCGAATATTATTATTATCAGAAATGATCATTATTTGTAACTGACTGCTAGAATTGCATTTGTAGGATTTGTATAAATAAGTTTTTAATTAAGAATTAGCAATTAAAAACTCAAATTTACTTTTCTGAAAACGAATATTGTAACTGGCAAATCAATAATGCTGAAAATATCGCCTTTCAAACTATATACATACGATATACACATAAATTCTATGAAATTTCGTTGGGTTGTTCCTAGTTCGCCAAATAGAGGGTTAAGTTCTTATATACAAAACAGGTAGAGGTACAGTTATGCTGTACAGTTAGAGGAATACAGTTAGAGGTTGATTTGGGTGTTAGCTATGTGAATTTGGAGATTGCGTTGCTCTTTGGGTTATGATTGGGTGTACACAATACAGTAATGCATATTTAATACTATGGTACATACAGGGGGGAGGTGCCTCAATTATCAATTGCTTGATTGTTGGAAAATAAAACTTTGAGAGTCATACAGAAATTAAAGGTGAGAACTTACGCAATCTTCTCAGAGGGCGATCGCCAGGGCATCTCGTCGTCGATCTCATCGTCGCTCTCGTCACCCTCGTCGCCATCATCGTTGCCGGCAATGCTGAATGAGGAGGAGGTAAACATGTCCGGCACGGGCAGTATGGAGGGTCTGCGACTACCTATGTTCCAGGTGCAGAGATGCGTATAAAAGTTAGTTAGGCAGAGAAGTAGTTAAGTTAATAAAGTTAAGGGTACACAGAAAGAAATAATAAGAATCCCAAGTTCTTAAATAAATAATAAATAAAATAAATAAAAATATAAATAAAAAAGTAAATAAATTATAATAAATAAATATTTCTTAAAATTAATCTTTTTCTTTTTATTTATTTCAGTTTATTCTCTTCCACCATAAGCTGCTTACCTCTACGCTGATTGAGCACATCGGGACTAAGCAGATTGGGATTGTTGGCATACGGTAATTCCAGATGATTCCCTGTGGTGTTATGCGCAGGTGTTAGGCTCAGCGAGGTGCCCATGTTGAGGCCCACGCCGAGACCGCCTCCACCACCACCAGCACCACCTGCTACACTGCTGCTGGAGCCTGGCTGTGCACCCATTGTTAACGGCTGCGTTGACGATGTTATTGCGGTCGTCGTGGTTGCCGCCGTTGGCAGATGCGTTGTGCTCACCGTTGTGTCCTTCAGATTCTGCCTGGAGTCCGATATTATCACAGCCGTCGGGTGGTCGCTGGCTGTCGGTTTTTGCGAGAGTAAATGCAACAAAGTTGTACAAAATTTCGTTAAATGCTTCTCTTGATGCTCAAAAGACGGCAGTGCATTAAGGTAAAGTAATTAAGCGTCAAATTTATCGCTACTTGAACAAAGTTTCGCTTGCTCTACAAGAAATTCACTAACGTTTTAGACGAAGGAACAAACAATTAGAGTATAAGAAGCAGAACAACGTACACAAAACCAGCAAAAACTAGCAAACACACACAGAGATGGAGGAGAGAAAGAGAGCAAAATCGACGTGCAAGAAAAGGACTTGTCAAACTCGTTAAAGTCCTTGCAATTTCGGAACCAAAAATTGTGCTGGCAAAGCTGTGTACATTTGGCCGAATTGATTAACAGCAGCAGCAGCAGAATTCAGTTTACGAGTCAATGACACGAGCTTAAAGTGGCCAAGCTATTGGATTAATCTTGTAGCAGTGTCTAGCTTGAACCTTGAACTTTGAAAACTATTTAAATTATGTACACTGTAAACTTGAATTAAGACAGAATGTCGACTGAATCATTTCTTTGAAGTTGTGCCAGTTAGGTAAGGTAAGTTGACAACAATTTTCGCTCTCTTAAATGTGTTTAGAATGTTCATTTTGTAATTTGTAATTTGTAATTAACTTAATTTAATTTAGTTTTTTTTTGTTTCTTATTTATAGTCTTGCCAATCACACTTTAACGGCAAGGGAGACTCATAATGCAGGATTATAAGGAATGCATATGGCATGGTGACACAAGGCTTTAAGTCTAATCATATTTGGTCTAAACACATTTGGTCTAATTACATTTGGTCTAATTACATTTGGTCTAATTACAATTAATTGCTGCACATTCGAATAATCAATAATCTATTAACACCATTTGTTGAATGGGCTGTTAAAAACACTTTGCTCACTGGAAAAAAATAAAATACATATTCGTTATCGCTTCCGCTTCCTTCACGGCCAGTGTCATTGGTGTTTGGCTGCCAAAAATAAAATTGGATTTCAGTCAACGTTTGCAGTTTGGGACTTAATTGGGTTGGCCCAAAGCTGATTCCAATCCAAGCCCCAGCCCAAGTCGACTTGGCTAATGACTTTGCCACACTTGCTGATGCTTGTTAAGCTTTAATTATGCGACAGGCGAACGCAACGGCAACTATATAAATTGTTGCCACACATTGTGGCTAGCCAGTCAGCAGACAACAGTTGCTGCCACACGGCGGATGCACAATTTGTGCCAACAAATTGTTGCGTGCGCATTGTTTATAATTTACAATTGACAGGGAACATCAATGGAACAACAGCTACCATCAATAAAGGTGCACAGAATCGAAAGAGAGGAAAAATAATGAAAATAACGGCAAAAAGGGTGTAATTTGAGGCATGCGATGAAATTGGAACAATCGAACAACAAGTGCAGTAGGCAAAATGTGGCAACGACAAAAATAGAAATGCGGAAGTAACAAAAAGTGTTCAGCCGGATGTTTACTGACATGTTGTGCGTGTGTGTGTGTGTGTGTGTGTGTGTGTGTGTGTGAGTGTGTGTGTGTATCTTGTCATTGTGTGTGACAAAGTTGTAGCTAATGGCTTTTGAACAGCGGAAATGGTTTTCAGGGTGGGAGGATTGCTCGCTTTTGACTAAAGGCATTTATGGCGAATGTGGGCAAAATTTAATTTCTACACCAAAAAAAAAAAACATGTATATGTATATTCAGCGAGAGTGAGAGAGATAGAGAAAGAAAGAGAGATAGCAATATTTAAAAAGAAAGAGTAAGATGTAAAGCTAAGAATGTTTATGTTTTGAGGATGGTTCAAAGTTGAAACTTGATTAATATTATTTGTGGATTTGCTTCATTTGTTTTTTGGTTATTTTTGTTAACATTTGGAGTTGTTGATTTCATTCCGGTTCAAATTGTCTTTTGCTTAGTTTTGGGAGTTTTGTATTTTTTTTTTTTGGATGGGGTTGGTTGGTTTTTGGAGTCACACTCACGCACAAATAGTGTTGTATAATCACTGTCACATGTCAGTTGTTGCAATTGTTGCGGATACGGTTGCGGTGACGGTGACGGGAACGGTGACGATTGCGGATACGGATACGGTTGCAAGTGTTGCCGCTCGGCAAAGGGCGTGCCGGCGCCAGACTCGTATGTGGGACAGTGGGGCACACGAACACAAACAGACGGCACTGGTGCATTGGCCGCTTGAATCAAAGCGGTTGCTGTTGCAGTTGTTGTTGTTGTTGATGCTGATGCTGATAATAATGTTGATGATGTAAGAGTCGTGCTAATTGTTGTTGTTGTTGTTGCTGTTGTTGCTGTTGTAGTTGTTGTTGTACTTGTTGACTGTATTGTTGTTGATGTTGTTGTATTGGCTACGCATACATTATACGATTTGATATTATATACCTATATTAATATTGAATGGTTGTCTCTGTGTGTGTGTGTGGGTGTGTGGGTGGGTGTGTGCATGTGTGTGTGTAAGGTGATGTTTACTCTTCTGTTTAAGTTCGAATTCCAATGTTCTCAGAGTTGCCACAACTGAGTCGCTCTACGTGAAAGCTACCTTTTGCATGGTTCAATTGGTGTGTGAAAATATATTTGTATCTATTTGTATTTATTCTAACTGAGCTACTAGAAATCAGCAAAATTAGGAATCTCATGTAAAACCACTTCCAAATTTGAATTCGTTAACATTTACTTTCCAAATTATCGGATATTTATTTGGAAGTGGCTTAAGGCTCCAATATAGTCTGATATATATGTTCAGCTGACTCTAGAAATGTTTTTTGCAGGTATAGAAATAATTGGTAAACGAATTTAGCTCAAGAGGCAATTAAAATAGATAATAATTAGTATAAGAGAAGTTGGAGGAAATTGTTATAGAAAACATAACAAAGCGGTGTGTTCCTGATTTGATTTACTTTTGTTTTTATGTCAATTTCATTGAAACGAATTCCAGCACAAGATAATTAATTGATCAAATTCAAAACAACAACTTTCAAGACAAAATTAATAATGGCTATTAGAAACGGGCACGCGCACACACATTTAAAGCGTTTTGTTTTTGTTTCATTTATGTTTTTTTTTCATTTTTGTTTAGTAGACAAATTGACAATTGACAACCGCAACGAGATCAAATTAAAAACAACACAAACAAGGAGACAGACAAATAATTGATAAAACTTTTTGGCAGCCTCAAAAACCAAGAGCAAAAACGGAAAAATGTTGCTAAATAAAAAATAAACTTATTCAGATATAAATATATATATGTATATATAAATATTTCAATTTTTCCATACTTCGGGCTTTTTTGCGCAGTGGAGTTCATTCAAAATCATTCAGACGTGTTTTCATTTTTTCGCTTGTTATTTAATTTGATGAATACACAAAGACACGCACACACACACACACACACACACACACACACACACGCACACACTCAAATACACACACTATCACGTATGTCAATATTAGTTTATATGCAGCATTCTACCCACCAGTTGCTGGATGTGGATGAGCGGTGGCAGCACCACTGCTGCTGGTGGGGCCACCATCTTTGCCGGCTGCGGTTGTTGTATCCGTAGTTTGATTTTGATTAACGACAAATGCCGAATTCTCCTCCTTGGTGATGCTCATGTAATAGCACGTGTCATCCTTTTTCATAATGTGCCTGGGCCCCGGATTCAGCAGTATGGTGTCCTCATAGAATTCAGGCAGCTCTGCCGGACGCACGCCCACCAAGGCGACACCGTACCTTTTTTTTTACATATATATATTTTTGGGAGAGTGCAAAATAAATAAATATGAAAATATTTAAGTGTAAAGAAACTTGGCCGTTTTACATAAATTTGTTCTTGAATGGCCGATGCGTCCAACGAGAGTGCGAGACGAGCGGCGAGCAGGTTGGCATTTATTTATGCCCACCCATCCAAGAAAAACAAGCGGCATTCACCAAACGTCAAGTTACTCGGTGAAAGCAGTTGTGTTAACCAAAAAGCATACTGAAGTGCCTCACTTACTTGCGATGCGAATGGAAGCTGGCATAGGTGAAACTCTTGCCCTCGTACTCCCCGAAGAAGCGACTGTCGCCGAGCACAATGTGATAGATCTCGTTGCCCGAGCATTTGCCGTAGAGACGATGCCACTCCTCGGGCGACTGTTGGCCTTCCCTGCGAGGAACACGACACACAAGCAAAAAAAAACAACAAGGTTAACACTTTATAGCCAGAATGGTGAATTAAGTTTACAGATTCAAGTTTCAAGTTACAATGCAATTGAAATTCTCGTCTGGCCGCAACAAATTTAAAGCGTGACGCCCTGCCGTCACGCCCCCCCGGGCCGCCCATAATAACTCTAATTAGAATTCCGCACTTGACTAATGCGTCAAGTTTACGCGTCGAATGATTAATCTGGCTTGCGTGTTGCTCGTCGAAACGAAAACATGGCCGCAAATTGAAGCCGCAGCCAACGGGCGAGCATTTAATTCATTTACTTTTTATACTCCCTTTGTTTTAGATATATATATATATATATTTGTGTTTTACGCACTTGTCGACGACTGGGGAAATTTGCATAAAACACAGTTTGCTGCCATTAATTAAACTTAATTAAAACTCGCACTTCAAATTGAAGTCGCATCGTGTCGTTTATTCAGCACGATGAAGAGAATCTTCTGCAGTTTAGTTTTAATACTCCATAATGGTTTTTTAACTGAAGAGCCTCATGTGAAAAAACACATCCGAAATAAGTTTATGCGAAATTCAATTTTTAATTTGCCCACTGAAATTCGACAGAAATTGGTAGTTTCTGTTGATCAAGTTAAATGATTCTAAATAATAATATTATAAATACGAAAGCGTCAAGGATTATTTTTAAGAGCTTCAACTTTGCCTTCATCTATTTGAGGGATTTAAGATTAACTTCTATTTACTTTCGAAGTATGGAAATATTTTATTCTCATATTTCTTAAATATTTCAACTGACTTACTTTAATCTCAAGAAATATAAAAAGAACTTCATTTCAGTTCTCTATGTATTTATTTCGACCACCCTTAAGATTCATACACTTTTAGCCAATTAGCAATTATTCTGTGGCTTTGACCATTGCTCCGCTTCACTTTAAAAGCGTTTTTGTACACTTGAGCCAAATGGATGCGAAAATGGCCAGCAAAAAATTGTCGCCTTGCTGTTGATTAAGTCATGTATATTAGCCCTCAGTTAAAGCTCAGTGAATATGGTTCATACCACAAATAGCGAGATGTGAAGTACCAGCTGACACATACATATATATAGACGATATAATTTACGGCAGTGAACTGTGACGCATCAGGCGGCAAAGCTGATGACGCATGGGAAATGTTTTTTTTTGCCAGTGCTTTGGCTGACCATTAACAGTTGACTGGACAGGATAAATGTATGTTCATACACTGGGCAAAAAATCGTATGAATTTTAGAACATTTACCTATTCAACTGTGATTTTTCTTCTTTTAAATATAATTCATTTTTCTATTTTTCAGAAATATTTATCTTGATAAAACGTATTAGAAAAAATAAAATAAAATTATGCAAATATTTAATTTACTATTGTTTTGATAATAAAATATCCACAAAAATTAATAAATTAGAATTTATATGATATTTGCACATATAAATGAAAAACAAACATTGGAAAACAAATCAAATAAAAAAAACTTTGGTTTTTAGACAGACACAAAAGTAATTTCTGAATAATAATTTCAGCACTATTCCTGGGAATTTTCTAAAATTCATTGCGATTTCTCTTCTTCTTTTTTTTGCTGTGAATGGGAAGTGGTTGGTGTGTGTGTGTGTGTATACGTACTGTCCGCGTGACGTGTGCAGGAGCAGTGTAACCAGTGTGCTGGCTCCGGGGCAAGTGCAGTTGTTGGCCAGCAATGCGTACTTGAACTCATCCTCGCAGACCACGTGCTCGGCGAACTTCACATGCAGCTTGTGCTCCGGTCTGGTCATATTAGAATGTGCAGCAGCGCATTGTAACCCACACATAGATAAGAGTATATATATAGTATATATATATATAGATGTTGGTTGAGTTAATAAGTACGCGCAGCGCGTAAGCAGCAATAGAAGCGAATTAACTGCGGTTTGTTGGCAGTCAGCAGCAACACGGACGCGACGCGAACCACTCACCTGAATATCTGCACATATTGGGGCACATTCGGGGCAAAGTCCTTGACAGCCCAGGAGCGGAGAATGGTGTGCTCGTCGGCAGCCGTTTTATCGGCATAGTTGCGAGCTGCCAATATAAAGCAAGCCTCCGCCTCGTTCATGCGTGCCCGCGCCAAGTCGCCGTCCTTTAAACAGGAGCCCTGTCAAATGCCACAGTGTCATGCCAAAATGTCATGCCAAAATGTCATGCCAGAATGTGTGAATGCATTCAGAAATCGAATCACAAGTTGTCGAATATTTAACCAACCTGAATGTAGATGACGCGCTGCGCCCAAATGGGCACCTGCAGTATCATACGCATCGTTGTGTCCAGCTCCATGGGACTCAGCAGCACCACATAGAAATCCTGCAGCAGCGGATGCGCATAAAACTCGTTCAGAAAGTCCATTATCGTATCCGCATGCAGCGTTGTGGAACACACAACAACATGCTTCTCGCTCTGAGCACGGTGCGAGGAATAACTGCCGCCCAGCTTCTGTCGCTCCATCCACGTGAAAGCCAATTGTTCAAACTGCATGTCGAATTTGCAATTTATATGAATTATAAATTAAATTGGTTTTCCCCGAAATACAGTCGATATTTCAATAGTTTTGATTTATGTATATTAACATCTACTTATGCTTTAATTTATGCACTTCTATTTGATATTTCGAGAGTTTTGAATTATGTATTTTAAGTATCTGTATATATATGTGGAGTCCCCCACTGTGCTCAGTCATCACCCTTAATAAATCCACGAATATGCAAATCTTTGCCGTGTTGAGTTTTTCTATTTTTCACTAGAATTTGCATAGCTATGAGGTGCTTTTGAGGATTCTTTCATTGAATATAGTTTAACTGGGTGAAAAAAATCCTACTCCTCAATCAGATGTTATTTTAAACTTTAAATATATGCTGAGTCAAAGCTGAACTATTTTTGCAAATGTGTTGAAATGGTTGCCAACCAATTTGGAATTTAAATTTCATGACAATTTTCACACTTGAGAGTTTGCAATTAAAATTATATTCAATTTAATACGATTTGGAATTTTAATTAGTTTACAATTTTCACACTTGAGAGTATGCAATTAAGCTAATTTTCATTTAATAATTAATTCCATTCGTGCATGGTACACGCCCTTTGAAAGGCCAGCATAGCACAGTAGAAATTGAAAACAATTTTGGATTTGAATACTCTTAAAATTGATCACACTTGAAAGTGTGCTATTCATTTAAGTATATGCGAAATTATTTAATGTATTTCATTCTATAAAATGGATAGCTATGTATTGATAGATTGATGACATTATATATTGACAGCTTAACTCGATTGCAGTTTGAGCTGCAGCATTAATAATTTCAATTAAATTTAAGTGCTTTGCTTCCGTTTCAGAACAGGCGAAACACACTCGCACTCGCACACACACACACACACACATACACACACTCACACACACACACACACTCACACACACACAAGGCTGACAGTTTGGTCACAATGTTGCTGTTGGGCTGTTATTGTTATGGGCGGGGTCATAAATTGTTGGATGGCGTCGCGAACATTGACATGCAGCTTGCGCTTGTTTGACAGAAGCGTCTGCAGCCAGCGCCGAAAAGTATGCTACGGAAAAACAACAACAGCATTTGATTGATGCTCTTGTTTGGCCAATACTCGGCGAGCAGTCAGTCATATTGTTTCCTGGAACTTTTAGATGCTACCAACAATTACTCGTTAATTGTTTTTGACGCAATGGCAAACAAGTGCAAGTCAATGCTGGCCATGCGTCATTTTTAGACAGATTGATGACCAGTCGCTGGAGTCATTTGTTAATAGCTAAATTGATTGATGGACTGGACACCGGAATCGTGGCAGTTAAGCAGCTTAAAACTGTATGCGTATACACGTTGAATACGCATATATGTGAAGCCGGCGAGGCAGCTCAGATAGATCACAGTCGAAAAGTTCGTCAAAGTCGAGCATTATTTGTTGATGTTGTTGGCGGTGGCTCCTCTGTGTAGCACTTGAGGCAGTCAGGCATTAAATGCAGTTACTCACCTGCGTGGGCAGCACAATCAGCGCCACACAAATCATGATGACCATATACAGTTGCGATGGCCAAATGTCCGGCACGAAATCACCGTAGCCAACCGTGGAGAAGGTCACAACCACGTAGTAAGTGCTCTGGAACAGATTCAAATGTCGATGGCCGGCGCGCTGAAAATGCTGTATTCCGCAAACACTAGAAATAAATATAGATTGGGAGAGATTGGGAGAGATTGGGAAAAGGCAAATAGCTTAGCTTAGGCTTAGTCAGTTACCTGGTGAACACAAGGCATAGCAACGTGGCCGACAAAATGGTCAACTGTTGTGACAAAGCCGATTGTGATTTTTGCATGGCTCGATGCAAATCGTTCTGGGGAATGTTGCATCATAAAGTAAAGAGAGTTAAAGTTAGTCGGCTAGTTTAACTAGCACACACTTACAAACATGTTCTCCAGCGAACGCTTCGCCAGCCAGCAGTTCAGGAAAATCGGTATGAAAAGATTGCGCAGTGGCGGATGCACAATCTGCACCAGACGGAAAAATCAATAATCATTAATAGAGTCCAGAATCACTGAGAGTTTGATGGCATTTTAATTGCACTTACCGTCAGTGCAAAGGGTATTGTCGTTACTAATTCTAGTATGAAGTGAAATGAGAGTATTTGCTGCCATATATTGCCCTGTTGAATAGTAAAATAGAAAAGATTTCGCCATTAGAATATTAAACAAACTCTCAAAAAGTGCGACAAACACATTTTATTAAATTCCAAATTTAATTTTTATATTTCAAAGTACATTTTCCAATGTCATTGTTATTCATAGAAAAATGTACGTAAAATCAAAAATGCAATTTCTTAACAGAGTGGACTTTATTTCCATTTAAACTATTTTTATTTCTAAATATTTTGTTATATTTGAAATATGGCAAGAGACCAATTATAAATGAAATTGAATTCTAATTTTTTGTATTAACTTTTTAAGGCACTTAAATTTGAAAGACTCGTTCTAAATGCGTAAGTGTGTAGAAAAGTATATCACTTACCTTATAGCCTAGATATGTAAGAACCAAAGATTGAGTTAACGACACCATGGCTAGGAGTAATTGTAGCACCCAGAGCACCGTCGGGCGATTCACCCAGAGTATTGCATCCCAGTTAATAATTGGATTCTCCTGGAACTCCTCCTCCGTTAGCTTGGCAGAAATGATAAACTCTGTCTTATTGGCCACTTCGCAGCCATAGCTAAGGATAACCAAGGAGACACACACACACACACAGATAGACAGAGGAGGGGACACGAAAGTATGACAATAAATAATGTATGCTTCTCTGATTGAGAGTTATTTATGTGTGGCATATAGCTTACCATGTTATAAATGTTGGATTTTTATCCAATATCACACGTATTATGTAGAGAACACACGACAGTAACTTAAGGAATAAATCGGCAATTCGTATGCGTAAGCCTTGAATGAGAAAGTAGCACAAAACACAACGAAATTTGGGTCAAACAACTAAATTACATGAGTTCGTTAGTTTATCCTTCATCCACCTAACCTTTGGTCAGTTTCCTGACTAAGTGACTGACTGACTGACCGACCAACTGGCAAACCCCTATTTGACTGACCGTTCAAATATTTACCTGTCCGCTGTTTACCAGCACAATTATTTCGTATCCAAATCAATATTTACTCAGGTATATTGCGTCTGCCTCATCCGCTTTGGCTTCTTTCTCTTTCTGTTGTTGTTCTTCAGCTTCTCATTGGACTTTCACCTGTTTTCCCAATTCATTCGATTGGTTGTGACTAAGGCCTAAGGAAACTTATATCGCTCTGCATTCTAAGCACTGACTGTCTGACTGGTTGAACCTCAGCACAATTCAATTAGGAGTTTGTAATTAAGTTAAATATAGGCACAGTAGAACTTCTCTATATCGAACTCAAGCAATAAATTACACATTTTGGCACTCAAACAGAAAATGCAATAAAAATACTTTATTGTCATGAATTGTGAATTTAGAGACACAAATTTCTCTGAAGTGAACTTGTGTAAAAGCGACAAACAAAGCATTTAAATCTTAACTTTAATCAAAGTCGTGTAAAATTTAATATAAGTATGCGACTGTAAAACTTGGTAAGAGTACTTCAAGCAGCACTTGGAATGGTTGCTAGGTACACAAAAAGTAACACAAAAAAATGTATTAATAATTAAGTAAAGTATGTCAACTCAATGAAAGTGTATGTGTACAACAAAAATGCCTTTGGCAAACGAAAAATGTTGAGTAAAATAAATTGAATTAAAACATAAAATATAACAAATTACAAACTTTTCAATTTATGTAGCAAATATTTAATTAGCTTAGGAATAGATGTAGATGTTCCCTATAGAGAAGTCCAACAGCTGTCTAGAGACTGAGGTAAGTAAATATGACATTTGAGATACTTACTTGAACGCTGGTTCTTAATGAAATAGAGTTGCAGTCTTTCTTTGAATGTGTTTTCATTCACATAGTACTCCACACGCACTCTGCAAAGATAAATAAGGTGGAATTTTGATTTTAAATACGATTCGATTCGATTCGATTCGATACGATTGATTGTCGCCACAAAAGCCGCTTACTGAATGCACTCGACTCATGTGGCAAATAAGCGAAGGCATTGTGCAAATCACTTTGATTGAGTATCAATAAAATGGCAATTGAATTGCCGCCGCTGCACTTGGCAATTGATGCGCTTACTTATCGCATTATGTGGAGCGTAAAGTGACAGCCAGCAGCTCGAGTGCAACCAGCGTTTTTCCCATTTTCCGTTTACCGCATTTCTATTAGGAAGGAAGTGCGTGCAACGAGTGCCACACAAGCACACATTAAAATGCTTGACAGCACAACAGCTGCAGCTGCAGCTGCAACCGGAGCAGAAGTAACTTTGCAAATAAACTCAGTGGCGACACTTGCTGCAAACTTAGACTACCATAAATATGAAAGTGTATCACTGGCATTATTCGATTTACATTGAATAAACTTACATAAATATATTTCACATTGCTAAAAAGTCACTTAAGTATAAAAGCATTAAACAAACAACTTCGATAACAACCAAATGCAGCACAAGTTTACTTTATTTAATAAAACAAATAATTTAAATAGTTGTCAATATGAAATAATGTAACGAATTTCAAATTTCAACTGAGTAATTTTTGAATGTTGGAAATTTATCATATATATTTCAAATACATGACAAGTATAACAATTAAACCAATTTGATATTTAGAATAATTTCATTTTACATTATTTTCATTTAGTAAAAGTCTTCTTGTAAATAAACTCAGTGCTTGCTGCAAAATTCCATTTTTAATTTATTTTAAAAAATATTAATAATAATAATTTATTGCTAAAAGAAGTATAATAAAATTCCATTTTAATTTTCACATTATTTTTTATTTATTTTTTTGGGCTGCTTGCAAAATATTGTTAGTTAAACAGTGGAATCAGGCTTTAACCAACTGATTACTAAATGGCAAACAATCTAAGCTATTTTCTGCTCAATCTTTCGTTGTAATCCAATGTCATTGTCTAACTCTTCCACTCCTGGTGGCACAGTTAATCCTTTATTTATCAGCACATCTCTCGTAAAAGCATCGATCGCTTCAAAATGGAAACGTTTATCTTGGAATTGCCATGCAGCTGACAACTTGAGGGCTCGGGACACAGAACACAGAATACAAGCAGTGACGCCAGCTCCAACCCACAATTAAGTTGAGAGACTCTTGTCGGATCCAACCCGTAGATACTCCAGTTTAGCATATAAATTGCTTGAGCTTTGACCATTATTCACAATGTTTTGAGTGCAATGCAAACAGCCAAACATTAAAGCAGACCTTGGTTAAACACTTGACTGCCCCTGACTTTCTCTCTCTCTCTCTCTCTTTCTCTCTCCCCATCTCTGTCTATCTCCCTCTCTGTTTTGATTGTTTGTCTAGGACTGGTAATTAAAGACATCGCAGTTTCGTGGGTCTGTCCCAAAACAAAAGAGAATTCAAATACAAAATGCAAAGCGTTGCGAATTGTTAACGTAAATCTTTGTGTCGCAGTTGCCAACATTATGAACTAGACTCAAACAGATCTCGGAGCTCTGGGGTCCAGTGAATATTCATGTCAAGGTTAATGCACCAGGCGTAGATAAAGCGAGCGCAGTTTGTTTGCCGCATGCCGGAATGAATGATACCCGAGGGCAGCTGCTGACAACTGGCATGTGGCAAGCGGCAAGCGGCAAACGGCAAACGGCAAGTGGCAATGACTGCAATGCGTGGCAAATATTAACAGTCGCTCACTGGTGTCCAATCCGTTATGCCACAACACCGCAAAATGTTGCACTGCATACAGTCAACTCTGACCTCGAACAATATTGCCAGACGGAAATTCACTGACAAAGTTCATTCCACTCGGCCATTGAACGCGGCACAGTAATAATTTGCAGCTGGTTGAAAATTTGGTGGATACATTCGCAAGGCCAATCAAAGGGCAACACAAGCTGATAACACCAGCATTAAACACTTGCAACTTGCGACTCGAATGTTTTAAGCCCGCCCTCCTGGGGGCCAAACAATGCCAAAGGTCAGCAGCAGCAATTGAACCCAGGCGACTTTTGATATCTGTCCCCACATCTGTCCACTCAAGCTGCGAACTTCCCAAAAATGTCATTGGATAAATAGAATTCTGTTGGTATTATAGAGTATTATATTTTAATCAGATAAGATTTTAGAAAACGTTTCTTTATGTTACTGTTGCATGGGTTATGGAATTTCATATTGGCTTTTTTTTTTGTGCTGCTGTGCTGCTTGACCTTTTGAACTAACATAGAACAATTACAAATGGCTTAAATTAATATTTAAGAATTTAATGTGACACTAAGACTTACGCTTATTTTTAAACTGTTTAAAAATTTATAAAAAAAAAAATAATTCAATAAAATTAGCGTCGGCTTTTATAACTGCGTTGTGGCATTCAAGCTAATGGCACTTTAAGCTTGTTCTTCGAACTTACAAGAAGTAGGGATAAGATTGAGGAGGATGAGTAACGAGTTCAATCGACTACCAGATACCCTCAACTCAGCTGCGAAATATATTATTCGAGTTTTATTATCAATGTTTAATTATAATTTGATTTAAAAAACTTTGCACACCGAAATATAAGCAAACGCGAAAGTATTCGCATACTGAAAGCCACAAAAAAAAAAATGTCAATATGAGAATAAGTTTTGCACTACAATTTTGATGTTTTCTGTTCTGTTCTGTTCATTTTGATCAACAAATCGTATACTTTGTGGGGAAAGAGAAGTTTCCATCTGCCTGTTACATGTTTTTGCCATTTTTAATGGATTTAGGGTATAAAAACTAGTTCAAAGAAATGCAATCGCTGATGCATAATAAATGAAGTTTTGTGATTGCAATCAATATGCGCGTGCAATAATATTTGCACAAGCATAATGGAGAAAACCACAGTTTGAATGCAAGTTGATATCAGATATTGTGGCAACATAAATATTTGTTTGAGCAAAAACTGAGGCAGCATTTTAAATACGGTTTGGCTTGCGGCACGTTGCAAATTGCTGGTTAATGTGTTTTTGTTGGTTTATCATTTGATTAGAGCGTCACATTTAATGTTGGTATTGAGTTTAAAGCTGAGCCTGCGGGTCTCTGACAGCTCTATGCCCTTATCTACCTACACATAAATTGTGTTTGTTCTTTATCGATTTTCAAATGTGGATTTTTTTTCGACCATTTTGTCCAGGTTGAGGGCTGGCTCCCATTTCTATTACCAACAGCATCGTGTTTACGAGCGCTCAGATTTGATTACAGGACTTGATTAAATTTCACTTTGAAGCGAATTTTTCTCTTAAAGCTTGAGGCTTGGCAGCCACCGAAAATCAAAGCTCATCAGAGGGCTCTATGAAATACCTGACACAACAATGGAGTGGCTTTTGTTGCTCTGCCCTTGGCACCGCCTCACAACAGGCCTAATGTCCGTGCATCAGCATGCAACAATAGCTGAAAAGAGTTGTTTCTGCCACAGCTCCAAATGCAATTGGTAAACTTAGGCCAGCTAGTTCCAGCACAGATTAATAGCGAGTGCCCTGGCCTGATGCGAGAAAAGGATATGATATATATGGACTCGCTCGAAGGAGTCGCGTAGAGCCAATAAAAAGATGGGCGAACGAGCTCAAAAGGACATAAAACAAAAGCGAGTGCTCCTTAAAACGATCCAGCCATGTTAAATGGTCGAAGAGCTGCACACGCGTTGATTACCCCAAACACATTGAGAGCTGATTGCCGCCCATAAAATGTTAAGAGCCCTTATAGTGAAGTCGCCTCAGTGCGCACATAATTAAACGAAGGCCAAAATAGAGATTCATCAGACGCTGGTATTTAATGACAATGGCGAACACAAAAGTGAACACTCCGATAGTAAAATCACTTTCAACGCGGAGGAACCACTATCTGGGGCAAAAGTCCAGCTTGAATTCATTATTATTTTAAAGCAGAAGGATTCCATTAAATTCCATTACTCCAATTAAATGGATGTCGCAGAATATTAATTGAAAATAATAATAAATAAAATAATAAATAAGAATTTCAGAATATATATATATATTATGTATTATTATTATTTATTTTTTTTTTTATGTGAAAAAACGGAGACATTACCCAGAACCCATTAAAAATGGGTAAAACGGAAATTCGAAATGAGAAAAGAAAAATAAAAAAAGGCCATAATAAATCTGGTGATATCTAAATGGCGAGCAGTCCAACATTTATTGCACGGATAAAGGGGAAACCAAGAAAAATTCCAATCAAATCAAGTTGGCAAAAAAAAAAACAACAATTCAATCTTAATCTAATAAAAAACAAAAATACTTTAAGGCTGAATTTAACGACAGTTTAATATCAAACTGACAATGTAATAAGACAACAAACTAAAAATAACTTTGCTCAGACCAGTGGCACTTAAAGTACTTGGTTAAACATAGAGTTTCTTAAGCACACACACACACACACACCCATTCACACACACACACACACACACACACACCCACACAGACACAATTTAGACACTATTGTCTTTGTGATGTGTGCTTTTAGTTGGAAATTGATTAGATTTGATTGCTAATGGTAATCAAGTTCTGATTGCTACTTAAATGCTTTTCTTAGATTCTATTACATTTAGTTGACGCGCCTCGGAGCAGAGCGTGGCGAATGCTTTAAAAATCGATATAGAACGAAAATTGAATTAGCCACAGTGCTGCGTATACATAATTGGATTTGTTCAACAGCAGCAGCGAGTAGCATTTTGGCAGTCAGACTGTCAGTCAGCCAGTCAGCCAGTCAGGCAGTCTATCCTGGCAGTTAGTCGTCCTTTTACATACCTGGGTATACGATCGTAGGAGTCCCACGATGATAGGCAATTGTAGGACGAGTTGCGACTGTTGCCCGCCATATTGCATAATAGATGATCCATTGGCCAGTCGATTTTAATTAGATATCACACACATGAGCCACACACACACACACACTGCCACAGCTACACACACATATGTGTGTCAATGAATATTTATAGTTTTTAGCCTCGGATAGATACTAGATGTACGAATAGTGTAAATGGTTTTAGTGGTTTTATTGGTTGCTGTCAAAATTTCGCAGGTGACCGACAAGCTTTTAGCCTAATTGACACTCAATATCTATCGATATCAATTTAAATTATCATATTTTGGCTTATCACAACTGTTTAGCATGTGTCAGCATAATTGCCAGCTTTAAGCAGTTCGGCAAGTTGAGTGAGCAACGAAAGTTCTGCAAGTTGTTTCAGTTAGTTTGGTTTGGCCAGCTGGTGAATAATTGATTATAGTTTGTTGATTCCTTTGGCTGCAGCCTCCAAATAGAATTTCCGATTTTGCCCAAATATACTTTAAGACAGTTGGCTGACAGTTCCGGAGTACAGATCAACTTTAATCAAAATTGATTGCCTGCCTGCAATTAATCTGTTGTTTGAACACGCAATTCAGAACGCAGCCAAACACCTACACACACACACGCACAACAACATGACGTCTGTGTGTGTGTGTGCGTGTGTGTGGGTGTGTGTGTGAGTGCGTGTTTATCGTCAATTGTTTGCACTTTGGTTGTTTAGTAAATTTATTGGAGCCACAGCCTTGAAACGGCGGCGTGAAATGGACTTAAGGCAATTTGATGTGTCAAATGACACCAGTTGAAAGTGCAGCTTAAAGTGCGAAAGCAGCAGCGATTATTCAAGTGAAATACATTTAATAACAAGGACGAAACAAATTTCTTTTGGCTCGAAATGAAGCTGTTCAAGTGTTAATACCGGACTCGCACTGAGCGACATCAATCAATTTTGGTTAGACTCCTCAAGAATTTGCCGTACCGAAAATAATTAATTTCCATTATTATATAACATTTATTTTAATTGGTATTCAACTGCGTAGGCTTTTCTATTTTTATCATCCATCACCCGTTAACTTATATTAGGCTTTCCTCAAAGTCTGTAAAGCACAACTTTTTTGTAAGAAATTTACTTAAAATGTTTAAAGATATAAGACGTGAAAGAGGATAGCCTTGCAGACCGGAGTTAATCTGCTAATATCTGAAATATCTGCTTTGAAATATTTTTGTATTTTTTTGTAGTGTGTATACTATTTAGATTTACATGTTTTGTTTTTCTGCATTAGCTGGAGATGTATTTTGTATGCACTTATTTTAATTAAATAAAATTTAATTAAATTTTTTTTAAATAACAGTGCTAAAGGGAACAAGGAGACGCATTAACTGAACTCCGGATTGGCACAAAAAAAAAAACAGAAAGCAATTTCGGCTTTCGAGGAAGGCTTTCAAACAAAGTTGCTTTAGTTTTTGCGATTTAATTAACTAACAGCTGCAACTGAAGCTGATGCTGAGGTTCTGTGTGATTAGCCTGTAATTACTTAAAGTCAATTTAAGTGTATTAAAACATGTTAATGTCAAAAGACTTTGTAGAATTGCAAACCTTCAATCAGTTCCAAATGCTTAAGCTGAACATTATTAAAAACGATTTCATTCAAAATTTAATGTCGAAAAAGTTATTTAATCCATAAAACAGATTTTCTAATATTAAAGGATTTAAATCATACATGTGAAATAAGCAAAAAATTACTTATCTGGGAATCGCATTTTGCCCCTGCTTAATGATTTTATTGAAATCGAAATCTTTAATTAATTAAAAATAAATAGACTGTTAATAATGACAAAGGATGTAAATTAAAGGCACAATAACTTATTGATTACTTTTAAGCCTTCACAACTAATTTAATTTTATTTGTTTTTTAAGCAGACATTTATTTTTATTTTATATCCTTTTCATACACTCATTGAGCATTTCGGGTCATTTGTGCCCTTTGTTAAATTTGATATCAACTTATTTCTTAATTACTGATAATGATTTGAATGAATTCGCTGCACGTTTTTAATTAAATCTCATTATTAAATACATTTACTGGCTTCTTCAATTTGGGTTATCAAAGGCCTAAGCACCTGATGAGGGCTAAGTGCTATAATTAATTTTCATTATTACTTATCATTTATTTTTATACTTTTTAATTGGTATTCAATTTCGTAGGTTTTACTAAATTACGCCTCAATATCTGCTGATATTTAAATATTGATTTGGAGTTCGAAATTCATCTAATGCCAACTAAATGAAATAATATGCGAATGAACATGCTGAGTTCTAACAAGTTATCATTAAAACATTATTCTAAGAATTACAAAATGTAAAATTAGACTAACTTCAGAAAGAGCATAAAAAGTGGTGAACCACGTCATCAAATGAATATGAAACAATGCCACAGCAGAGTCCCGAAGGAGACTGTAATATATGTTCTGATAAATATTTGAGTAGCTAGAAATATGATATGTTGTAATGTATTTTTTTGTTTGTTTTTGTTTGTTTTTTTGCTGAGTTAAAAGGGGCACGTAATGCGGACAATTTGGCGCCAACCGAACAATGATAATGCAAATTATTTGATTTGTCTTGATTTCTGAAACTCTGAGCGCGACCAGCAAGCGAATTTTGCGTGTTGCTCAAATGTCAAAGTCAAAGTCATCAGACGTGTTCCGGAGCAGAGCTACTAAGCTACTAAGTGACATGTTGATAAATGACTAAGGGACTGGCAGGCCAAATCAAATAACAAATGCCACAGACGACTACCAATTTGTCCGCTCTTGGACCGGGCCAATAGCTAAGCAGCAAATTATGATTTGTCGCTCAGTGCTCGAAGCCAGTTTAATCTTTAAGCGCTTTGGTTTGAGTTGGCTTTAAATTGTGCCTTCTGTTGTGGCTTTATATTCAATTTAAATTTGCTGTCCCAAGCAGCTGCAATTTATGACCTCGTCCCTTGGGCCGAGTTAGCTCGAGAGTTCCGAGTCCTTTTCAATTAAAAAATATAACCGTTTGGTGCTTTCTTTGACTTTTGACAGCAAGGACATGTATCGATTTTCAAGTCAACGCGTTCTTCGCATTTAGTTAAATACTAACAAAACCAGACTCGACTAAAAGAAAATTTAATTGTAGTTAAGCATACATTATTGAAAAATTCAAATATCAAGTAATTACTGGTATAGACATATAAATATTTCTCACTGCCTGTCCTTTATTTGCAGGACATCCCTTAAATAAAAGCTGAATGCCGATTGCATACTGTGTTCATATTCCCTCCTTAGTCATTGTGAAGTGCTGAATAATTGAGGAATTTCCTGTGATTAATTTGAGTACTTTTCGGGTTTGAATAACTCAAGCATTAGATGAGTGGCGCCACCGCATTCAAATTTGGGGGGGGAGTTTGGCAAATGCCAATAAAAACGCCTACATGAAGTATACGCAGAGTGTTTATGCTTTATGCTGTTGTCATGTGTTTAATGGGTGTGTTTTTTGGAGTGCTTACTGTTGTTATTGTTACTGTTGTTATTGTTACTGTTGTTATTGTTACTGTTGTTGCCGTTGTTCGACACTAAATGCTCACATTTTATGGCCATGGTCGGTGCTCTGACACACACACGACTGTGCGCCATTTAGTTTAATTACTTATTTTTTATTGCTCATACTTCTTAGAAATGGCTAAAAGAGTTTTCATGATGGAGGAATAGGAGGAAGGAATCATCTGTATATATATTAAGTATATACAACCGACCGACCAAATCAAGTCAAGTCAAATCAAGATCAAGTAGACTAATTTTACATTTTATTTTATATTTATTTTATTTTATATTATCCGATTAGCTTCATAAAGTAAAATACTTACTTACTTTAAAAATTAAATAGGCTTTCCGGAAAATGGAGTGTGTAAAACATATCGATTCAAAGTGAAACTTTTCCGCTTGTTCCAGAAAATTGGCTAGTTGCGTAAATGTGTTTTGGGGCTGGGTGCAAGGTAATTCCCAGTTGAACAGTCTCAACTGGAACAGCATTAATTGGACTCGAATATATGTTACACCTTTGACCAGATGGCTGACCCAAATAAACAACATTTGTGCTTTAAGCCCAATGGGAGTTCTTTCCTATCGCTGCTCATATCAACCATAATAAAGCATAAAGGGACCTGCACTTAACTGAATTGCAACAGACACAAAAATAACATCTGAATCAGATTTATCGGAAATCCTCCGAGTTTTGTTTTCACAGCGTGTCGCATGAGTTATTTCACGAGACAGTTAATTTTAGAACACATGTTGTCTGTCTGTGTGCTCGGGCACTCACAGCTCATTAGGTCTATCGATTGCCACAGGCACGAGGAACACACACACACACACTCACACACATTCATACAAAGAGTAAAGTTTGCCTAAAAGTATGCAAACATTTAAATTTGCATGAAATTTCTTTGGCAGTGCACTGAACTGTTGATGGGATCGAGTTTACCAGCTCCAGTCTCCAGATATACTAAAATAAGACACACAATGCATTCTCATTGTGCAAACTAACAAACACAACTCTATTTTGGCCAGCTTTTGATTGCAGATGGCTGATGGCTGATGGCATACAATTTAAATCGTAATTTCAATCCGTTTCACTTCCAGTGTGCACACTCCGAGCTGTGGGCCATTGTTTCGCCAGACATTCTGAATGGATTCCCAAGGAGCAGCAACAACAAAACAACTTTATTCTGCTCACCTTTGCAGTCGTCGGTTGGCAGCTGAGAGTTGACCGCTCTGCCAACGAACCGAACGAACTCCGAGTAGCCCGGAAGACCAATCCGCAAATACGTCAGAGTTCGTGGACCCGTATCTGAATTTCTTATTTAGCTTCACTCTTTCGCAGGCGAACTCATAAAAATGGTTGAAATTGGTTTCAGAGCGAGATAAACGCCACTTTAATTTCTAATGAGTTTTTCGATACTGATTTGCATACAGAATTTATCCTTTTTAATCCGACTTCCATGTTGAGAAACATATTCATTTTTGAATTGCTTTAGAAAATTAATGGCAACAAAATCAAATAAACACAGAAAATCTTTTAATCTCAACATTTGTTAGCATTAAAAGTTAGATTTGAGTTGTACATACAAGAAAAAAGAAAATAATATATGTATTCTCAGATAAATGTATAAATTAAAGACATATTTAATTCTGTTTATTTATTTATCTAAACTAGACTAAAAACAGCCTACAGTTATTAAAATTAAGTATTATTAATACAAATTTAAAAATAAATTTAACATAAAAAAAGAAAGTAAATATAAACGATATAATAAATAAATTCTAAAAATTGGACGAGAATTGTACAATAAATTAAAAAACAAATAATTTATTAGCTATTTTCCTTATTAGAGGGTATCTCTCCGTTGAGCATTCTGAGCTACAATCGTCTTAACGGACTACCGAATTTTGTTTTATGAGTTTTGGTGATTGTACTCAGTTTTATTGCATGAGATTGTCTTATGTGCAGCACATAAACTTGAAGATGAACATAAGTATGATGTATACAAGCCTTTATGTCATTAAATTTGGCATTTAAATTGGCCATTTTTGTGCTGCATATTTGGTTTTGCCAAATTAGCATTACGGCTAGTTAGCGAGAAATAAACAGAACGTAACGAAACATTGGCATTTCCCACGCGAGCCAACAAAATGGCTGGCAACAACACCAACAATACCAACAGCTTGGCCAAGTTGCGTGCCAGTGTCTAAAACTTGGCAAGCAGCCAGCTAAGTGTGGGGACAACTATGGTTCTGGCAAAAGGCAACAGGCAACAGGCAACAGGCGGCACGCCCTGGCTGACAAAATGCGCAACAGTTTAAAGTAGGCGTTAGCCAGCAGGGCGCGACTCGTGACACAGCCAAAGGAAATGCCCCTCCAGCAACTTGGGCAAACATTAGACTTTGGCCACACAGCAACAAGAAAACTTGGTTAGCATATATTAAGTGCCTTATGAATATACTGTTCCTGTCTCGACCATGAATGTCGCAAAATATTCTGACCTCAAGCATTTTAAAGAATTAAAGAAATAAATATCCTACTAATTTTTTCCAAGTGGTTTAGATCTGAATTATTTCAGACTTTCATGTTTTAGATAATAATATTTTAATCTTTAAGCTTGGTGTCAGAATATTTTTAAACTCGAACTTTTTCTTTAAGGACATAAATACTTCAATTATTTTATTAATTCCTCAAGCTTAAGGATTTTTTTTAGTTCAGAATATATTCAGATTTTCGTGCTGAAACAAGCCAATTTTTTTCCTGCATTTATTTATAATAAATATTAAAATTAGTTCTTTAATTCTTTAAAATATTTGAGGTCGGAATATTTTTAGCCACAAGTAGGCATAAAAAACTGAATACGCTCGTGATTTTTGTTCAGTATATCACCCCGCTGGCAACTGTTGCTTAGCATATAGGGTCGAGACTCTGCATTTTATCGTGCGGAAGCCATCTTTCGCCGTTAAATGGCCAATTTGCCAAATGACGTCATTACAGCAAACAAGAGCAAACGACAAGAAAAAGAGAAAGAAATAAAAACGTGACAAAGGAATGCCCAGTTAGAAAGCGTAGAGAGCAACGGACGCAAAATCCGTCCGCATAAATCAATGCTCCGAAAGTAGCCAAAAAAAAGAGAAGAGAACAACAAGAAAAACATCAAAAGAATTAGAAGATGAAGAATAATGTGACGAAAAATGCGAAAATGTGTAAAGTGCGGTTGGAATAGGCAAACTGGCGAACAGAAACTTGAGCGAATTTATCACTTGAGCAGCTTAATGATACTTGGCAAACAACAAACAACAACGGGGAGAACAACAGCACACACACACAAACACATACATACATACACACACATATATATATATATATATAAATATATATACGAAAGCGCATTACAAAGCGTTTAGACGTCTTTCCATTCTTCTTGGCTTTCTTTTGTTTCTCTGTCACTTTATTGCGGTTGTGCGTGCATTTGAACGTATGCAAAATTGAAATGGACAACAAACTCGCACATAGATACACACACACACACACACACACACACACACACATGCACACACACTCATACACGCATACATATGTGAATTGGCAGCCAGAGCAACTTAAGCGATTGTTTATGAGTCCGGGGGCCAAATGAAGTCATAAGTGAATAAACAGCGCCGCTCATCAGACACAATGAATCTTTTGAGCTGGTAGCTCACTTGGATCAGACATTATGGCTCATTTGGTCCAAGGTAGATTAACGAGATGCAGCCACCATAATCAGAAAGAAAGTCGAAAATCCCTCTGAAAGCTACCAAAATTCCAGATCCTTTGAAATAATTTATTATACCAAGAAAAAAAGAAAAAGGAAAATCAATTAGAAAGATTTGTTTTAAGAAATACATTTTTAGAATGTAAAAACGAAACCATTTTCTTTTTTTTTTTGAGATAAAACACTTTCTAAAATTTAGAAAGAAGTAATGAAATTTGGCGACTCGACTGCAGAGTTGTTTGAATTGGGCTGGGAACATACCGCATCAGGCAAGAAGTCTTTCTTTGTTACACAAAGCAGACAAAGACAGGATGACTTTTCCTGCCCTGTGCTGCAGGGGACAAAATAATCAGACATACAGAATTCTATATACATATATAAGCATATATATGTATATATGTATATATCTCGCTGACGATAGCAGGATACCGTAAGATTTTTTTTACTTTCTTCATCCTTATCGTGACACCACTTAAAATGTAATATGGCAGCCAGCACAACAGTTATATTTAAATAAAATAAATTGATAAATTCAATTGAAATATATTATTATAATTTGGTTTTTTCTAATCACTATAATGTTGTTTTCGTTATATATATATAAAGTTGTCACTAAAGATTATTTCTATTCATTTTACTCAGCGCACAGTTTCTGTCTTACTTTAAGACACACCAAACGAAGCAGACAAAACTTTGATTTCATTTTTCAATTTGATGCCTTTTGTGTATTTTAGAGTAAAACATTTGAAGACATCTTATGCCACAAGGACATCTGGTCTCATACTTTGTGTTGTATTCAACATGAAGATTCAAAAATCAAACACATTTAAATATTTAAACTTTAAATTTTTGCGGATTGTTAAAGCTGTTTTGATCTTTAATATTCGTATTGCCTATCTGCGCATATTTTATGGTAATACAAATGAATATTTGTTGGAAAATTCTGTTTTTATTTTATGGAGACAGGCGAAAAGTCAATTTGCAATTTGCATGAGCGAAATTATTTTTTGTATTCATCCGACATATGAAATTATTCGTCATGTGTGGTGTGCAAAGCCAAAATTGAAATTTGTCTCGCTCCTGTGAGTGTGTGTGTCTGTGTGTGTGTGAGTCTGTGTGTGTGTGTGTCTGTGTTTGCAGGGATTAGAATTATGTGCCAAATTAGCTTATTTGACATTTCAATGAGCAAATATTCGTACAAATACGAACAAGTGCAAAGTGTTTGTTGCACGCCCGACTGACTTGGTATGTTGCGTGTGGTTCGAGGTCTTTAAGGTGTTCAGTGTATGTGTGTGTGTGGTGTGTGTGTGCGTGTGTTTGTGTGTCTATATGTGCCTATGTATGCGTGTCCTTGGCGAGCTGTCAACGCTAAAATAAAACTGGCACCCAAAGTGCCACCTCTGTCTCTCTGGTATTTATTTATCTGCTCTTGTCAGTTAATTTCCGTTCAAGTAGCCATTAAAACAATCATTGCGACGCTTAGGCGTCCACCCACCCACTCATACACGAGCACACACACACACACACACACACACACACACACACACAGACACACTCAGTGCAATTTCGATGTGACAAGCTTCGTTTTTATGGGTTGCCATTAACAGCTTCAGCTTGTTGTCACATCTGCCATTTAATAATAATAAAATGACCAAATCCAAGTAAAATAACTCAATTATGCGGCCCACACACATGGACTCGATTCGCCGTTTCATCCATACCCAAAATGCCTGCCACACATCCAGCTTCACTCCACCATTAGATTTGGCCTTAAAGCGCATATATGTATCTACATGTATGTATATGTATGTATATATATATAGTCATAATTTGGCTTAAACTCGTATTGAATTTGTTGCGTATATCGTGTGGCATGTGTCGACTACTGTGGCCCCAACACAACTGGCTGCAAAAAGTTTTCAACAAGTTTTCAACTTTTGATACAATACAAAACCAATTTATCTGTGAACTTGGCACTTAACTCGACATGACAGCCTGCTTGAAAAAGGCTTAAACTGAAACCGAAACAACCAGCCAGCTGACATACAACCAACTCCCTAAGGTGCTTTGGCTCTATTTTTATTAGTATTAAGTGATTAAGGTTTCATTCATTAAATTTAATTACTGTGTTAATGAACCTTAGAGGGAACCTCTTCATGATACTCATTTCTTTCATTTTTATTTTATTTTTTATTTGAAAATTAAACTTAAAGTACGCAGTTAAGTATGTGTTGAAGAAATATCTTAAAAACCACCGAAAACTATTTCACTGGTATCACAGGATCCATTTAAGGATAGTTTAAAGTTTAGTTTAGTAAAAATATATAAACCATTTTTTTTTTTTTTAATTTTGTTAATACATTTGTTTTTATTATTTTGAATATTAGTTTAATTTGTCATTTCCATTTACACAACTAGTTTTAATTGGATTTAGGTTTTGAATTAACGTTTTTAAGGACTTCAGATTCAACATTTCTATGTGAACTCTAATTAATTTTTGTAAATTAATTTTATTTAGTAGCTTAAGCATAAATAATGAATTATTGATTTGATGTGTATCCCTTTTAATTACGCGTCTAATTTAATTTAAAAATGTTCAACATTTTCATATTCACATTAATTTTTCGAAACTGATATTGTTTACTCATCATTTCAAATATTAGTTTTCGCATAATTAATTGATTATTACTTTTATATTTATCTTTCTTATTTACACAGACTGGCAAACCCAAACCAAACTAGTCTCTGGAAAGTTTTGTAGATTTGTTTGTTGCAAAACTTTTTTGTTGCAAAGTAAAACCAATCGCAATGAACACTTTTGAATACCTGTCACAACCGTCAAGCGCACACACACACACGCAAAACACACGCACAGCACAGCACAGACACAGACACAAATACACAGCCAAAAATGGAGAAATATCGCGCGACTCGGTTCGCAATTGATCAAAATTGGTTTGCTTTGGGCGCCACAGGACTAGACCTCGTCCTTGCCAATTGCTTTCGTTCGCGTCGGCACAGGAATAACGACTGAGGCGAATCGAGCTTGGCCCACAGAGTTGGCCGCGATGTGGTCGAAACTCACCACTGGCCTCTGCTCTGTGGTGGACTGCGAACAGCTGTTTATCGAAATGGCGCCAAAAGCCGGCAAGGCTTAATTCTTTGTTTATGTTTCAGCCTTGATAGAGAGAGCGTGTTGGTGTGAGTTAGACGGCACGCGTCGAAAGCTCATCAGTTAAGAGAGTCCGTTAACAGCGCAAGAGAAATGCTGCTGTTAGCCGAAAGCTCTACAAATTACTCCAATTGTTGTTGCCAACTGAAATTCAAATAGCTTGCAAAACTTTGTCTTCGACATGCAACTACAGTAAGCCAAGAGCTTAAGTAATATTTTAGCCACTAAGAAAACGATTAAGTGCATAAGGTCAACAGAGGATTTTTCTTCTGTTGCATTTGCGCAGGGGTTGAGTGTTGTGGTAATAAATAATAAGACTCAGACTGGCCAAATGTCCTTTATGCAGCTCTAATCAGAAACGATTTAGGCAAGTAATACCCAGTAATATCCATGGGGAAGAATGGACTGAGAATACCACTAGTCTCTGGATAGGAATGTTAGGACATTATAGCCAAATATATCATATAGGTAAACCAGATATAATCAGTAGTGGAATTTGCCAATTTTGTGAGAATGAGAAGGCATCCTCAAAGCACATCTTAGCAGATTGGGTCGTGCTTTGGTGGTGCTTTCGGGAAACATGTTTAAGACTCCGAGGTGAAGAATCCCTCAACCCGACTTAGATTTAATTCTTGCATATATTTTGAATTTGACTTTTAGTTTTCTAGTTTCGAGTTTCTAGTAGTTTTTACTTTTGGACTGAGTGGTTTTCTTCTGTGGATTTGCCTCAATCCATGCAGCAAGCTTTGAGCCAAAGCAATAATTTATACAAGTTGCGAGGTGATCAGCTCCTTTTAGCCAAACAGCTTTATTATGTGTTTTTTTTTGCTGTTATTTTTATCATTTTTGTGCACAGATTACAATAAGAGGCCCCATTCAATAAGATTTGAATTTGCGGTAAGGGCCAGATGAGCCACATACGTTTACAGATATATAAAAGTGCATACCTGTTGTCGGCATAATATATATGTGTGTGTGTGTGTGTGTGTGTATATTAAGCAACCGGAGCTGAGTGTGGCCCAAACAATTTAACCTTTGGCGCGGCTTGACAATGCCATCAATCATTTGGCTCTGGCAGCCATCATTTCATTTTGTAGGCAATCTCGCAGGCGTTTATCCTTTAACCTGAACCCAACCGCAAACTCCGAACTCATTCAATTACCCAACTGGCAGCCGAGTTTTGGCAACGGTTCTCCGTTTCGGCTTGCCCTTTGTTTGTATTGCTGCAGATAAAACCCATCTAAGTTATGCCAAAACGTTCGTCGAGCCACTCTCAAGGCGGGAATCATGAAATATTTATGCGGATTGTGTGTATTGTGTGTGAACAGCGAGTGAAACCCAAAAACCGACTGATTAAAATGCTGCAGTGCCGACAGCTGGCCCACAACTAACTTATTTGGTTTTGGATCAAGATTTGGGGCTGGGTGTTGCTGGCCACACCCAGCTCATTGGTTAAACGGGCCCACAGCATATTCCACTGCTCCGATAATCAATCATAATGAAAGGTAGACAAACCAGCCAGCCCCATACGTGATTGTGGGTGTGTTTGGATCTGTCTGGATGTGTGTGTGTGGGTTAATTTTATAAACTACTTTACAATAATTTAATTCAGGTTAAACAAACTTTACCAACTAATTAACGCACACACGTCCCACATAAATTGTATGCAAGGGTTAATTGACTTGGCCATAAGTTGAAAGGGTAGCTTTAAAGTTGAAAAATAATAATTGAAAAGTGTTGTATATCCAGTCCGGCTCCCACCTAGCCCATCCAAGGCTCATAAATGATAAAGTTTTCCCTCCCATCTGCGTCTGCTGGGAATTCAACTTGTGCGCTGGTCCATATTTTATTGGGTTTTATTGTTAGCAGTTTTCGATGTGGGTCCATTCAATCGATTTGCTGCAGACAACTTGCTGTACAAACTTGTTGATGAAGGGCAACATTACTTTTGTTAACTCTGCTGGGATTTGCGAACATCTGTCAGTACATTAAAGCACTTCCTTCAAGTAATAAATAATCAATACACGCATCGAATTACAGTCTTAAGCAGCCAATTAATTATTACGAAATTATTTGGTCGACATTCAAAACCTTAAAAGGTCATCAGCTCTCTATTAACGCTGCACAGTGGCGCATTCTGACGATTTCTTTTGAAAATTCCATCTTCCACAGACTTTTGAAGGAAATCTTCATAATTTAGGCATGTGTCAAGCTCTTCTTAGCTTTACAGGATGCTTCAAAGATATTATTTTATCCGAATGAAACATAAACAATTCTTTATCAAATACATTTATATATTTTATAACACGCTTCCATCAACATTTTTATTTATTTTTATTAAATTTATATTTATTTGTTAAGCAATCGCAAGACGTACTAAAAAATGATTTGAAAACCATTCCAAAGCGCATTATATCGAAAAATTATTTTAGAAGTAGGCCACAGGATTAAATGTCGATCTATAGAGCATTTCGAAAATATTCATTCTACTTTTTCCATCAGTTCCCCCCAAAATTATCCAAATTCGATTTTTCTTTTATAAATAAGTGCATACTTCTAAAATTCCCAAAATGCAGCGATTAATAACATTTGTTGTTGGAGGCATTGTGGGCTTTCTAATTGCACAGCATAACGTAAGTCCCACCAAATGAACACATCTCGTAATATTCCAGATATTCCAACTTCTCTTCTAATACTTTTGCAGTTTTAAATGGATTTCCCGAATAATTCAATGAATCGGTTAACAATTCAATGAATCGGTTAACAATTCAATCAAATAACGCATGCTGCAATTTGATGGTCAAGCAAATTCCACACAAATTATAATTGAATATTTATTAATTGGGAAATATTTATAATGGAGCCTCTCATCCGTCTCGGCATATTCTTTGGCCTGAAGTTGTGTGACTGGGATCAGTAAGCCATACTTATAAGAATTCGAATGGACCCATATCAACTATGCACAAATCATAATAGTAATCATAGCTCGAAATGTTAAAGCAAATAAAATAAGATATTCGATATTTTAATGTTTTTATTTTACAATCTTCAAATTTGCATTGGCGGATCTCTGAATCTATTGAACGGAAATGGATTCACAACAGTTGAGTTTGATTAGGAAAATTACGAATATATCAGGGCTGCTCCAAGTTACGTGAAAGTTTTCCGCTTTCGTTTTCAATAGAAATCTAAAATCTAAATAAATTGCACGCCCAAAAACAGAAAGTTGTTTTTCTGACATATTTTAAGCATGTCAATTTTGAGTTGTGCTCACAAATAATTTATTTAAAATTTCGTTATAAGATATTAGCCAGCATTGAGTATTGCAAAATAATGATATTAATTTGTTGCTCTGCGATCTGTATGTATGACTGAGATAAGTTCCTCAAAATCGGCCCGATTCTTAATAAAGCCATGCAGAAAAGCGATTTACAGACTTGCTTTAAGATAAAAGAAGCCTTTTTCGATTAATTTTTGGTATATCAGATAATTTTGCACTCATTCTGTGATCAGGATTCTTCTGCAGAATAGAAGAACATTTTATTGCCTTAAAGTTAGTACGTTCTTTTTATTTAGTTTAAGTTTTCACTTACAAGGTCCGCAACGCCGTTTGCACAATAATAAGCCCGTTATTAGGCCCAGTGCGAATGATATTACGTGAGTCATGGCTGGATTTTCGGAATTAATCGACTTAGATGATATTTATAGTTCCAATACCTTCAAAAATTACGAATAATACAAATTGAAAGTGTAATGGCTGTTTAAGAATAGTTACTGTACCATTTGGTCTATATAGATTATACTTAGGATCTCGCTAATAATTCCTTCCAATTACAAAACCAACGGCGAGACCAAAAATCAAGATAATCAGCCAATCCATTTCCATTTTATGCCAAGAGTGAAAAAATGCTTAATCCAAAAATATATATTTCTGCAATAGTTTAAGTTGTATACAAACTGACAGATTCTGTAGGGCCTGCTGCTTATAAGTTCCAAACCATTTAAATCAGGGATTGGAACCGATAGTGATCAAAACATTTAAAGAAAACTAATTTATTGAAACGATAAAAACTCGTTATCTCTATACCATCTCTCCATGACAGATATATAGAGGCTCAGTAGAAGCTGTTACCGGACTCTGGCTGAATGTATAGAAGGATTCATCACTTCTTCGGCCACTCTCCGGCCCTCCATAGGAGAAGAGAAACATTTTTGGGTCTTCTTTCCTCTCGGACCTTTCTGATATTCAGCCAAGGAAAACAGTGCCTGCAAACTAGTTATTCACAGGGACTGTCGAAACAGTCCATGTAGGTGGATCGGTGGGTGGTTGGATTTCGGCCCCCCGCCGACAATCGCCTCAACTCAACCATTATTTATGGTTATGAAAGTCGTGCATGGCCTTAAAGAGTTAAACAATGGATGTTAAATGCAGTTGAGATATGCACTTCATGAGGTCTGCTTAATTGGCTTGAAGCAAACGAACTGTCTCAATGTGATTTATGGTATCTTAACCAAAGATATTTATGATGTGACATTAATGGTAAGAAGGGGTGCTGATATATGTGCAAACACTTAGACAGGTAAATAACATGTACTATGTATATATATTTCTATATATATATATATATAATTGTAAATTCAAATACTGTGCCACTTGGCTTTGTCGTAGGATGCTGTTGATGCTTGAGTGCTGGCCAACTTCGATGCAAAAGGGAGATTTGCTTGGCGTGCGACTTGTGTCGGTTTCATTTAACAAATTTACTTTCTGGCAGTCACACGTTCAAAATTTCAAAACAGTCTACAAAATTATATTCAGATTTTTTTTTTTGATTTTCCTTTTTTCGTTATTTGGAAGTATTTTGGAATGTGCGATTCCAAGCCTGGATCATCAGGCCAAGGCCAATGTGGCTGCCCAAATCCCTCATGCCGGCCACCTCCGACACTGCGGCCGACCTGCCGTCCGCAGCCGTCGCTCTTACAGAAGCTCAACTGCATTTCCTGTAATCGACTGTTCTTCTTCCTTGTTGGAACTGGTGTTGGTCTCTACTGGAACAAGGTGAAAGAGGACGTGAAGCGGGCACAGGAGGAGGCCAACAAAACTGCACAGCAAAAAGAAAAGGAGAGAAAGGAGAAGGAGAAACAGGAGAAGGAGAGGGAGAAAAAGGAGAAGGCCGAAAAAGAAAAGCGGGAAAGGGAAGAAAGAGAAAGGAAGAGAAGGGAAGAAAGAGAAAAGGAAAAGCGGGAAAGGGAAGAAAGAGAAAAGAAGAAAAAGGAAGCAATAGATAAGATAAAAGAAGAAATGAGGCCCTACAGATAATATTGAAAAACAGGAAGAGCGAAGTTTAATAAAGAAAAGAGGAATTTCAATGCAGTTTTTTTTTCCTAAATCCCCGAATAAAAAAGTTAATTGAAACCACAAAATGAGTGCTAAATATTGGAATTTAATATAATAGTAAATCGAATGCTAATATTTATTATTGTGTTTGCATCTATGCTCTGTGTTCCTTAGATACGATTCCAAGTCCATTTCCCGTTCCGAATCCTCTTCAGCAACTATTTCTTTCATGAGAAATTTGTTCCCCAGCAGATCCTTAAAGGAGAATAATTTTAGTTCAACGTCGGTCTGCTTGATATCTCGTTGTTCGACTAAGGGGAAACAAGATTTTATTGAAGCCGAACAAATTTTAGTTTTGCTCAAGTGCACACCGTTGTCTCACTTTTTCCATAACTTCTATTTCTATTTTTTGGGCTTTTCTTTGTCGTCCTTGGACCCTTTGTCCTTGGACTCTTTGTCCTTGGGGAACGTCTTGCCATACCAGAGGCCTACCAGTACTCCGGCGAATGTGGCAGAAATGCGCTCGCACAACATATGCATGATGAAATTTGATCTTTTGAGTAACTATTACACAAACGTGTCCAATTTACCCTAATAATTTTGTATAATTTTCCTAGACATTAATATTTTGCCGGTATGTTTAGATAAAAAGAGTAAACTGAATTTATTACAGCACAAGTTTTCAGAAGCTGAAATATGGAATCCACAAAACAAGGGCCTACTTGTGAAATTCAAGACTTGTTTTCATTTTATTTAAACAAAACATTCTTTAGTTGAGTCTCGGACAAATTTGTTTAATTCACTTACCAGCAAAGGACCAAGCCGTTTGCTTAAGCCTTAAATTCCAAATTACCTCGTCCTTGAAAAAGAAAAATAATCATCTAATTTAAGAATTATCAAACTGATGCCATCAGACACTTTGCCTTGGGTCACATTATAATTTCAAATGACAATTGTGGCACGTCAAAATGTCACAAGCTGCGACTGTTCGTGCCACATACTTACTCAAGGCCCAATTGCCCAATTGCCTCGAGCAATACATTACTTGGCCTCTTTTTGACGGTGCAAAAATAAAAAATAAAACCAAAATCAAAATATTATGTCACTGTATACTCTTTTATACAAGTTTACTCGAAGCTTTTCATTTCACAGAGATATACCACATATAAGCGTATGTAATCGTGGGTTTGCCCAAGTCAGTTTCTCATTTTTACTTTTCACATAATTAAAACACTCACGAGATTAAATCAACCAACAGGGCTCTTCGCATTTGTATCCCCTTTACATAAAGGTAGAAAGAACATATAAGAAAATATTCACAAATTAAACGCAACATAAATAATAAATTCGGTGATTCCGCTTTGAGGATTTAATTTGAAATTCAATTTGTATTAGTAATGCTTTGAGTTACACGAGTTCCATCGATTTACGGTGCTACATTTTAAATACAGTATCTTTAAGGTAAAATCTGTCCGTAATAATACATAATATATGAGTCTTTATTTCTTATGTATTTTGCTCTCTTAGATTTAAAGAGATTTTTGTATATTTTCGTGCTGCTTTCAGAAAACTGTACTCATAAAAATGCGTGGATTACGTTTTATAATAATAATAAGCGGAATTCGTGTAACTGTATGAAAAAGGTACAGTAAAGGACATAAAATATAAACAATCGATTCATTAGATTCATCACTAGAAGAAATACATCAAATACATCGGAGACTGCCGATATTCAGCCACGGCAATTCCAACCATGGGATTGCCTCAAGGGCCTCAAATTTAATGATGAAGAGTTATGCGTGTAAAAGCAGATGGTATTTAATTCCATGTCTCTATAAGTAAGTTCAGTGAATGTCCTTTAACCCCACCAACCCAATACATAGGTTTGTATAAAATTAAACAATTTTACAGGAAAAGCTTGATGAAATCGGCAATTTGCATAAGCAAACACACAGAAAACTGGAACGCATAATTTTATTATTCTACTTATTCCCTAATATTATTGTTTTTCCCTCATTGTTTATACTTAATATAATAAGCAAATTCACTGTTAATCGAGAATTTAAATGAGGCTCCTAATTTTGTGTACACACAAGTTAATACTTTTTTCACAATCTATATTAACGGTTTCAAATTATCAAAATTGGAATTAAAATTCAATTACTTAATTCTACTTATAATTACTATATAAAAGAGGCACAGGTTTCATATATATGTAAATGGAATAAATACTATCAGAAAAAGGCTCGATGCCCGAATTAAGAGTGGCCAGCAATATTTCGCTTTAGCACATCTTTAATTATTCTGGTAACAATTGTGAGCCAAAAACTCATTGCTTATGACTGGATTATTGATTAAGTTCAGTTCTGCGCCGCAAATTGAAGCCAGATGACCAAGATGGAGCTTAAAATATTAGCGCAAAGCCCCCCCCCCCTCCCCCGAAAAGAAGGCTCCAATTGATTTCAGGCTGTAATCCGAGAATTATATTGCTTTATTTTTCGATTTGGGAAATGTAACAAATGGCATTGGAATTGCACATCACACACTGGTTAACCGATTGTGAATTACACAAGTTAAGCTACATACTTATTGTGTTGTATAAGCAAGAGCACAAATAGCTGCTGGCAGGTGAGCTGAGCTGAGCTCAGCTCAGTTGTGTGGCAGTGCTCGACCATGCCTCTCGCCTCACGCCTCAATGCGCCGCGGCACTGGTAAAGGTGAAGCAAAACAATTTCAGTTAGCTGGCGAAAAGTTCTTCAATTGCACACATGTTGTGGCTAGGTGAGTGTGTAAGTGTGTGTGTGTGTGTGTGTGTGTGTTGAGTGTATGTTTGTTGTGCTTGAACAATGTACTCGTAGCACACACAGAGAAACCGAGTAGAGGGAGGGGAACTCACCTTGGTATCTGCAGTGCAATCTCGTCCAGGCTGTCGGATGGACTCATGGGGGTGCGCTCGAAGAGGCGGGAGGGCGCCAGGGTCAGGTGGCCAGTGGAATCGGTGACACATTTGAAGACCTTAGCGCCACGCCGCTGGCGCTGCTGTTGACGCTGCTGCTCGGCGCGCTTCTTGCGCTTGTTCTCCTCGGCCCGCTGGAGATTATGCAAGCGAAAGAAGAACATTGACATTCTGCGGGGGTGTTTGAGCCAAGGGGCGCAGCGGAGTGGGCGGGGCGTGGCGAGGCGGGAGCGGGGGTAGGGGTGAACATTTTGTTGTGCAAGCGAAGCGGGCGAAACGGTTGTTTTTTTAATTGTATTTTTTTTATTTGAATTGTAGCCGCAATTGGATAATTTCGAATTTATCGTTTTTAATGCAGTTTTTGACGCGCACATTGTTGTTGTTGTTGTTGTTGTTGATGATGAAAGTTGTTGTTATTTTTGCATTCCAAATAATTGAGTAAAGCATTTGAGTTATTTTTGTTGTTGTTGTTGTTGTTGTTGTTGTGTTGTTTACATTTGTTTTTGTGGAAGCAGCATGATTTATGCAACGAAATCGACAATCGTTACGTTCTCTGCTTTGAGCTTTGTGCTTGTGTGCGTGAGTGTGTGTGTGTGTGTGTGTGTGTGTGTGTGTTTGTGTGTGTGTGTGTGCTGCATTTCTGGGAGCTGCTGTCATAGAGAGTCATTATTCTACACATAAATAAATACACATTGCTTACAAGTTGCACATGCAGAAAGTAAGAAAGCAGAAAGTGAGTCAAACATTAATATAAACCGACCAACTGAGAATGCTCGACTAGCATATACCCTGTATGGTGTGCTTTAAACAGCAATGCATTTATGTACACTTACTAAATGTCTTATGTCAAATATTTTTGGTATTATTTTGTTGCTTTCCCATCTAAAGAAATTTGAAATTAAAATCAAATTTAATGTGTATAAATGGGTATAATTTACTTTATAGTTCAGGATACTATATTATTAGCTATTGCTGATAATTGAGATCATTTACTTGTTCGTTTAATATACCCTCTTTGGAGAACTCTCCGGACACTGGGTATTGAATACCAAATCTAAATGACATGTGACCTCGGGGCACACATAAAGCATAGCAAAATCTACTTCCGGCAGCATCAATCAAATTCAAGCTCTACCCAGAAGCAGAGATAGATATAGAGAGAGACAGAGATAGATATAGAGAGAGTCAGAGAAAGAGAAAGAGATATGCATAGAGAAGCTGGATATGGGACATAGTTGGACAGCAGCTTGTAAGCTCAAAGAGCAAACCGGAAATTGAAATATGAGAGAGATTTGGGTTTTTTTGAAACGATATCTTTGTCCAAAAAGAAAATAGAAGCGAATTCAACCAAAAAACCAAATCGGAAACGAGCGGAAATTCTTGACCAAGGCCCCACAGCAATTCCATTTCTTCACTTAGCTCATTTATTTGGCCACAAAGCAGCTGGCAGCAAAATCAACTGACAATAAATAGAATAAGAATAATGGAAAATTTCGGGCATTGATTGATCAAGTCGCAATCAGGCGTTAAATACATATTAAATGCGAATGATTCCCTTGTCATCAGCAGCAATGGGCTTCCGTTCAATTAGACAACAGTTACTTTGCCTAATGACAACGCTCTTGCCGCACCTAATGAGGCAGCCTCAAGAGCGGCGGGTGGGGGGAGTGGCGCGAGGCGCCTCCTTGGTGTTTGTGTCAAAAAATAAATTAATCGAAATTTCCATAAATTGACTTAAGACACTTTCGTGGCTACGGTGGTGCAGACGCCGGCACCAATACCAATCGAAGTATAATGCGGCTCCAAACTTAATTACCAATCGGGTCCCAGACGGGTGCTAAGGCAGACCGAGAGAGAACGAGAGAGAACGAGAGAGAACGAGAGAGAACGAGATAGAACGAGAGAACGAGAGAGAGAGAGAGAGAGAGAGAGAGAGAGTCAATACAACAAATTAAAGTGGGAGCAGAATAGCTGATGGAAGTGCAAATCAGATGCCCTGCAAAAATTAAGCGGAAATCGTTATATTTTTTTTGTAACTCTAAAAAGCACAACAAAAATAAAAGAAAAATATTAAATTAATTAAATTAAATATTTAAAATAAGTTCAGTTTTTACAACTAAAATGAAACAAAAAGAAATCAGGCACGTTGCAGGTGTTTCTCGACTACAGGGTATCTAAAGCCAAACACTTTGCATCATCATTAGCTCAGACACTCTGCACACTTTGTTAATTAGGCAAACGCAGTCAGTCTTTAATGGCTCTGTAATTTCAGCGGGTTTTCCATTGCGCACATTTTGGGGCCAGAGCTAAACGATTCAGATGCGCTAACTGAAGTATATTAAGGCTTAATAGATATCTGAGTGCCTGGAATTTAAATGATCAGTGCAAATGATTTTTAAAGTTGCTGCTCAAAACTTGACTCCTCCTTAGCAGCTCAAAATTGGGTTTTAGCAATTTAGATTTCTTAAAAAACAAGACTAAGTTGAAGAACTGGATTATCCCTCAGTGAAAAGTATATTTAAATCATTGTTTAACTCTTTTATCAAGTCAATTTGTTGGACTTCCCTAAAAGTATAACGAGATGAAGAACCTTAGAAAAAACGTCAACAACTTCTTATCCAGAATCCGCAAAGGAATATACCAATAATATAATAGTTATAATTAAATATTATTTGAAATGAAATAATCTTCGGCTGATATACAAAGCTTAAAAGGTAACTCATTCAGTGCCGGAAAGTCAGTTAGTAATTGGAAATCGGATATTTTATTGCCTTCTGGCTGTGGCACTTTTGTGGCAACACCGCAGATGACTGCTCCCCACAAACAACAACTGTGCAACTTGAAATATGGAAACCGACTTTAAAATTGAAATAAATAAACTATAAATACGACAAACAAAAAGCTGAAATGACGGTCAGTAAATAGTAAAAATTCAAATTGAAAGTGATTCACTTTGATGTGATTTGCATACAGAGAAAGATGTGTGTAATATAGTCCTGTAGTCCTGCTCCCTTCCTTTTCCTTTTTCCCCTGTACTAAAACACAATGTATAAAATTAGTTGGTCAGTTAAGCAAACCTAAACACGGCTTATTAAAACGGGCACTGTTTGGCTCTTAGTTCTGTCAGCTATGAGCCACGTAGCAACGTATTAAATGATTTCACGCCCCCACTGCAAAGTCGTGCAACAAAACAAACAATGCCGACACTCGGACAACATTTCAACAAGCACCAAACGTACAACGGGCAATAAAAAGAAATACAAAGAAAGAAAGGAAAAAGATGGAAAAAGGAACATCAGCTCCATAATCATTAGGGCACAAAAACATGGTCAAAAGCAAAGAACTGCGATACGCTGGCTTTTGTCTCCGATTGGGTTGAGTGCGTTGAAGCAAACACACACACGCACACACTCACACACGCACAATCAAGTGCTGACCAGGGCACTATTAACAATGGGGAGCGGACTGGGGGGAGGGTGTTGCGATTGCGAGTTGCGAGTTGCGAATATAAAGCAAAATGCCGAAATAAACACTTGTGCGAGCTCCCACTGTGCTTGCCTCATGCTGCTCAGCTGCCAACAAAAGGGCATATTTTCCAGCTGAACAGAGTGTGTGTGTGTGTGTTGGCATGTACACAGGACACAGGTCATTCCATTGTCCTCATGATGAGGTCTGCCGTAAAATGCTGGCCTTGCTGCCCAACCGCAAAAGAAGAAGAAAAAGATGCGTAATAAAAATGTAGACAATTTTTATGACACCGAACAATGAATGAAGATGGCCACTTTATTTCTTCATTAAAAACCCGTATTGATTGCCTCACACGCCTAAACACCAAACTAATACATACTCTCCCCCCCCACTCCCACTCCCACCCTGCACCCACTTAAACTTCGGAGAGACAAGGTTGCCCTTTGATTTACTTGGCAGACACGCACGTGCCAGACGGCTGTGTATATCAGTAAATAAATGTCAACAATAAATATTAATCATACGCAATGCTGCAACAGCTCACTTCAAATGATCTAAAATTGCAAACGCTTCTCAATTGTCCGCCGAGGTGTGAAAAATATACCCTTAATACCCTGCAGCATCAGAATAAAAAAAAAAATTAAATTTATTATTTACTGCTTATTTAAATAAAAAGAATTTAAAAAAAATACAGAGGAAATACAAAAAAAAAAGAAAGAGTATAATTTGTTGGTGTAATGAGTATGTGCAAGTCGTGCATTATTATTTGATAACAACAGCAAATTGAAAAGTTTATTTTGCACGCTCAGCTGGTTTAGGCCCGTTGTTGGTTGGCCTTTTGTCTGGATTCACATTTTCGTCCTTTGCATTGTTTTGCGGCTTTTGATCTGCTTGAATTTCAATATGCCTGAGCTTGACATTTCATGGAGTGTTGAATTGCCGAGCATTTGCAATTGTGCTTGTGCAGGCAGTTCCATTAAATTGTGGCCGCAAAGTTGTTGTTCACATCAAATTATAAACTCGGCCACAAATTATGCAAAATATGCATATCAATTTAAGCTGCAAAAACTCCAAGTGCAATTGTCTGACACATCAATTTAAATACAATCGAAATTATGTTTCACGTCCAATATTGGTAAGAACTTCCGCAAATGCAGTTAATTAAGCCATTGCTTATGGCTTAAACGGTATGTTATTTGGCAAGCCAAACTTTTGGGAAACAATGGCAGCCATAAATATTTCATCTGACAGCCATAACTTTCGAGCATGTGAAATATCTTTTTAGTTATTTTGTGTGAAAACTGGCAAACTTTGGCATGTCAGCAGTAAGAAAACTTTCGAGCTAATTAAATCACCCACTCACATATTGTGAACGCACTTGAGCCACTGCTTGGCCAGGCCAACATAAAGCAGCCAAGAACTCGACTTGAGCAAATAATAGGACTGAACTCAAAATATGAATATAAGCTATATATATATATATATATATATGTATGTATATGTGGAAGCGACTACAATGACTGAGCAGAGACGAGTTTGCAAAAGATGATGGGGATGATGGGGGTTGGTGGGGATGGTGGGGATACTGTGGATGGTAGCCAGTTCACAGCAACAACAAGAACGACAACAAAGGCTTACAGCGTGTGTGTACCTCGTGTGTTGGTGTGTGTGTGTGTGTGTGTGTGTCAAAAGGATTGGAATTTTAATTTGATTTCGCATTGATAGCATTGAGCAAATGGTGACAGCTTACACTGGTCATGCGGGTTGCGTAACGGGTGCAAGAAGTGTAAAAAAAAAATAAAGAAAACTTACATGTGAAAACCAACCAACTAGCTTGTGGCTGCGTGTAACAGTTATAGGACTATCATTATTGTTGATATTATTGTTATTGTTATTGTTATTGTTATTGGTATTGGTATTATTGTTGTTGTGGCTGTTGCTGTTGCTGTTTCTGTTGCTGTTGCTGCTCATGTTGCATGAGGACGTGATAGATACGGATGGGTGGAAGGAGAGATAGTTGCTTAAAATACAATTACACACAGTTACACAGCACAACACAACACAACACAACACAACACAAACACAACACAAACACACAGACAGATGCAGGGCAAGTGGCAAGTATTATCTTTGGCAGCTCCCAAAATTGTTGCTTTATTTATTTATTGATTTGTTGTTGTTGTTGTTGTTGTTTACCTGACGACGTTTTACTTCAGTTAAATGCTTTATACAAATTCTTGAATATTTTTCTTGTTTTTCTTGATTTTCTCGTGTTTTGTCTTAGCTTGAGCACAGTCTGTAGTTACACTTTCAGTTGTTTTCAATGTTGTCTATATTTACACTACTTTGGTCAATTGGCCAATTGAGGCCAAAAGTGTTGCTTAGTTTATGACTTAGGCACTAATTAAAGCTTTTACCAAACCGTGTACCATTTTTGTGGTCATATGTACACTTAAATTTAAAGCTAATAAATATGTATTTGGATATATTTCAGCTACTATATAGAGTATATTTGGCTAATGTGTCTAGTATTTTATATATATTAGTTATGCACGAGTCTCACATTGATGTTGCAACAGCTTAGAAGATTCTATAAAATTGTGTTTCTGTTTACTATATATATATATATATATTTAGGAGTTGGCGTTGTTTGTTGGTCCGCAGTTGAGTTAAGCACACCGAATTCTACATTTATTTACATATAATTAATTTTATTTATTTATTTTTTACACAGCACATTTCTGTAATTTATGTTTGGTCAGTTTGTTTAGGTTTAATTGGAGTGTTGGTTCTGGTTGCTGTTTACAGAATTCGTTAATTGCAATATTGGTCCTGTAAATAAATCAAAATTGTATTAAATTCCAACGCCAATCCACCAAACGCACCACATCCGACTCAACTGTGCCGCTCGACTCCATCCGACGACTGAAAACCACTTTGTGCTAACTTTGCCAGTGCAATGAAATTATTGCCATAAACTTTTTACCAAACGAATTGCAATAAAGGAAAAAAAAAAACGAAGGAGCTGAAAAGAATGCCACTCATAATGGCACAATGCAAGTGCGTTCCCCAAAGTGCTAGCAAAGATGGAACCATCCTCAAACTGACACTCCCTCCTCCGTCTCCAAATTCCATGAATGCTCTGCAGCAGCCGCCTTTGCTCGATGCGTGCTGGGCAGCTGGACAGCTGGGCAGCCATTTCACCCAGTGCCACGCAAAACAGCATCCACTTGGACTAATTCAATTGTTTACAGTTTTGAGATAGTCGTAAAAATAATTGCATTACGCAGTTTTGCAACAGCGATGTACAAATTATGGAATTCGATGTGCATTTTTTAAATGAATCGCAACATTTTTTTATGCCTTAAATCTTTGTCATATATTTAATGCAAGAAACAATGCACAGCATCAAATCATTGTTGCATGTTTTCAGAGGTAAAACAGATAAGAAAATTCGCGATTTTATTTTTTTAATGCCATTGAAACTTTTCATAAGATTATGAATAAATATGTCTGATTTCCAGCGAGTTTTTTAAATGTGCACACAGAATTGAAAAACTGTCTGTTTTTTAACAGTCGACAGAGCAAATCTCATTACTGTTTTCTGAATTTCAAAAAAAGCGACATTACTGAACTTATTATGTCTTTCATGCTTCGGCTGTCGAATAAACTTTCGTTTGTGTTTTATTTTTAGTAGCTTACGTACTCGTTAGTATACACACCAGACAACATATTCCACTTAGAGGCGAGCAGTCAAACTGTCAGTTAAGGGACTAAAAATAAGTTTAATTGCATTGCCACACATTCACAGGAGGAATGCGAACCAGGCAAGCCGGTGTGACAATCACAAAAAACAATCTACTGTAATTAGTAATCAATTGTGTGCAGTTTGTGTCTGTACTTAGACTCAAGCAACAAGGAAATCAATAAATAAACCACAAGCAAAGTTACTCATACGCACAGTGTGACCACACAAGTTGCATGACGTAATAAGCAGTGTAACTTTACCTGGAAGCTGCCAGCCAAAAACTGCAGCTGACACTTATTAAACACAGCTGACACGACAGGACAACAACAAACTGGGACTACTCTTTGGCTCTGGTTGTGGCTACCTTTTGCTCCGCGTTGTGGTGCAGCAGCTGCACGTTGCATGCGACAAAATGCGCCGAGCGATTGCTCCGCATCCATTTACCAAATTGAATTTACGACTCCTCGCACGCACAGGCCACATCAGCTGCAGTTTTCGCATACACACCAAAAAAGAAAACCGAGGGAAATTTGCGTTGCTGGCAGCGGGCTGCAGTTGCAGCTGACCTTTTCATATATATTATTTAAAAAATGAAAAACAAGACGAAAAACTAGAGAGAATGGCTGACTATGAGTTGATGATGATGATAGTGCCATACTCTGCTGTTTGACTACTGCTTGACGAAGCTGAGAAACCTTCTAAGGTAATTAAGTATTCTTTTCGATTGCATCCTTTTCCAGGAGCAGTTATATAATCTATCTCGAAGCTTAAAGAAAAATAATATTTTTATTTAGATTTTAAACGGAGTCAACAACTATCAACATTGGGGGAGCGTCCTCTTAAATTTGTGGCCCTCTCTGCTGGGAGATAAAAACAAATGTCAAGCATGTCACATATGCGACAACTGGCGCAGTTTACCAACAGACTGACAGACAGACTGACTGACTGACTGAGTGACATTTGGTTTGGGTTCTTGGGCTGTGTTTTTGTGCACGTTAAAAGTTCAAAGCAATTTTTAAAGAAACGACACAGAAAACAAAAAACAACACGCAGCGGCAAAAAGGATTTGCGGATGTGGTCAGAAAGCCACAAGGGACAAGTCAGCAACCAGAATGAGTTAGGAGACAGAGAGACAGAAAGAGAGAGAGAGAGAGTGTGAGAGAGAGAGAACGAGTTAGAAAGTAATAGAAATAGAGAGGGTCTGAGTGCTGAGATTGCCAAAGAAATTACATCAATTTATTTTTCGATTTTGGACAGACAATGATTTGTTGTGCTTCTCGTTGCTATTTTCAAGCCAAGAAAATACTTTCACACCAAAGACGCAAAACAATTTTCAATTCACATACGCACACACACACACATGTACACTCACATTGTGGCATGTTTGTGCTGTGCAAGCAGGAAAATCACTCATACGCCTCGTGTGTAATAAACTGTTAATGAAGCGAGAGACTTTGTGTATAGCAGCTCAATTTGTAAATTTGAAGACTTATGACGCATATTATGCTTGAATTGGCCAATGAAGCATTGCTAATTGGATTAGTTGACGGCAACACATAAAAAAAAAAAAACACATCCATACCACAACGAGACATTGATCAAAGGCGGGGCAGCTCAGGTTACACTCCCCAATTTAAACCTGATACGGAAACATGGAAATACACTCTCATATGAGCGTTTCAATGCGATTTTCTGGAGCTGTTCGGCGAAGACAAGCTCAATAAATAAATAAATAAATAAATAACAGCGATAATCTGCACTTCGCAGCTGTTGAAATGACAATTTCGCAAATAAATAAGGATGGGAATTAAATTGTATTGAATAGAGTACGGGGACTATCGAAATGCCAGCAGCGACATCCAAAAGGTCCTTTCGCAGTAAACTAAAAAGAAAACTGCAAAAGAAAGGAAATAAAATAAATATAATGCGAATCGCACTCTTGATTTGTTGAAGGCGAACATTTGAAATTAGCTGAGTGCAGATAAAATAAAACAGGAGAGCAACTAGCAGGGGGAAGGCAAATAACTCTACCTATTTGCTAACGTAATTATTCACAACGGCTTAGAGCCCTTCCGCATTTAATTTAATTAGTCGAGCCTTAAAAAGAGCTTTAAAAAAACCAATAACAATAAAAACATGAAATGCCAAGCAATCATTTGAATGGACAATTTTGTAATAATTTCATAAATGATTCATATTAAATACATATAATATATTGATGTTCTTTTCGTGTTAACCCTTGACACTTAATCGCATTAAAGTCAGCAGTGAATCGAATACATAAAA
>JAWNMG010000674.1:600000-791522 GCA_035044245.1 Drosophila nr. fundita
CTGGCAGGCATTTCTGTGCCTTCTTAACCACTTCCTAACCAAAGAGAAAGATGGAGGCACACAGTGAAAGGGGTGGAAGAGGGGTAGAGTGGGGAGAGTGTATCTCAAAGGTACACATACCACAGTGCCACATCTTTTCATATTGTATATCATTTACGTTTATCTTGTTTGACATAGATATTTCTTATCTGCATTGATTCATCGTCTCAAGATACTAACTTGGCTAGATCTTTTTATAATCTGCAATTAAATTACACTTTTATAAATAATATGCTCGGTATTAAATTTTTGAAGAAGTGTCTCAGCTCACTGTTAGTCTAGGCCACATTGCCAATACCCATTCCTAATCCATTTGGTAAGTTTCTCTAGAGTAGATTTTGACATTGGCAATTGTTTCCGGAAAGTTTCTATTACTGGTTTTTTTCTTGGCAAAAGCTCTATACACTTCACTTCTCTGCCCCTTTGCTTAGGCCATAAATTTGCCATGTTTGAAAGCCACTTGAAACTGTTGTTTCAATCTTAACCCTTGGTGCTTCTCAAGGTTTTTCCAGCTTCGGCCAAATTGCTGAGCAATTTTCTTTTTTTTTTGGTTTTCCTGGTTGCGTTTTACATTTTCGGGCTTTTGCGGCAGATGAATATAATCTTTACACCATAAGCGAAAGAGAGTGAGAGAGAGAGAGAGAGAGAGAGAGAGAGAGAGAGAGAGAGAGATGGAAAACAGCAACAACTTCACATGCAACTGTGAGATTTTTCGTGGCTCGTTTATTTATTATGATTATTTATTTTGTTTTACTTGAGTTGCTGCTGCCGTCGGTTAGTTGCCACAGATGTTGGCAGTTCGTGTTGAGTTTTTTTTTTTTGTTTTCCTTTTCCGTTAGCCAGCTGCCACCGAGAAGATCACAACATCTGTGTGTTTGTGTGTGTGTGTGTGTGTCCACATGGTCCATTCAGTTCATCTGCGCGCCGCAGATTGATTAGTTGCGTTCAAAGTTTTGTTGCTGCATCAACACTCTTTCTTGTTGATCCCCCTTAACGATTTCAAATGCGTAAAAAAGATATATTCAAGCTAACTGTGTCCATTTTTCTGTCCGAACACATCAGCTCTTTGGCTTGTAGTAGGCGATTATCGAAAATCGATAAATATCGTTTTACTTGATGGATCCCTCAATCGAGTGAAGCAGAGTGAGAAGAAGCGGCACAGCACCTAATCAAAAAAAAAAAAGCTGCGTGCAGGGCATCCTGATAGTCGGACATTTTCGAGTAGATCACTCTTACTTGTTGCTGCTGCTTCTTCGGCTTTTTAGTTGCTTGCCACAAAAGTTCAACAAACGCAAGTTTGTTTTTGCCTCGTTTTGTTTGCTTTTGCTAAGAAAACAACAAAATTTTTTTCTCCGATAAACGCGCGACACGTCGCCGCTGCCCCTCAACCCCTTGAGCCGCCCATTCCTCTCTCTGCCCCCTTTGTAGCTCTTTGTCCGCCACTCCACTTGCCCCGCACCATGTGTTTGTCACAGTTTGGCGTTTGGCAATACACAGAAATCCTGTCGGAAATATAAGCTAGGCCATCGTCGGCTGCGGCTGCGGCTGTGGCGGCTGCCACACCTACCACGCCTACTATCTGTGCAGCAGCAGCGGCAGCCAAGTTGCAAGTGGGTGTTTTATACCTAAACCCAAACCCAGTCGCATTCGCATTCGCTTGCCCCATGTTGCACATGTGCATATGACGAATTTTGAGCTGTGGCAAGCAGTGGCGGCTGCGTGTGGGCGCCACAAAATCGAAAAAAAATACTGCCGCCTTGATGCCTTGCTGCAACACGGCCAAAGGCGCTGGCGATGGGCGATGGCGACACAACTCTTGATAAGAATTGAGTTCTATACACATACACACACACACACACATAGAAACCTAGACGGGGCAGGCGACATTGATGTTGACAAAGTTGCGGCTCGACGCTGCGAGGCGGTTTTACCAAACGGCAACAACAACAACAACCGACAACAACCGACAACTCGTTTCGCTTGTTGTTGTCGCGTTGTTTTATGTACTTGAGCTCCAGTTTGTGACTTGAATTAGTCGCAGACCTGCATCAAACACTCTATCCAATATCATATATTCCCCCCCCCCACCCCTTTACATACCCTGCCCTTAGTCTATTTCAATTGGGTCATCAAGTGTGTGACGCTTGAATGCAATCATGTCCCCACAATTTTAGTTAAAATAAGTTCCTTAAATGGTTTTCATAAGTTAAGATCCAAAATTGGAATTTCGCTTATTTCGAATTTGGTTGTTTTCCATATCGTGAGTTTAGTTAAGAAGATTTGGTAAATAAAAATGGCAAAAACAAAATGATACAATTTTTCAAAACATTAGATGTTAAAGGTATTTTGAAGCTTCGAAATTTATTTATTTTGATTGTCTATATTAAATAGTTTTTAGTTTTTGTATATTTTTATGCCTATGCTATTTTCCTATACAATCGAAGACAAATTTGAAAATTTTTCGATTATATAGGCTTCAGCTCGCTCTCTTTTTCTCACTTACTATATGGTCCTGTTAAGTGTATTTGTAACTTCGTCAGCTCCAAACTTAACTATTCTATATTTGTTTACTTGGTTGAAGAGAGAGAGAGAGAGAGAGAGAGAGAGAGAGAGAGAAAGATAATGAGAATGAGAATGGATGATAACCATTTGGTTCACTCGCCGCTTTATTTGTGTTTGTTGTTGTTTTTGCTGCCTTATTTTTCCAGGTAAGCCACGGCAACAACAACAACAACAACAACAACAACAACAACAACAACTGATGACTGGAGTTTATCTGGCGACAACGAAGTGTTTGTCATTGCTGTTGCTGTAGCTGTTGATATTGTTTGCCCTGATGCAAAAAAATAAAAATAAATATATATACATATATAACAAAAATGAACAATATTTCCCCCATACATCCAATTGATAAGTTATATTTTTTTGTGGGGCGTTGTGAGCCTTTAATATAGGGGCGTTTTACATGGAATCGTTCTGATAAAATGACGCTTAAAGGTTGCCCTTTTTTTGGTGAGTCAGTTAATTGGCGAAGTGAACTAGTTCAGCTGTTTGTTCTCTGATTATTCAGAGGCACATCAACTATCTCTCTTTCTATATTCCTGATGTGGACTTTTCTGAGAGAGTATTAAGAAATCAGAATTTTTAGTTCTTGAGCGTTTTATTGGCTATAAACTAATAAATTTCTAAAGTCTTTCGACTGAACCATAATGAACCAGTTGAAGGAACAACATTAATAACGGTTATTAAATTTCGGCATGGTCTTTGAATGAATATACCTAGGCAAACTACAGACCATTCAATTAGCATAATTGCGACGTAGAGCTGGAGGGGCTACTGTGCGCCCCTGCCACTATGTTCGAGTGGGTGTTGGAGTCGGAGTTGTGTTTGGGTCTTATGCAAGGCGGGGGGCTGGGTGTGGGGTTGGGGGTATGTGTGTTGCGTGTGAGTAACGCCTAGTCCCAAAAGTTTATGAGCCAGCAAGAATGTTGACATCAAAATCGTTGACTTATTTTTTTACCAGCTGGAAAACCATTTCATAAGCATTTTTTATTTTCTTTTAATTTTCGGCATTTTTCTCTCTCATACTATTTGGGTGTAATTAAAAAGCAAATCACGTTTTCATTTTATGATTGCTGTTGGATTTTTCTTGTGCGTAGGCAGCGCTGCTTTCATTTCGTTTCGTTTCGTTTCGGTTCGTTTCGTTTCATTTCGCTTTGACAGTGAAAGTGAGCGTTACCCGGATACCAATGGCCCGGCATTTCGAGTGCCTCATTTTCTTTCTACAAACCGTTTTCACACATTATTCACTGCTGTTTCCGTTTCTGCTGCTAAGTAAAACTCCCAGTTAATTGGTCGATGTGGATTCTCGCATTTGCATTAGAACGCATCGAATCGAATCGAATCCAATCGAATCGAATTGTCCAAAAATTATGTCATATATATGTATGTGTAGTCGTACCCACGGACCACGCCCCGTTGTGTGTCACTTATCCCGCCCTAGTTTTTTGCTCTGCTCAATTAATTGGCAACGCTTCGTTGAGCGCTTCCAAAACTAGAAAATGCGACAAGAGCCGAATTTTGAGTTTTGTGAAAATAGATTGTTGATCATCGAAAAATGGTAAAAAGCCATCAAAAATTAAATGCTTCGCCAATTTGTTAGTCTCGTTTACTTTTTGGCAAATTATGAACCGTTTTTTGCCGACATCCGAACGGTAAACGGCTGAGGGCGTTCCAATTTAGATTCCCCAGATGATTATTAATACGAAACTGGTTCGGCAAAGGAAAGTTTTTCTTTTTGCTTGAGTTGAATTACCAGCTGAACGTGTGAGTTTCCTTTTTGGGGAACCAGTTGACTAGTTCAATGGAAAATTAGTTCTCAAGCAAGCTTAGTTGCCAACAAGCTAATAAAATTCGACGGTGGCAAACGCTAAGCAGTCGACTAACATCAATGCAACCGTTTAACGGTATACTTGCTATTACAGATTCATGTTTTGCTCTTGCTAACAAGATCCAATTACTATAGCTAAAACTGAGCCAAATTTCTATTGCGGCACCCAAAACTAAGAAATTTCTATAGAAGTCTTAGACCAAGCTTTGTGAGAGTTTCAAGCGTCGTCTGGATGCGTACGTATCTTAACTGAAGATCTACATTCTATCTCTGAGCTGACATCCTTGACTCATCCAAGCATTTGCATATTGCCGATTCTCTTGAGTCGTGTCGCTTCCTTTGATTGCCAGCAACAATTAGAGCAAATGGTGAATTACGAGCAGGAGACACTTATCACAAACCATACACCATTTATGTGCTGTATGTGATTATCCCCCAGCTTTTTAGCATGACCCAATTACAGGCACTGGCTGGCTGCACCCACACGACCATCAAGCAAGCAGACCAAAAGGGGGAATGCGGGCAGCTCACCCGCTGGCTGGCAATTAATAAGCCGCCAGTTCAAATGCATTTACAATCTAAATGAAAATTACCCATGCGCCTCATATGAGGTGCTTATTTTTTTTTGTCGTTTTGTGGCAGGGGCGCTATTAAAATTGTTTTTGAGCCAAATATTGTAATTTGGCCGAAAAATGTTGTAATGGCAATTGGCCTGGTCGGCACATTTTGTGCGCATTCTTCAGAACTTGTTTGGTTATTAGCTACTCCAAACCAAGCAGAATTGACCGAACTGTCCGATGGGAACTGCCAACAGCCAATTGGGAGCTCAGAGCTGAGCTTAGAGCTGGACAGTCGAGTTTGCTGCCCACGCGCTTTTGGCTTGAGCCGGCTGCGGGCCAACTCTGTTCTTTGCAGCTGCAACAAAGTGCACGCTTGCAAATTAGAACGCTTCAGGTGTTTCTAAGCCCAAAATACCACCAACTTCAAAATATAGGAGTTGAAAGTGTGTTTTCACAAATTAAATTCACGAAATTATAGATTTTAATATGGCAACAAATGGATCATTTTGGTTTAATGATTCTTGGGAAATTGACCGCTGTAAAGTGCAGGGCTGGCATCGCATGTTGCGTGTATGCAGCCCTGTTGCCAGTTTGGTGTAATTGCCAAAGATTGCCGCAATTTGCTGTGCGGCTTCCGTTTCATTGGCATTTTCAACGCTTCGTTCGTAAATGACGTTGACGCTGACGCTGATTGCCAGCCTGCAGGCGTATCTTTCTCTTCCCTTCCCCCCCCCATCTACCCCTTCAATCCTTCCCTCCCCGTTGACTTCTGCAGCTGGATCCTTGACTTTTGATCATTTGCATGCGCAACTCATTCAATGTCACCAATGAGTGCAATTTGTTGTTGTCGTTGTCGCTGCTGCTGCTGCTGAAGTGCCTCAAATTGCTGCGGCTCATTCTTTTGTTGCTGCTGTTGTTGTTCACAATAAATTCCAATCAAATTGCTTGCACTCAGTTTGAGACTCAGCTTGAAAGTCTGAGAGTCTGAGAGCCAGAGCGCTGAGGTCTGATCTCTACTTCTGTCCCTGGCCACTGCCTGTCATTTAACACACACGGCCGCCAGCTGCACCTGTTGTTGCTGCATTGATTGAAAACTTGTTGCAGCAGCAGCAGCAGAAGCAGCAGCAACAGCAACAGCAACTGTGGGGCGCGCCCCATCAGCTGTCAGCAATTTGTTGTGATCAATTTATTAAAGAAAACGCAAAACCAATGCATCATCAGCAGCAGCAGCAACAACTCCTTGTGGCAGCGCAAAGTTGAAGGACGCAAAGCGCCTTGGGGGTCAGGCAGATGCTGAGGCTAAGGCTGAAACAGACCCAGCGACACGGACAGGTACAGGTACAGGTACAGCAGCATCATCACGATAATCACAGTCATCAGTTGGGCCCTGCCTCATCTGCATAAATACTAGCAATCTTGGCAATATCGGCAACCGGCTTTCAGCCAGCAGACTAACGTCTGTCGGGCCCTGGCCCCCACCTCAATAGGAGGCTTAGCCACCCAGCAAGTTCATGGAATTCGCAGCTATTGTAGCACCTTGACTTGGAATTTGTCATTGTTGTTGCTGCAATTGCTGTTGCCGTGCAACATTTTTGTTGTACGATCATTTTCGTTGGGTGATTCAGCGAATAGTAAACAACCCGATTTAGTATATAGAATAGACCTTACATATTGCCAAACTAAAAATATATAGGTGTATTTCTATGTAGGTTTTTCTTAAATATAATTTTTTACTATAACTTGTTCAGTCAAGCTTCTGCTTATCAAACCAGTTTCCAAGTAATTCATAGTCATAACTTGGCTATTGTCAAGTTAAAATTTTGTTTTTGGTTTTTTTTTTACAACTTTTTGCGTAAATTTCCCAAACAGCATTCAATTTATTTTGCTTGAACTAACATTTCCGGCTATGGCTAACATCATCTTTTATATAGAAAAGTCAAATCTAAAAAAAGAAAGAATGGCTATTTTTGCACGCCGAATAAATATAAAGAATAATTAAAAAAAAAAATACAGACTGAATTTTTGTTTTGAAATGTTTTGAAATAATTAAGTTTGCTGAGAAACAAAAACTTCTCAAACAAGAAACAAACTTCTAATATTATACAAAAGTTTTTCAATGTTTGTTTCTAGTGTCAAAGAAAAGAGTTAAAGAAGTAATTTATTTTGGGAAGCCGTCTTTCAATTTGCAGATACTTAAGGCAAAATGAATTTGAACAAATCACAATTTTTTTCAAAGTCACTTGGCTGAAATTGGGTGTGGTAAATCAGTCATAAGGCTTTAGGCACACACATTGCTTGCAGACTTCGAAGAAATTTAAGAAAGTGAAAGAGGCAGGGAGAGATAGAGAAAGAGAGAGAGAGAGAGAGAGATAGAGAGACGGCGAGAGCAGTTATTTATCGTTCATCTTCTTCATATGTATTTAAGTTTTTTTGCAACGTTGTCATAATTGAGACAGCAAATTAGCGAAGCGATAGCTGCCAGTGCCCAATGGACCGGGAGTGAGGGAATTTGGTGACCCAAGACGTTAGGGGTGTTGTATGGGAGGGGGGTGGTGGGTATGTTGCGGTGAAAAGAGAAGAGAGAGAAGGGCGCCACGGTGGACAGTCCAGTGCGAATGCTGCGGCTGCTGCAAGTCATGAATAGATGCATTCATATTGCAACTTGAAGCTGGAAAGTGCAGCAACAGCAGCAATTGCTGCCACAGCTGGCCAGAGATCTGAGAGATCTCTGGCCGAGCACAAAGATCACAGATCACGATGTGGTTCGCTCACGCTAATGAACGCTGATGATGATGGAGCATGCAGCATGAAGAACTTGACTCAACTGGACTGCGCTGTGAGGCGGTCAGCGTTGCGAGCGTGTCGTGACACGAGAACGCGTTAATTCTTGCAAGTAAATACCAACGACTTCAGATATCCAATTAAAACATAGAAACACGAACGTAGAAAATGCCTACACAAATCGGTATTAATGAATATTATTTTGTGGCATTACTAATACTAGTCTTGTTTAGTAGCTTTTTGTTAAATACGTTGAAGTTGGCACTTGTGACTCGTGCTCGTGGCGCGTTCATCTCGATGAGAAATGGACTGTGGGGAGGCAGAGACAGTTGGACAAACTGAAGCGAACTGGACAGCTTTTGGTTGATGTTTTTGCGTGCCGCAATTTCAATTTGTTTGGCACTTGACTTGGCAGCCGCTTCTCTTGTTGTGTGTTGGTTGTCTTTCACTTTGTTGTTGTGGTTGTGGTTGTTGTTGTTGTTGTTGTTGGTGTTGGGCGATTGTGGAGCGAGTTGCGCAAACATTTTACTTATGGAAGATGGAAGCTGGTTGAGTTGGAGATGCTAGATGGGAGATGTATGATGCTGACCAGACTTGGTCAGGCTGCCACTTGATTGTCGTCTTAGGCCTCGGCAAAATCTGCAGCTGCACTTGAACTGAAATGCGTCAGTTGTGGCTTTTGTTGTTGTTGTTGTTGTTGTTGCTGTGTGTATGTGTGTGTGTGGTTGTTGCGACTAAATGAGAAAGTACAAATAGAAACTGAGCTGCGGCACCACTCGCACCACTCGGACAGTTGTGCTAACGGTTTGTGTTTTAGCTGTTTGCTTTGCTTCGGTGCGCTTTTAGCCTTGAGCATTACACTCGAAAGGGGAGACGTGCAAGAGGAAGGTGGTGGGGTGAAGGTGGGTGGGTAGGGAAGAGAAGAGGAGGGATGGGGTACTCAATCTAGTCACTGTTCCGGTTGCAGCAGCTGGCTGTGAGCTGTGGCAGGCGTGGCAGCAACTACAGCCACCGCTGCTAAGTGGCGACAACTTCAATTTCTCACCTCGTTACCATTTTGGTGTCATCGTGCTGTGGCCTTATCTCTTCTTGGCCATGTTTATACGCGCTTTTATGTGCACGTTTACTCTGTCAACTCATAACCAATATCTGAGACACCCTGCTCCCTCCACAATTCCGCCTCTGTTGTTGGCTCGCCCTTTTCCGTTTTGCTTCTTCCTTTATGGCATTTGCCTTCGCACTCCTCTCCAGTTCTTTAGCTCCTTGTTTGTTTCCCACCTTTTGCTTGTCACACACACACACACACACACGCACACGCACACACATACTCAGACTTGGAGATGCAAAGATACAGATACATTCCGCCCGTGTGTTAATGCCAACTTCATAATTTCAAACACTTTGCTCTGATGTTGGCCTGCCTGCTCCCCTTCCTCATGCTAACCTTACCCTTGGTTCGTTTATCCTACACAATCATTGTCCTAATCCCAATTCCCACTCCATTTGCCTATACATTCCCATATTCTATTCCCTATGCACAGTCACAACTTTTTTTTTTATATATGCCCTTACGGGTAGTAAGGTATTCAAATTTTTGTCACATCATGTTCTGGGCATAACGTCTAATCCATTCATTTCATCTATTCAATGAGGAATATGCCCATTGGGATATAAACAGATACAAGAAGTAATCAGATCGTTTCACTGGATCATATTACTAGATCATAGACGTGATTTGTTTTTGTATTGAACTCAAAACATGTAAATCTAAATATTTTTGTAAGATATTATTCATAATTGTTAAATTTACACATCGTAATTTGTCTAAGATATCCCCACCAAATATTTAATTGATCTACTTGAAATCTTCTTGATCAAATGAAGTCGAAAATTATTTGAAGCGTATTTAAAGTTCGGCATGCCGAAATTGGAATTTTTGGTTGTTGTTGTTGTTGTTCTCATCATTCTTTTTTCTTTCCAGTTTCTGAGCTGTTGCTTTGCATCATTGTGTGAGACGTTGTTGATGTTGTTGTTCGTGCTGTTGCTGTTGTTGTTAGCGACAACTATTTGGGCGTTGCACCTTCGTCTGTCCCCCTTTCCCCTCTGGTTTTCTCAGCGGCAGTCGCTGTCTCAGACTCAGCATCATTCGCAGCATCATCTCAGATTTTATTTTTCTTCTTCTGCTTGTTGTTCTTCTTCATTTTGTTTCTTTTTTTCACTTCCATATCAATATTTATTTAAAAACCGAAAGAAGAAGAAGAAGCATCATTCATTGTAGGGTGCAGGACCACATTCTTATTCATAATTTGAGGCTTGAAAAAAAAAAAAATGGATGATGAGTTATGCACGAATATTTTAATGCTACATGGCGCATCCAAGGTCGCCCCACAGTGTTGCCAGATGGCATGCAGATGGTTGCCTGGCTTTGCGAATGTAGATAGAAATTGAATTTGCAGCTGCTGAGTATGTCGCCCACGCTTTCCTCTGCCCACTTCCACAACCCCATCAAATAAATAATCACTTTGGTCAGCCAGCTGTGCACCAATTGACCAACTGACCAAAATCTGTATTTATCTGGCTACCTCATTGCCCATTATTATTGTTCACGCTCAATCGTTGGGAAAAATGCCTTTCAATTTTTGTTGGTGGTAGGAGGGGCTGTAGCCGGAAGCCGTCGTTGTGGACGGCGTCAAAATCCATTAGGCATAGGCCAACTGTCAATTAGTCAGCCAAAGTATTAAGTTACACAAGCTCAAACTCCCCCGCTCGCCTTCCATTCCCACTGTCTTAGCTTGTCACAGCTTCCACATCATTTGCTCTCATCGGACTCCCAAAACTCCCATTCGAAGCTGGCTGTCGTCACTTTCGCTTCTGTTCAAAATCTGTCCAATTATGTGCAGTCACTTGAGAGGCAAGTAGGTGTGCCATAAGGGGTGGTGAACTGAGGGGGAGGTGGAGTGGAGTAGAGGCTGACACCATAGATGGTCAGTTTTAATTAGCAGGCGACGGCGGGTTGCAGATCGCGCAGTTATTTCATCAATGACATTTAAAGCTTCATTAAAAGTCCTGCCAAACGGGGCATGGCCATATTTGGGCGCTGGGCAAGCGACCAACGCTTACCTGAGTTGTCACTCGGCACGCAGGGCATCTCTAAGGACGCATCGCATAAATTTCATTTGATTGGGGGCAAGCTCGCTAACGAGCTCAGCGATGCCCTCGTGATTGTTTCGATATGTATCGTTATCGATGACCATAAGCGATTACGTCAAGTCATTTGCCTCCTCGTTTTTCGTAAACAGTCATAAGTTGTGAAATTACCCAGATAATGCAACATTCAATATTTGTTCTATGAATAAGGTATGAATAATTTTTCATATGATCAGTTCTCGGAATCCCGGTTTGTCTTACAAATATTTACAACACTTCACGGCGATATCTAGAAGGCAATTAGTCATGAGTACAATTCTTTTTCACCTACAAAAAAGTGAGAACTTGCCTTAGTCACCTTACCACAAATTCTTCCGCTTCCTTGCGATTATTCATAAGATGTGCTTGTTTACAAGAAGTTTTTACCTTACTATATAACATATTGCCTTACCTTGCAGTTAGTCTCTCTGATACCATTTGATATAGCTCAAACGAGTTGCCGTCGTGTCACGCGCTCATCTCTTGCCCAGATAGATGCTGTCTGCCCACAATTTGTTGGCCACTATGACAAATTCAACTAAGCATCATCCACACACAGCCTTTCCACCTGACCCTCCACACCTCGCCTCAGAGGCCCCAGGTCTAAGTCCCAAGTCCAGGCCCATTCCTGATGCCATTAAAAATGCAAGTTGCTTGGCCAGTTTTAGTTGGTTAGTTGGTTGGCTCGTTGGTTGCTTGGTTTGTTGTTGGGCTTTGTTTTGTTTGGTTGGTTGGGTCTCTGCTCCTTCGTTACGTTTTGCGCGCCTGTTTCGCTTTTACTTAACATTTTAAGCCTTTGCGCCGCTAATTGGCAGAAAATACCAAAAATGGCAATGCATGACGCCGGATGACGACGAATGACGGCGACGGTGGCGACGATGGCGACGATGGTGATGCTGGAGCGATGTTACGAGAGTTCGCACTCTAATGAGCGGCATGCCGTTTGTCTATCGGATCTGGCAGTGGCAGCGCCCAAAAGGGTTATCGATTAATGATAAGCGATTAAAAACTCAGCTCTCAACACTAATTGACAACTCTCTTCGGGCGAATAAAAGCGGGGGCGTTAAAACAATAAACTCAAATATACATAAATAATATTTATTTACTTTATCGACGTGTGGGCGGCAGCTGCCTTCCTTTTTCTCCTTTATGTTGATATTTGCGTGGGTGCCAATCCAATCCCATAGGGTACCTCGATCTGCTTAGTTTGGGTTTGGTTTGGTTTGGTTTGGTTTTTTATGAGCCTCCTTCTTTGTGCGCTGGCAATCGCGGGGCGTGCATCTGAGATGTGAGGCAGACGTGTTGCCATAATGCTCCAGCAACATGCAACCGCCAACATACAACATGCAACTGTCGATTGGCAACATTTGCCAGTGTTGCCAGTTTGGTTTACACACTGAAAAAAAAATTACAAATTTTGTACCTAACTCAAGTATTCAATCAAGAGATTAAAGATCGAAATTCTCACATTTTTCAAAACTCCAAAAGTTTCGTATAATAACACTGAATTTGGAACAGTGCTTTTCTCTGAGTTTATCATTTCCTGCCCTATATGTGAAAGAGCACACACACACATACATGCACATTATATACCAGAGCTTTTTTATCTTATCAGAAATTTGAAGTAACCTTTCTGCCAACTATATGAACTAACTACAAAAAATGGGCCAGCCTAAAACTCAAGCATAAATTCCATTAAAACTATTCAATGATTAAATGGGCTCCGTACTGGGGAAACATAGAAAATTACCAAGAATTATATTCTTATACCTTGGTTTTATGTCGGGGGGTGACGTATGCTGTGATAAAATTGTGGAACGCAGATGTCTTTGATAATATTAAAGAGCCGCTTTTACCTGAAAATGCTTGAGCATAACTGCTTTAAAAGTTAAGCAAATTCCAATCTGTTAAAGATAAAGACGCACTTCGTAGAATGATAGTTGAAATTGTTAAGGTAGAGTTTGAGATAAACTTAGTTCCTTCGCTAAACGAGCTCTCAGTTTTCATATGTTTAAATGGCAAATATCACAAACTAAGCTTGTTGGAAACAGACTCAGAGAAAGACTAAAAATTCTAAAGCCAAATGCGCAGCACTGCAAATTTTTGTTGTTGCGGCTGCCAATAAAACTGAGCGCCAAACAATTTAAATTTGAATTTAAATTAGCTGCTCTTGGCGGCTGCCGCCACATCTGCAATATGCTTCCACTTCCTCCTGCCCTGCCCACCACCACCCCCTTCCAACCAACGAATCGTCTTCCCTTCTGGATGGCTGTCCAATAACCATTGTTGATGCCCTCGAACGATATCGAAGGTCCAATCACGAGATGCTGCAGCTTTTCATTTCCTCGACTCCGAGAGTTGAGTTCAGCTGAAAGGCTGCCAACTGTTTTTGTTTCTTTACTTGTGTATGTGTGTGTGTGTGGTGTGTGTGTGTGTGTGTGTGTGTTGTGTGTTTGATTTGAATGAAGCTTCTTTGTTTGTTCTCACTCCTTTCCTCCCGCTTTGCTTTCAGTTTGAACTTTTGCGCCAATTTTCTTCTCATATTAATTATATTTATTTATTCTTTCACTCACGCATTCTCTAACTCTCCACCTCTCTCTCTCTCTTTCTCTGTTTCTTTGCAGGTATGTAATTTAGAGATCGATTCGATCAAATCCTGTAATGATCAACCCATTCGCTGGAGTTGCAGCTGCAGCTGCTTTTTTTTTTGTAATTCCATTTTAGAGATTTGTGATTAATTAACAGATGCTGTGGCAACAACAACAACAACAACAACAATTGTTGATTTGTTTGTGCATAGTATGAACCATTGTCGTTACCGCCGCTAACAATGGACACACGTATGTGGCACGAACACGAGCACGGGGGCAAACAACAACTACAACAGCACTGACAGTTCCATTTAAATGTCAATCAGCGACACTTTTGACATGCGGACAGACATTTTGATGGGATGTGAACGGTGTGTGTGTGTGTGTAAGTGGAAGTGTGTGTGAGGTGTTTAAGGGGCTTGGCGTGGGCGAGCACACACGGCGGGTCGAGTAGTGGGCCAAACAAACAATTCATTAAGCCAAGGGGGCGTGCAACTATCAATGAGTCAAGCTCGGCCGTAAAAACTCCCTTATGCAACACAATACTGGTGTTGGTCATCGGAACTATTTAACAAAAATATCGATGCCAAGATTAACAAATTATCGATTTATATTGCCTTATTAATATAAAGCTGGCTGCCACCATATTACATGAAGATGGAACTCAGGTCCTTCTGCTGTCCTTATGGCATCCATTACCTACGTCTGTTGAGACATTATGTGCATAGTTTTGAATCGATCAAATCCGATCCGCTCACTACGATATCGTTGATGGTCAACTTATTTAAATAAAGTCAACTTCATAAAACAATTTCGACAAATGAATTTATCAACACTTCCGTTGACAACACAAGGCAGAAGCTGTGACTTGCTTGAGAAGCAGGTGCAGATGTGGGGGCATAGGAGAGGGTGCTACTTTGTGTGGCATGTTGCACAGTTGCAAATGTCGACACAAAAGTTTTACAACAGCAGCAGCAGCAGCAGCAGCAGCCACAACAACAACTGCAACTTGCAAACGCAATTTGAAATTCAAATTGAGTTTTTTTTTCCTTCTTTTTTCTTAAACATTTAACGAGGTTTTTGGTGGAACAGGACACACCAGTGTTGTTGCAGTTGAAGTGGTGGCAAGAGCAGTGAAGTGGTATGTGTAGTGCAGTGTAGTTAGTTGTGGATACAACTAAAGTTGACAGCAACCACACTGGCAATGCGCTTTGTGTTAGTGGCAACAATGGAACTGCAGTTGAAGTGGTCGAAGCTGAGTCTCCAGTTTGCAGTTGGGGAGTTGGGGTTGGGGTTGGGGTTGGGGAAGGCGACTTGCTCGATTGCCATGTAGACGCTCATCAGGTTGACAGCTCTGGCAAGGCGATACATACTCAATGCACCCACTGCAACCACCGAGTAGCCAGCAACCATACTAACAATCAAACGGTTGCATATTTCACATGAATTTTGTGGTCGCCATCGCAGTTTGTGCGAATGAATTTCCAAAAGTTAATTGACCATGCAAAAAGATCAGATTCCAGTTACTCAGTTGCTGCTGGTACAACAGCAACTGTTGTTGTTGTTGCGCGCCCTTTCCGCTTGGGCTTCGTCAGCAGCAACACCAACAACACCACCACCACCAACAACAACAACAACTACAACAAAAATAGCAGCAGCTCCAAATTTGCAAAGTCAACAGATATAAAAACAAATTTAGCGTAGCTGCCAACACGAGACAGCTTACTGCAAATGGAGCAGGGTTCAATGGGTTGGGCTGAGAGTGGGGTTGAGGAGGCGGTTATAACATCGAGCTCTTTTGAAAAATGTAGACGCCAAACGAATGTGCACTCAAACAAAGGGGGTAGAAGGAACAGACATTATGTTTACCAATAATTAAATATGAACTTGATGTATGAGAATCCACATTGCACAAAAGACTTTTTGGAATTTGTTAAAAATCTGCAAAAAATTCAAATTTAGATTATCTATATATATAAAAATTAAATCCTTTTTAGATGCCACTTCGCATGCAAGAGAAGTTCATTTGGAATTTTCTCAGTGTGCCATAAATTCCGATGCAGTTTGCTTTATTTACTTTATTGAGTTGCGTTCGAAGAAATATTTAAGATACGTAATGCATAAGGTTGATATTATATACTTATTACTTAAACAATATTTTCTGAAGAAATCCGATAAATTCGAAGAATATTTTTCGAATTTTACACATATCAGGTTGCCAAATACAATTTTGATGACATTTCTCATATAATTTGTGTTAATTTTGAGTTTATCTGAAGTTTTATTTTGAAATGTACTTTCATATTAATTTTAATTTTTAATCTTGCTTGCATACAAATGGTACATAACGGTAAAGTTACAAATATAAATGGACAAAAAAATGCTCATGCTGTTTTTGTTGTTTTTGGTGACGCCCAGAATCGAATTAAATCGAATAGGATATCGGAATCTCAAAGTGTAATCTGAGCGCTTGCAACACAAAACTCAACAGCTTCTCAAGCCACAAGAAACCAAATAAACAAGCCAACACTTACTAGTTGAAAGTGCTTGCCTAACAGATACCCTGTAAGAGTACACTTTAGTCTCTGAACCTTATGCCGATGCTTTAATCTAGAGTAATCTTATGATCTGTGACGTCGAGCAAGATAATCTGATTTGGGAGGTCTTTTCTTTTGGTCTTTGGGAGCTGCTCATACACTTTAGCATAATGTACAGGGTATTCAAATCAAAAAAAGCCGACAGTCAAAAGAGCAATGAAAATGCTTGAGCATGGGAATATGTACAAAAGTATTTATCCGCATTCGTCGATTAAGTGCTCGTATGTATAATCGCATCTATTTGGCAGCTACCCCACCCAGTAAGCCCCAACCCTTTCCTCTTTGTATGGCCAGAGAGGGCAATTGGGAATGTATATATATATATGGAATAGAGTTCAATAGCAATAATCAATAGCAATAATAATCAATCGACTTGGTTCAAAGCTCCAGAAACAAATGTGATGCTTTGTTCGGTTCTCTTCTCTCTGTGTGGTGACGGGCCGTACCATTCCGTCATGCTGATAGCGACTATCTCTGTGAATGGCGGCGGCGCCCCAAATAGCTGACCCAATTTTTCGGTTACAGTTCAGCTCAGCTGCAACTCCAACCGGGATAAAAGGGGCGGTTGTGTCAAAAATTCTGACAGATGTTCGATCTGTTTGTTGCTTTTGCTCTGCAGCTGGCAAATCGATTTGGCCCTGCAAATTCCCTCATATTCATACATAATGTCAATCTGTGAAAGGAGCACAAGCCAGCCCACAAGCCAACCATGAATCGGCCATGGATCGACAGTTTGTCAACGGAATGCAACAGAACGTGTCCGCAACAGCGACGATTCCAATGGACATGCCTCAGGCAGTGGCCAGGAGCTGGCGCCAAAACTGTGGCCCAAGCTGCTTTAGAGCAGTCTACAACTATTTCATAAGCATTAAGGTGGTGTTCCAGATCGATGGTGCACGAGTGGTGCAAAGGGAGTTCCATATGGATGATATATGCACATTATTCCATATGTAGAAGATCAAACGAATTTTGAATGGCAACATAAGCTGCTCTAAGCATTCCACAACTTAATTTGACCAAGTGGTGCTTCAAGTGGTGCACAGATCTGAAAACAACAACTGGCAATGAGTACAAACTCTGGTTGAGCAAGTGGTGCAACCTGTGATGCTGCAAGTGGTGCACGGCGCTTTTTTGAACGGCATGCCATAGTGTGCAGCAGCCAAAGAGAGTTTGACCAAGTGGTGCTCGAAGTAGTGGTACCCCCATGACATTTCAACGCATATTTCATGTTTTTTTTTGGAGACAATATAATATTTCGTTTGGTGTTTTTCGCTCTGCAATTAAAACTCATTAACATAATGATTGAAAGGGCCTTTAAAACTGTATGATGGTGTGGCTCGGGTTGTGTGCGTGTGTGTGTGTGTGTGTGTGTGTGTGTGTGTTGTGCCTTGTAATATATGCAAATTTAATGCGAACAGAACAGAAATAAAGCGGCTGGTAACAAGAGACGACAGCAAAAAAACACAGAACAACAAAAGCAACAGACAAAATGCAAAGCCACGCAGAAATGTTGCCTAGAACCACTTAAAAGAGGCAGAGCAAAATGGTGGGAGGTGAGGGTCGAAGGGTGGTGGCAGTCGCCCATAGCCCTCCCCTTTTGGCGAACTTCTGATGACAGCAGCGTTTGGCATCGACTTCATTTAGTTTATGGTGACATAATTAAAATTTATTTGACAATGCCCGATCGCTTACAACAGTATGGCAATGTGGCAATTATTAAACATAATGGCAACGCCCGCATCAGCATTCTTGCGAGGGACAGAATCGAAAAGAGTCACAAATTCTAGAAAGAGTTCCCGCTGCTTTGGCAACGTTTTGAATTTAATGTGTTGCCCTCACAATTTGGCTCCCTCCAGCCCACTTTTACATTCATCTATAGATTCGGTGAAGCCGTGGATTGCGCTCTTCCTCTTTCGCTCACTCTTTCCTCTCTTTTTTTTTTAATGTAATAGACCTTCGTTCTGATATAGTTATGGACCTGGTATAAGCTGATTGTTCTATCTATCTATCTATCTCTCTCTGTACACACTCTTTCCCATTCTAACAACCAATTATAGACCTAATTACAATGATGAAATCGCATCGATCATGCTTATAAGTTGGTTTATTGTCCAGCCACAGTCCAATTCTCCACACACTCTCGATTTCGCTCCCGTTTTTTCCAGTAAGTGTAAGCGTTGCCGGCATAAGCTTATCACAAACCAACAAATGGATTGAGAGCACATAGTTGTATCTTATCGAATTGTTCGTAATCAGTTTTTCGTGCATTCTACTAAAATGTACGTTTACCTTTTGATTCTTTCGTTGACATAAAATTTGTTTGATTATATTTGTTTTACTCGAAACCCAATAAAAATGGGTAACAGGAGACTGAGATGACGTTGCACAAACGTTTTAACAGGCAGAAACATCTTCGTCTCCATACTGCGTATAAATATATATATATTCTTGATCATGTACAAACTCTACGCCAAAACATGAATCTATTGAATGTGTAAACATAACTCAATCAGACCACATTTGGCTCCACGTATTTGTCGCATAATTTTCGCCACCGCTCCTCCCCCTGCGCACACTTCTCAAGCACTACTCTTAAGTGGCATCTTTAGGGAAACAGGTTCTTGAGTTTTGTCCCCACTCAACTCTCAACACCCAGGCGCATCGCTCTCAAAGAAAAAAAAATTGAAATAGGAAAACAAAAAGAGCAAATAGCAGGCGGGCTCATAACGCCTATCAATTTCTATGGAGCACGCCCCCGCTTTAGTTGATAGTGTGCTCCCCATCCCCATCATCATCCCCATCCCCCTGCCCGGATACAGCAGTTGGGTATGCGGCACATTACCTGCAGCGAGCGAGTTCCAACTTGTGTGGCATGGTCATGTCAGCCAGCGGCGTTTGCTCGACCGTCGGTCGGCCCGATGCCAATTCCTTTCAAATTCAAAACCGAAACCGAAACCCAAAACAAAACAACAAATGCCGCCTGCTTCAGCTTCAACATATCGTCCGTTCTGTTTTTTTTTTCATTCTTTCTTCTTTTTTTTTATATTCTTTTTGGAGTTCTTCCCAGTTCTTTTATTTTCGTTTTGAGCTCTGTTCAGTTCTGTTTATTTATGCGCACGTTTTCAGCCGTTCAACGTTTCATATCCTTTTGTAATTTACCTGCGCAGTGTTTTTGTTTACCTACCACGGCATACCGGCATTTCTGTGCCCTGCTATTTATTCTCTCTCTCACTGCTCATTGGCCTCTCTTTCGCACTTTGTCTTTGGTCGGGCGCCCACTTAACGCTTGGGCCATTAACTGTCATTGTCTCCAAGCGGCAGCTTGCTTTGGCCTACGAGGATAATAAAAATACCAGATTATGTTTAAATATGCCAATGACTTGCCTTTGCTATATACATACATACATACATACATACATACATACATACATACATGCATACATAAATACATATCTCCCTCTGCTATCATCCATCTCTTATAAAATCTTCAAAGGGCCATAAAACAAATAGTGACATTTCTTTCTGGCCTGGTATCAAGGCGTGTTTTACGATTTTTATTGTCATTCTCTCTCTCATTGTCATACATGTGCTATCCAACAACAACGGCAACAACCACCAACAACAATTAACGACTACGCCCCGATACTTTTCCTTCGAGCGTCAAACGGTTTTATGCCATCATTAAAGTCAAAAGTCCCAGCTATCATTTGGTAACACACTTCATCCAATTCGGCGTGGTTGACCCAGGCCCTCCTGACCTAGCCCACCTTGCGACTGGCCCAACCCTAAGAGGGTTGGCCGCAAGTGCGCAAAGGTATGCAACAACCATCCCTAAACTGCTGCAACTGCTGTGACCTTACCCCAAGCGCATCGACTGACTTGCTGGTAATTCGTATAATATGCTTAACAACAGGTTTCGAGACAATGAGTGCAAACATTTGAAAAAGGGCCTTTAAGCAATTCCAAGAGTTTAAGTATGTATAATATGCAGGGGGAGTAGCTTAGCAGTATTGTAAGAATCAGGTAAAAACAAAGTGAATTGTAATTGAAGTTAAACTCAGAAGAAAAAGTTTTTTTTAGTAGAGTAAAAAACATGTGAAATAAACATACAATTGACAAGAAATACCAACAATACTCCAATAAGTTGAAAAAGTTTAAGTGACAATAACGGATCTACAGTCAGATAAAAATCGCAACAATTAATAATATCTCATAGGCCTCGAAGCAAACACGACCTCAACCTGAACCCAAGATAACCCAATTTCTAATCTCTAAGCGCTGTACATGCTTACCAAAAGTATCGATATGAAATTTATTGTCTATTGCCATAATTTGTATTCGATTCGAACATCGAAATGAAAGCCCACACTTCCACTTGCTTACGCAACTCACACTTACGCACTTACACACTTACACACACATACACACACAAATGTGTTTGCTCCCCACATGCTGCCCCTTTCGCCGAGGTCTCGCGCTTCCCGATACCACCCCACCCCACTACACACTTGCACTGCGACCGCAAGGGTTCAAACGTGAATGACGATCCATGTCATCAATCTTTCAAACGTCGTTGGCGGCAGACAACAAAAAACTAATACAAGAGTGTTGTAGAGTTGGAGGGGGGAAACCCAACAAAAAAAACACAAACACAGAGAAAAAGTAACGACACAAAAATTTAGTTGCTTGTACAATTTATGAGCGATGAGCCAAAAAAAAACAACGCATCAACAATCCACACAAACAACAAATGAAAGAAACACAATACAGAGCGAAGTTGGCTGCGCCTGCGCACTGAACTAAGCGCTTGACCTTGCCATCAATTTACGTAATGGAAATGGAAATGAAACTGGAAAACGCTGAAATTTGTAGCCAAAGCAAGTTGTTGTTGTTGTTGTTGCTGTTGTTGTTGTCGTCGCGATAAGCTGAAAGCTCGCAATTTGTGCCACTTTGTTACGCTACGACTATAGGGCACAGCGTTGGATCGGGAGACAGAGTATAGATGGAGGGGGGTCTTTAGCTACTGATGCTTCAGCAGCTGGCAGCAATTTGACGGTCGAATGCATCGAACAAGCGCAGCTGATAAATGGGATCTACACACATCTAAACATATAGACGTGATCCGAGTTAGCTGTCTAATGATTTCTCTTTCAGAGCACAACAGATATACGAGTAATACGAGCAAATGCACTCAAAATACATCGATTGGACAACTTCTGGAATTTTTCATTAGAATCTAATCAGAATTTAAATATTAAATTATGTTTCAGATCCGTATAAGGACGCACTATTATAAACAAAAGCAGAGCATCTGCAAGTCTGTCGTCAATAGACTCAATTCTGAATTCAGTCATTGTTGTTGTTGTTGTAATCTTATCAGCTGCAAACTGGCAGCTCCAGTTTGGAGCGAGGCCACCGTCCACGTGGGCTGTGCTCGAATCGGCTTAAAAAGCTGTTGGCTAAGCTGACAGCCAACAGCTGTCCAGCTGTCGAACTGTCTCACTGTCCATCTGCTTGTCCCACTGTCTGTCCGATTGCATTTCCTGTGCAGCGCATCAATTTCTCATTTCGTTGACCACATTAACGAGCCGTAAGTTATGACCCCAAATTTGGTTAACTGGAGCGAGGCCGGCGCTACCTTTAACCATACGCATTTCGAATATCGCTCAAAATTTTAATGGGTTCAACGACAGGCAAAGCGTTGCGAGCGACGACTTTGAGTGATTTCCTAATATTTCCTTCCACCGCGCTCCTGAAATTCCCCCAGCACCCCTCCACATCAATTTGTACAACTAGCTTTTTGATGTTTCTAATGTCAATTTCGACACTTCTTGACGGCGCCATTAACAACCATGCACACCATATGAGTAGAACTAGCTGACGTCGTTGACTTGTCATGTCTTGTTTTGTCTTCTGTTGTGTATACCCTAGAATCTATACCTAATACCCTGCTAGTGGGTATGATAGGTTTGCCAATAAATAAATTAAACAATGTTTACTTTACCAAATTGCGTGATCACAGATTAGCTGAGTTGATATAGTCAAAGACCAAGGTCATTCAACCAAGTTATGCCATTGGCTTATATCATTTATATTTAAAAATTTTCATATGCTTATAATTTTATTAATTAATTAGTTGCTCACAGACTTTGGCTGAAAACCGATAGCTTTTTCTTTTACCTTTTAATTAAGTATATTTACAGAAGGGTATTCAAATACCGACTATTCCCATCAACTTCCTTTGGGTTTTTTAACTTTTGGTTAACTTAATGGACACATTATGCCGACTTTTTGTTGTTATGTCTTCTTGGACAAAATTTGGCCGGAAGCGCGTGCTGACCTCTCATTTGGCCAGCTCAAATGAAAACATCAAAACCTTGCCTGCCCATAAACCAAAGTTAGAAAACTAATTGTGAAAAATGCGCTAAATGCATGAAAATGTATTAAATAAATGGAAAATCTTAATGAGCTGGCGAAAAACGTGGTTACCTATGAGCGAACATAAACCATGACTTCATATATTTTTTATTTTTGGGTGTGGGCCAAGTCTTTTTATAGCCATGATGCGTTGACACCTTGACAACCCTCAACCACAGCCACAAGCACAGGCGCAGCGGCAACCCTGTCATACACTTGAATGACTTAACCGAAATCCCATCAAATTATGCGCGTTCGCTCGCTGCCTGTCTTGAATTTTAACTTAATCCCCCCACAAAAAAGGGAAAATTAAAAAAACAAAACATCACAAATTTATTGATTTACAATGGGAGACACATTTGTGACAAATCTCTTTGGATTTAATGTCAACTTTGTTGCTTTTTCTGTTGTTACTTGGTCTCATTTGTTCGGTTTTATTCATTTGGCTATGGCATGTGCCATAAGGCCACAAATTTCAAATTGCTTTTAAGTAGTGTTTCTCCGATTTTAGGTTCTTATTTAAATCATTAAATCTAAATTCAGTTAAGTTTTTATTGGGAACCACGTTTGCATGCTTGATCAAATGGAATATGCCTTTCGCTGTAGCGCACCACTCCAAGTGTGATTTTGACATTGAGCACTTTTGTGTGTCAATCGTCGTCCACATTGACATTCACATTCACATCCACACTCAAATCCTCATTCACATTCAATGTCTTCATCATTTGAAGACGCAAATTGAATTAGCCACTTGGGCCAGCTTTTGCTGTTGTTGCTTTTGTCTAGATATTAGTAATTGGATTTTGGTCAACATACTTTCCAATTTGCCTATGATTCCTGCACCGTCTGCTGCTTTTAGTTCTCCCTCTGCTGATTAGGGAGCTGAGCAGGGACAGCTGCAGGTAAGCGACACCGCACGTTACCTATTGGCGCGTTCGATCTGACAGGTAACAAGCCGAACGGCAGGTAGAGCAACAGAAGATAGCTTCATCAGCCGGCTGCATGAGGCATGTCCTGCCAGCAGGATGTGCCGCAAGCTGGGCCTCCTGCGTCTTCCTGCCTGCTGCCTCTTGTGTTTGTATAACTCACAGAAAATCACGTGAGTTCCGCTTTCAATGGAATTGGGAAACAACATTATTGCCTGCTGTTTTGATCCATTGCACAAGGATAGCAGAAATACAATACTTTTTTTTTATCATTGAATGCGCCATCTAAATGTGAACGTGACTAAGTTCTATTGGCCCGTGGCCATAATTAGTGCTGCCATCTACAGGATTCGTTGTAATTCTGATCAACTTATCGTAAATGCACGCACAACATGTACGATGGGTGTAAAGAGGTGTGTGTGTGTGTGTGTGTGTGTGTGTGCCAAGCTATACAGTAGCTGTGACTGAATACTATATCGCTTGACTTAAGGACTTTTCATAATAACAAGATTTCTTGCTTGAATTTCTGGGTGAGAGTTGTTCATATTATGAAAGACATATTAACATCCTTATAGAGATAGGCCTTTCTTTTGAGGATGATGTAACCTATATGCAACACATCAGCAAATTGCAAATGATTTAGGATTTGCTCGTGAGTGGTGTGTGGGTGGTGAGTGGGTATTATTTCGAGTGAATCATAGTATATCTCATCTAGTGTACATGGCCAATGGGGCATCTGCGTCACCACTTTCCACTTATCAGTAAATAATTTCAGTTGCCAAGAACTATTTAGTATATGCCATTTGTGATTGTGTCGCGGAAGTGCCATCCAATGACCAAACAAAGCAGTTCAATTGACCGAATGGGCAGAAGAACGCAGCAGGGAAGAAGAAGCATCAGCAGCAGAATAAGGAGGCATGCCACAATGGGGCCAAAATTGTCAACATTCTTGTTGTCTGCAATCCAAGCATAAATATTTATATAAACCCGAGAAGGGAGAACGAGAGATTGGGGTTATACCAAAACTGTCGCAACAACAGCAAGCAAACAAAGAAAGAACTCTAAATACATGAAAATTAAATGAAATTCTTGTGGCAAGTTGCGGGAGTCAACTCCAACATGAGTGGGGTGGGTTGGCACTGGGGACTGGAGCAGACAAATGATAATAAATATTGTAAAGAGCATTCGGAATTCGGGTGTGTTTCTGTGTGTGAGTGTGTATGTTGAGGGTGCAAGGGGTGTGGCAAGCCAGAGAGGGCCATGCTGCAACACTTACCGCAATTCATTCACTCTCGCCTCAAAGTCGGAAGAGACTGAGAGCCGGAGGGTACGGGGGTACCGGATTGCTCCGTGCTGCTGGCTGCAAACACTTGAGAAACACTTGTGATAATGATGACTAATAAGGCATACAAGCAAACCAGCCAATGACTCCCAAAAAGATCCAAACAAAACCAAGCATTACCATGGAGACAAATAAGTTGGGGGAAAATAAACACAGCTGGGTCCAGGGGTGGCTGCCGTCATTGAGAGTGGAGGGGTTTGAATTTTTGAGTAAGTACTCAAACGACAACAGACGATTCATCTGTCAGACGATTGTAAAAGAAGATGAAAATAAACACATTAAAAGTGCTTCCTGTGGATTACTTTTGGTGACGAACGGGTCAAATTTAACTGGTTAAAGTCATAAAAGATTAAGTTAACTTAAGGGAACTAATTCTGGTAATAACTTATTATTGAAAATATAGCACAAGTCTCGCTAGCTTTTGTACATTTCCCAAAAACTCGTTTAAAACTGAGGAAATTTAACGAGAATTGCTGACGAGAATGCTGACATTTATGAACTTTAGTTTCTGCGTAGGGTTCGGTTCCCTTTTTGTTTTGCATTCAATTCAATATTTGATTACAATTACAATTAGAAGACCCAGAGCTAAAGAGCATTTGGCTTGGCATGTCAATCCAATCAAATTTCTAGGAGATCTTTAGCTGCGGGCTACACTATGAGAACTGAGAATTGGGAATGTGGGGTGGGGCTAAGACTGGGTTGAGAGATTGAGTAAATTTGCGGGGCGCTTTGGCTTGATTGCCACGACCAAAAGCCACTTGAAAGGGTTTCGGGTTGGGGCTTTGGGGTGGGCTCTGGGTCGGGTGCTGCTGGTGCTGCTTGTGATGCTCAGACTCTGTGTTGTTTTGTGGCAATTGAAACGACACGCGCGGCGCGTTTATACGGCAATTAATGCTTAAATTTAATTAAATGCATTTTATGAATGCGTCTCGAGTGTGAGTGTGAGTGTAAGTGCATTCACTCAACATCCGACGTCAAACTCATATGAGCGTTTTAATTGCTTCTAGGAGTTGCAAGTGGAGCGAAGGGCCATTCATTCATTCATTCATTTAGGCCGCAACGATAATTGATTAGTGTGCGGAGTACACCCCAACCGAATAAGAAACCACTAAGCCCAGCACCTACCCCTACCCCTACCGCTAAGTCCTTCCTCCCTTTTTGAAAGCCATGTGCTAATTGATAAGCTAAGTGGCAAGTGGCATAGAATCAGCCCTCTTTCCGACATTTCTAGCCACTCAAATTTTGTTGATATCAAACACAACTTTAGCAGCAGTTCGAAATTTCGAAATTCCAAGCGGGCACTGAAAGATCATTAAATACGGTTTTATGGACTGAGCGACGGTGCTCCACTCCAAGATTTATGACACAGCGGCACTCTATGCACAGATTTATGTTCTACTAACAACACTCAGAACTCTGATTTGTCGTTGCTGTTGTCTTTGGACTCGTCTTCTTCTATCGTTTCTTGTTTGCTACCCTTGTTTGTTTTCGTCAAGGCTGTATGTATACATACCCTGTAACTTTGTGAAGTTTCAAACATACAGACAAGCCCAGCAAACAGTGGATGACATCTTTCATCTCGCAAGTCAGATATATCCGTATCTAAATCTACCGCTTTAATCTCCTGGAAAAAACAAACTTGGTATAAGGTTAACACGCAGGTTAACATCAATTGCAGGCCGTAAAGTTCGTAATGAATTTTGAAAATTTTTAACCTGTTCAATAATTATTATTTTTCAATATGAATTTGCTTATTATTAGTGTTATTATTATTTTTAAATGATTACAATTTCTAGACGCCTCTGGTTTCAGAAAGTTATAGATTCCAAGCAATATCTTATAGTGCAGACCGGACTAAATGTCATTTTGCAGTCGAGCACTCGTTACTACAACATACATTTGCTTTTTGTTACAACTTTTTTCAACATTTCATTACCACATCTCACAGGTTGACATGAGACTAAACATGCTAAATGAGCAGCAAACTGGCCGAAAGACCCAATTGGGCTAATAACGAGGCCTTAGGTCTTAAGCCAAGACACTCTCCAGCCAGATTTCGATTTACACAAACGTGACACGGACAGGCCATAAAAACGGCATGGAAATGCGACCAGTGGCCTGCAGTGTTGCACAGTGTCACACGTGCATACATTCGGTAAGGGGGTGGGGGGGAGGGGACAGGTCAGAGCCTCAAGTCCAGTCTTTAAGTGTCCGAATCAGGTCTAGCTAGTTGGCTGGCTGGAACCAGTTCTCAGTTTATTTTGCTGGTTCAGTATGTGTGCATTAAGATATTCAAAAGTTATTACCATCTCAATTAATGGCTCCATGTAGCCCGAACGACTAGTTTATGCCTTTTGAGCTGGAGAACTAGTTCATAAATTTAGCTTGCTGCTTGCGGTAAACCAAGATGCGTCGATACAAGAGTTGAATACTTACATACATGTATATAAAATGTTGTCAGATTTTTATAGTATTTTTATATGCAGCCACGACACTCATGTCCAGGACGACGATACACTTGTTTCTGAACATATCACAAGCATAAAAAATGCACTTTAACGTAGATCTGATATCATAACGCTTCCCCCATAGAAGACTGAGTATCAAATGTTCGTTATCTTTTTCATTTTAGTGCGAGTACTAAGTAACTTAATTGTGCTTTATTTTAAAGACTTTTTCAGCACTTGCTTAACAAAAGAACAATTGCGCAACAAAGAAGGTGTGGCAACAAGCGCAGACACAAACTAACGATAAATGCATTAAACAATTTGAATTTGAAAGTGTTTACGTAAACACCTAAAAACCAAAACACTTAAAGCAACATCGTAAAAAAGTGTCAGAGACGGCCAGTGTTGGGTAATGTCCGCGGCTTAGTGTCAAATGGTAGGCGACAAAAAAAGTAGCTGCAAATGACTTTGGACCTGCCCTCGACTCTGGCTTAACCGTTGTTGTTCTTGTTATTGTTGACTGTGGAAGCACTTAAAGATGCAACTTAGCCGTGTGGCAACGTGTGTGTAGGTGCCACACACTTAATGGTGCCCATAAAGTGGCAAATGCTGCTGCTGCTGTTGCTGCTTGGAGGATAATGAAGTTGCATGTTTACACTGTGCAACGTGGGTGAAGCAGCTTTTTAAACTTTTTGCCTCATTAGCAACATCTTTTCGTGTTGACGCGCCCAGGTTCAAATCACCCCCACTACCCCCGACCTCCCATCTACCCACTACCATTTCCCTGTCGAAACTACGGTTTTGAGCAGTTCTAAGTAATTACATTTTGGCAAGCCCCTGTGCAGAGAAAAAAAGGTGCATTGAACTGGTTCCACCTACAATAATCGATTTGATTGTCAAAGTGAGTCCCCCTATCCCTTTCTCAAGTCCCATAGCTGCCGAATTTGCTATACTCATGACTTTAGTTCACTTTTGCAACTTGAACTGAACCTCAAAGAATCAAGCAACTTGGACAACTGAAAGCTGACCGCTGTTGTAGAATCGTCTGGTAAACTGAATAGCTGTCAAGCCGCGGTGCAAATTGCGCCGTTATTTGAGATCGTATCGATCAACTGATCGTCAGATCGTGCGATCGTGGCATCGTGATCTATAGACCCATAGTTTGAGCTAACTTTAATCTTTTCTTGCGGTTTATGCCAATTGATCCGGAGGAACTCTGCAATAACTCTCTCGTTTCTTCTGCTCTCTTTCAATTGCAGCCTGCTGGTCGGCGCCCCATTGGATCGTAACAAGCAGCCGCAAACCAATCAATCGGGCGCTTTATATAGGTGTCCCATATCAACGAACTTTGACGATTGTGAACAGGTCATAACCGATGGCAGACGATGTAAGTATAGCCTATGCATATATTTCCAATTAAGGCAATAACAATACTCTAAATTATTAGCGATAAGCACTACGTATATAATTATTCTTAATTTTATTTCGATTATATAATAATTTACTTTTGCGCAGCAAAGTTTTAAGTTGTTTTCACAAAGCGCACAGCATTGGAAAACAAAAAATGAAAAGTTTGTCGTAAGTAACAGGTATATAATATATTTAATCTATTGTTAGTCCATAATAAACTAACACTGCTGAGGTGATGGTGGTTTTACATTTGGAATATAGGAAATATAAACAATAGATATAATAATAGTAAAACTTATTGTTTGCTTATAGTTTAAACTAAACAATCTTTAAATAAAAGAAAGCTTGTTATTTCAAAAGTTAAGTGACTAACTGATTTGCTAAGATTTATTATAGATAACGCTGAGTGCAGTCCGAGATTAAGGTCTAATATATTTTCGAATATAACAATATATCACTTTTGAGGTTACTTTTTGTCTATGTATATAAAATCCCTTGCCTCATTACAGCTGTATAGAGAACTGTGACTAAAATTTGTTAACACTCTAATGTTAGTTAAATTATTATGTTTACTATAGGCAACATACATACTACATGGATATATCCATAATATAAATATAAACCTTATATTTTTTAATTTTATAGGACCAGTATTTTAGTAATCTTTTCAACACACATACATATTATTTGTTATTTTATATGCGTTTTTTTAATTTTCTTTTTTCTTTATTTTTTTATTTTCGTTCTACTCTTTGCTTAAATCCCCAATAAAAAAATAAAAAAATAAATAAAAAATATATTTACATAAATAATATATTCGGTGCGCATATGGAAAACTCATTACCTCTCCCAAAAATGTTCAACAAACAAAAACCAAAATTATTGACCAACTACTTTTGACATTTTTAATTCGTCAACCCGAAAATCAAAATAAAAAACGAATTTGTCATTTAGCAGCTGAAGGATATTATAGTAAGTGGTATGGGTGCTTTATTTGTTGTTGTTTTGCCCACATTTTAAAAATAACAAACAAGAACCAAAACTAATACACAATTAAAGCATTTCATTAATTTGTTAAAAAGTTATTTTATTATTTACATATGCGCTTTGACCTCTCATCTATGTTGTTTTTTAACCTCTGACTATGCAGCGCACACATGCGATAAATACCATTCGATAATCAACTATCGATAACGCAAGACATTTTGCCAATTAACGCACACTCATTATTTGTATATAATCAACAAATGTACAGTTTCGCACGCATGCCTAAAAGCTAACGGCATTTGTTTCGATTGCATGCGCGCGCTAAATGCTCCTCAACCTTCAAGCACAAAGCACACATACATATATTTATATATATATATTTATATATAAAACTCGACTTACCACTTGATTAAGACAATATAATACACATAAATTTATGCTTTAATACATTTCTCGCATTAATTTACATAATATTTTTATTTTAAATATGTATATATATAATCACAATATTGAATCTACAATTATAACCAACTTACTACTTGCCCGAACTTCAACTTCCACCATTTATTGACATAATTTGAATGAGCAATCATTGTAATTAATTAAATCACTGTCTAAATCATTGCTCAGCATTGTAAGAACTGGAATAGCTCGGGGTTAAGAGCCGCTCTGGAATTTGTATTTGGCTTTAGGACTTTGCTCAGTGCTAATAACTTGTTTGCTATTGGCTTGTACTAAAACCTATAACTCTAACTGACTTTTCAGTCTGACTTGTGGCTGTGTACCATTTAGAAACAATTCACACAATATTATCAGGCAACTTGTTGGCACGGCAACATAATTGCAACTTTTTTGGTATTTCGCTTACTTCTTATCAAATTCAAATTCAAACAATTAATCATTGTGGACAGAAATTCTTGGAAACCAGATATAACTCTAGAACGATAGGATTTCCCAGTAATGCAGGCATTTCATAAATACAATTTTATATTTAAAGCTAAATTAAGAACATAATTTTGCTTGAGAGACGTAACACAAATTTAGAAAATAAGAAAACTTAAATAGAATTGCATATTTGAAATGTTTCTCATTTACTTAAACAACGTAGTGGTAGTTTCGTACGCATCTACTTTTTTAAAATTAGAAAATATTTTAAATAAATGCTGAGAGCATGATCGCTTTGTATTGCGGAGATAGACATTGTTTGTAATATTCCTAAAGAAAAATATAATTTGTGGCTATGAACAAAATATTTATTAAATAGATTTCAAGTTAGATAATATCTGATCGATGAGCACTCTTGACCTAAACATTATTACTTTTTTCGCTTATAGATATAGATTTATCGAATTTCTACTGTCTCCCATTGATTGTTTTATTGGTCTCTGTTGTTATTTGCCAGCATCTGTCACCTGTTGGGCATTTCCTCTCCCAAAATGACTTCAACGAATTTTTCGTTTGCGACTATGACTGGATCTGTGATGCATTGTGTTTGCCACCAATTGGTGACTCAGTTAGCATTAATCATATAGACTCAGCCCCGGATCATTTCATTATTGAGATGTAAATTAAAATGTTCTCGTATGTGTAGCATCTCTCCACTCCCTTCTCATTTCCACTCCCATTTCCACTCCACCTCACTGAATGTTAGCATTCCAAATGTTTTGCGATATGTGCCCGTTTCGCTGTTGTTGCTGTTCATGGGTATTGTGGCCTTTCCTAATGGTAACGCGCGCGGCAATCAGAGCGTGCGGTTGCTGGCCGAAGCGCCCCCAAGGCGGCTGCCAGAACGTGACAAATTTCACAAAATGCTGAACCACAAGAAAAAGAAGTAGAACAGCAGCCGCAGCTTTGGCAAAGGGCTTAAAAATAGCTGCGACAAAACGCAAATTTGTGTGGCATGAAGAAATTCTTGAGGCGTCTCAAATTGTTGAGCTAAATTCCCCCACGACAAAAAACTAATTGTCGCACACAACACCACCCCCGTCGCCGGCCAACAGCCCCACTGTCAATGTCAAAAACGCGCCGCAAAGTGCAAAAGTTCATTGGGCCTATGCCAACTTAAGCACACATACTAAAACACACTCACACAAACACACACAAATACATGCATAGATGCAAAATATTAAACTGCAGCTGCAGCCAAAAATCGCGTGGGGCGCAGGCGCATTTTGTATTTTTTTTTTTTGTCAGTTGCGCTTGCGTCGCGTTGCGTCTCATGACTTTCACTTTACGTGTCAAACATGTAAAAAAGCGGCTGCCGCCGAACAACCCACGCCCCACTAAAAACAAAGCTTCGATTAAACAATCATAAATGATAAACGCTCAGCGCACACCTCGCATCCAAAACTGCAATCAGCATTCTCTCGCTCTCCCGCGCTCTTTATGTTAGCGCTGCGGGCACACTGCAATGATCATTTATCTTATTTCAACACTTTGATGCTTTAAAATGCATTTTAAATCAATTTCGTTACGTTTCACACTCATTACACACACACACGCACATGTGTAGTCTCGCGCTCTCACTCTCTCTCGCTCTTTCTCTTTATGGCGCATGTGCGTGCATTGGTGTATGGCCTAAGCAGGCGCAAACAACAACACCCCATCCCAAAACTTTAACTCCAATGCCAACTTCACCGTCGACGCCGACATCGCTTCGGCTGCGGCTGCTGCTGCATTTTATCAAAAGTTGACAGCGACGCTGGCAGCGCTTTCCATTTTCTGATGCCTGCGCATGTTACTCATATGCATAGGGTATGCACTTTGTGTGACAAACTATGCTAAACTCACTATAAAATCGTAATAGTAGAGCAATAGAGTTTATAAAATTGCTTTTGTTTGCTTTTGTGTTTCGATTACTAAATTCATTTTACATATATTGGAATTACTATAACCCAATATTCTTTGCATGAATAGCTTTTTTAATTCAGAAATAATCTCTCTCTTGCTCAATCTATACACAAATCTCTCGAAGATGTCATATTTATTTGCTTATACTCTTTACACCGCTACTTATTGTGTGGTATCTTGTAGTCGAACAGTCCGCATGTCGATCACTTTATAATTTTTAGTTCATGCTTCGTTTGGCTTTTTTTGTTATTTTTTTGTGCACTTGTTGCTGGCGTTTCTCGTGTTCCCGTTCCTGCTGCTTGTCTTGTGTAGCACATGTGCTGAGCAGCGAGGTGCATATGTATGTTTATGCAGATATCTACAAGTAGAGCAGCAGTTTCCCCCTCAAGTTCGCTCCTCCCCCAACCAATTCTGCACATGTGCGCGATGCTGAGTGAGGATGTCTTATTCTTGTTGCGCTCACTCTCTCTTCTTGCTGATGTTGCTTTTAATGTTATTTAACAGTTGTTGTAATGTTAACAAAGTCAGACTGTGAATACTGTAAATACTGTAATTTTGAGTTTACTTTAGTTTTTTATAAACTTATTTAAAAATTAGAAAAAAAACAAGAATTATCTAATTGTTAATGCATATCACTTTTGTTGTTATTGATGTTGTTGTTGTTGTCGTTACCGCTGTTGTTGTTAATATTGTAACTGATGCGACACACACACAAATACACCCGCGCACACATACTTACGTATGTACATTCTATTATCACATACATTGCTAACAAGAACAAAAAAAAAAACACTTTTTGCACATTCTATCTACTCCCTGGCGCCATCAGACTACGATCAACAGGAGCTGATACCGCCATCTGACGACGAGATTAAAGAGGGACAATGGATGGGCGTTACTGTCCGTTCCCAAGGATTGGGTGGCAAGGTAAGGCTCAAGACATAATTCGATTTCACTGCATATATATCCCCTCTGATCCTTGATTCTCTCGATTCATTCATCAGGTGCTTGTCTGTGCGCATCGCTACGTGACGAAAATGGCCGAGAATCTCTATGGGCAAGGCATGTGCTATGTCCTGACCAACGAACTACAGTATGATGAGGTCTACGAGCCGTGCAAGGGACGCACCGTGCAAAGGTAAATATTTGAAAATGTTATTATTATTTTTAAATTATACCCTGCTTAATTCCGGTTGAAGATATACGGCTTAACTTGGGTAGGATGTGAGCATGTACCTATTAGCAAGGATTTTTCTGTTAACATCACATTAGTCTTTAGTTGAAAATGTTCAAATTTTAGTATGCATTTGCACTTGAGTTGGGGATGGAAAACTATGAAGCCTAGGCAATGTGAGACTTGACTTGAGTTGGAAAATCTCAGCAATCAAGGCTTGAAAATGCGTAAAAGAAAATAAAAATGTTCTAAGTTTTGTCCAAATCCATTCAATCAAAAAATTTCATACACTGCATATTAAAAATGAAAAATTTGTTGAACGAATCAATTTGAAGTGATAAATTAGACATGGTCAGGTTCATTGCATAAGCCGTCATCAACGGAAATAGAAGAAAAAGAGGGATACACCGAATAAGTGTCAAGGTGAAGTATGTATGTATAAATTATGAATTGTATTTAAAAACGAAACTCTCCGAAAACGAAATGGGAAAGCAAACTGAGGAACAAAGCAACGCGTGTCTAGCTTCTGTTTAAGCCAATTAGCATGCATTGTGTGTATGTGTGGGTGAATATAAAAAGATTTAGGATGACTGGGGATTGCTAGCTGGTCAGGTGTGACACCGATGACGTCCTCGCCGTCGTTGCAAGAACCCATGTCATAAGGGCGAAATTTTAATTTATTTAAATGTCAGCGTATGTAGCAGGAACTGTTGTGGCAAGGGGCGAAAGTAGGGTCTGTGCATGGTAAGAATGGGTGCCATAGATAAACAGGGTCGCACCGCACCCAAAACGTTGACCGAAACAAAGCATAAATGCTATCGTATATGTTATATGGCAATATGGAGATGACGTGGACTTGGACTTGGACTTGGACATGCAATTATTCATTGCGCTGGCATCGCGTGTTCGAAAAGTGTCCTCGAACCAAACATAAGTTGACCTGACCGCATATCGTGCTTTCATTTGTGACACGAACTCTAAAATTTGGTGAATTACAGGAATAAAAATAAAGCCATAGAAATTATATTAGCATAATGTAAAGTTTGCTGGAGCGCTTTATTTAGTTTTACAAGATCTTGTGCTTAGCCTCAGACTTAAGATCTGCTTGTCTGTAATATAATTACAACGAAAATGTAGAAAGTTTACAACTTTCAACAAAAAATGTAAATATGAGTCAACTAAAAATAATAAAAATTAATACTAAAGTAGTACACGCAACCAACTCTAGACACAATCTTGAAAAGACCACGCAACCCCACCCAGTTGATAACTGACCCTGGACTCATTTGTTAATGTCAGCCTGCCACGTTTTAATGTATGCATGTTTATTTTCTGCGTTGCAGGCAACACGAGGACTATGCGTTCTGTCAGTCGGGCACCTCGGGTGCGTTACTGGATGACAATACAATGGTGCTGGGCACTCCGGGTCCGTTTACGTGGCGCGGCGCCATTTTTGTAACGGAGATTGGGGGCGAGTATCTGGCGCGGGACAAGAATATGTACTACAGTGATCACTCGGAGACCAATTCTCCGGTGGATAAGTACAGTTATCTAGGTATGGCCGTAACCGGAGGTCGCTACTTTGGCGAACAGATGTCCTATGCGGCGGGCGCACCCCGTTCCAATGGCAGCGGTCAGGTGGTGATCTTTGACAAAGCCAAAACCAGTACAATGCCCGTGAGCATGATTATTAATGGCGAACAGTTCGGCTCGAGCTTTGGATACGAACTGGCAACGGCGGACATCAACGGCGATAAAAAGCCAGATCTGATTGTCGGTGCACCATTATACTTCTCGAAGAGTGACGGCGGTGCCGTCTATATCTACCAGAATGATAAGATGAACGATAAGCTGCCCCAGCGTTGGACGCTGCGGCTAACGGGCGCCATGGAGAGTCGCTTCGGTCTGGCACTGGCCAACATTGGTGATCTGAACAAAGATGGTTGCGAGGATATTGCTGTGGGTGCACCCTACGAGGGCGATGGTAACGTCTACGTGTTCCTTGGCTCACGCAACGGCCTCAACGAAAAGCCCTCCCAGCGCATTCAGGCCTCCGATCTAGGCATAAATGTCCCGAAACCAATACGCAACTTTGGCATCTCGATTGCGGGCAACATGGATCTTGATGGTAACTCCTACGTGGATATGGTTGTAGGTGCACCACCCGCCGCCGTTGTTCTCCTCGCTCGTCCCATCATCAACATAAATACAACGTATCGGAGCAACGAGACAAGCAACATTGATCCCAATCGAGCGGGCTGTCGAATGGATGTCTCCACAAATTTAACGTGCTTCACGTTCGAGGCGTGCAGCAGCATCGAACAACACGAGCAGCTGAGCAAGGAGATCAATTTGTTATACACCGTCGAGGCGGAACCCTCCGAGAATCACAAGAAGATCTCGCGCGCGTTCTTTGATCACGACAACAAGCGGAGCAACGTGATCAGTCGACAGGTTCGGGTGCGAACCGATGGTGGCGTCCAGTGCCAAATGGTCACGGCTTACATCAAGGCCAACACTCGCGATATTCAGACGCCCATTCGTTTCCGGCTGGACTGGAAGCTGGAGGAGCCCGAATTGGCTGACTCTCCGCTGACGCATCTGAATCCCATTCTGGATCAAACGCAAGCCTACATTGAGTTCGAGGGCACGTTCCAAAAGGATTGCGGCGATGATAATCTATGCGAGAGTAATTTGCAACTTCATGCCGAACCCAATCTTACAGCAGAGGGTGAGTATTGCTTAGATTGCTTGATTGATTTATATTAACTTTGATAATTATTGACACCGAACAGATGGTGAATATGCACTGATCCAGGGCAACACAACGGAACTGGAGGTTATGGTGAATGTGAGCAATCTGGCGGACTCGGCATACGAGGCACAGTTATTCATCTCGCATCAGAAGAGCGTATCCTACATAGCGACCAAGAAACCGGTATGTCCACCTATCAATGAGCAATGTCTCCGTCAACATACCCTTACCACTCTCTCTCTCTCTCTCTGTCTCTTTCCCATCTTTTTACCATAGACAAATGCGACCTGCAACAGCTTTAATACGACACTGGTGGCTTGTAGCCTGGGCAACCCGATGTTGCGTAACACCACCACACATGTGATTATACGCTTCGATCCCAACAGCCTGGAGGCGGAAGAGACGCAAATTGTATTCCAGATATTTGCAAACACAACCTCCAAGCTGGTGGGTCAAGAGCTGCCCGAGCGCAAGCTGACAGTGCGTGTGGTGCGACAGGCGGAGGTGACGTTACGTGGCTGGGTTAATCCGGAGCAGAGTTTCTACAGTGGCGTTTCCAAGCTGCAAGGTTTGCCCATTGAACTGGACGACATTGGCTCGCCGCTGGTGCACACCTATTTCATCTTCAACGAGGGACCCTCGGCGGCGCCCAAGGTCCAACTGGACATCTTTCTGCCGCTGAGGCTTGAGAGAAGACATGGCGATGATCTGCACGGTGATGGACAGTATCAGTATCTGCAATATCTGGAGGATAAGCCTCACATTGAGACTGGACAGGGTGAATGCACGGTGGCACCTGAAAATGTTAATCCCCTAAAGCTGGCCACCATGGAGAAGCGGCCAACGCATCGCCAGCAACAACTGCAGCAACAGCAGCTGAACAAAACCCATTTTCGGGCGAATCGTTTGCCCCGCAACACCTTCGAGCGCATTGTGCGACCCGAACGCTTCATGGATGGACGCGAGGTGGGAGGCAAAGCCAAGAAGCAACAGATTGTGGAACTCAACTGCGACAAATATACCGCCCAGTGCATCAAGATACAATGTGAGTTCTTTGGGATGCCGGCCAAATCGGAGGCACAGGTCATTTTAAAGGCTCGACTTTGGAACTCAACCCTCGTCGCCGAATACCCTCGTGTGGATCTCGTGAGGATTATGTCAACGGCCCATGTTAAAATACCGCAAAACTTTGGTGTGGAACAACTAGAAAATAATAATCTTATTGTGGTATGTACATATAAAAGCAAATTCTGAACCGGTTTTAAACATGAACTCAACTTGAACCACTTGCAAACCAATCCTTAAAAATCGGTACAGCTTTGAGATTTTGTTAGGAGTTTCGCAGTTTTGGAACCGGTTCGCTTATGTTTTTATATAGACCTATATTGAGAGTCAATCGGAAAGTAATTGTTGAATTTCTTGTTTAATCCTCAAGGTGGAAACACGCGCCTATCCGGAGCTGCTGGATCAGCAGCGTGAGACATATACGCCAATGTGGGTCTACATATTGGCGGTGCTTGGAGGATTATTGTTACTGGGTCTCTTCACGTATGCGATGTGGAAGTGCGGATTCTTTAAGCGAATGCGACCGACAGATCCGACGCTCAGTGGAAATCTGGAGAAGATGAACGAGGAGAAGCCATTCCTGGCCGCGAAAAGTAGCCATAATGTTTTCTAACAAGAGGGCACCGTCGGATGGGATCTGGTGCGGCGCATTGCTGCACCTGGGAGAAAGCGCAACAGGCTCAAGCAGCTGCTACTCCATAAGCCGCAACAGCACTCGCACAAGCAACATCATAGAAAGATACTATTCGGCTGCAACAACAACAACAACATTGAGGATGCAGATAATGATGAATTTGATGTGTTATCCTTGACGCCGCCACCGCCGCCACTTAGCGTATTGAATTGGGGCAACGATGGCTACTATCAGGCGAGCGCCACATGGTGGGGTCACATGTGAATGCTGGCAGGGATCATGATGAGGAGCAACAGCTGTAGCTGGGGAACAGTTAAAGATTCTGGTTGTGGGACTTTCAATGTGCCATTATGTTTACTTAAGTTCGAGCTTCGGCTGGCAATTAGTACTTAACCAAAACCGAAATAAGAATTTAAATTCTTCATCTATTTGCCAGCTGGTAGCCTTAGCTGTTTAATCTAAAGACTAGCTTATACATATACATTTATATAACTATGTCATTTGAGTGTTATTCGTCATGCAATTTATAGGGATACTTATACGCGCTCCAAAACTAGCGAAAATATTCATAATTTTAGCTCTTGATGCGAACTAGTTTATTGATGTAGCTTCAGTTATACCACAAGGTTAGAGGTTAGAGGAGCGCGTGCTATGGGGTGCACCTTGTGCATTTGGAGGGGGAGAAGGGGGGGGGGGGGCGCAGCTTTGTACCATATTTGTTATTTATGTAATTTAATGCTTAAGTTTATTTATAAGCGCATCGCATAACTTAATTCCGAATCCTTTAACATAACACATCTCTAATTATCTCTAATCAAACGAAACTGCTCGTCTGCGAAAAATTTCACTGCCACTAAGAAATAACATGCGTCGTATGAAAGCCACAATATATTTCTAGAAATGCTATCATTATTTCTAAACACTACACCATAAACGAAAGTATTAACTGTTTTTATGCATAATTATTACATGGATTGTTTATGCGATATAGGAATATATCCTTTCAAAACTATTTACTATTTACTGCGATCCCAAATTTTTTTTTTTTCATGTCTGTCTTAATTTTATTTGTTAAGTAGAAAAAAAGGAAACAAAAATTAAAAAAAAAAAAAAAATGTTGAAATTTCAATTATTTAGAATACAACTATGATTAATTAAGGCTTTATATGTGTATATATCGTATATGTATGTGTATATGTATATATATATGTATATGTATATATATATTATGCACTTGTAAATAATATTAGTTTGGCATTAGTTAAGCAAGGCTATACATTCATGTGTATATGTATATATATGTATATGTGCTAACAAGTACTATTTGTAATTAAAGTACACAGCAACAAATACTCATGATTGTCGCAGCCAAGTGCAAATCTTGAAATTGGGCCAGCATTTACAGACCAGACATAAGCACATAGCTATTATACTAAAATATATATATATATATATATATATATATATATATATAACATAAAACCAATAAAATAAAATATATATAAAAAAAGAAAAAACACTTGTTGATTAACTATCTATTTTAAATTGATTTATCTATGGTCAGAAAAATGGAGAATAAATAGAAAAAAGATTAACAAAAGCTCTACAGCATTTGTAATATATATATATAATTATATTTCGATCATTAATATATATATATATGCCGTTGAATATAATAAAAAACGACCATTTTTAACATTTAGAAAAAAGATTACCAGAAATTCAACAGCATTTTTATTCGAATTTTATAAAAAATAAATTAATCCGTAAATGTATAATTGAAAAAGGAAAAACACTTTTTAACTATTTGATTTACTATTTTATGAATATTTTAAATGCCAGCGAAATGATTAATTGTTTAAGTGTTGGGAAAATAGATTATCATAAATTCAGTTCAACAGCATTTGTAGTATTTATTATTTTATATTTCGATGTTAACAACTATTCAAAATATTTTATATAAATAGAAAATAATGAAGAATAAAATTTATTATATATTTACAAGGTATTATATAAATACATACTTCTATATATGTATCTTAATTGAAATATAGAACTATTATTTGTATGCTGCCAAAAATATTTGTATAGTTTGTGTTTGTCCATACTAAATACGACAGTTTGCAAGTTAAGGTCAGGGAGCAGTCCTCAGGCAGAAGGGGGCCGAGACTATCACAATTTATCTGTTCACTGCCAATTAAACTGAATGTGTGTTTGGGTGTGTGTGTGTGTGTGTTAGTGTGTGTGTGTATGTGCATGGAACACGCCAGTTTCAAGTGCCATTGTCAAATACAACAAGAACAAGAAGAACAAATGCTGTGTGTGTCGCCCAATAGCCATGGAATGAACAACTCTTCAAAAGACAGGCGGCATTTGCTTTAAAAATAAAATGAAAATAAAATACAAAAAAAGATGTTCATTAAAAGGTTCGTTTATTGTGGCACGGCAGCATACATATAACAAGAAAGTGATGCCAACATTTGAGCAACGCATTTCAAATACCCTGTAAATACATTCCGTTCCAAATTAATCGTCTTCTTTTTTTTTTTTTTTGTCCAAGTGCTTTTGTGTCATCGATCATTGGTGATCTTGAAGTGCTGCCAACAAATTGTGCGTTTTTATATTGCCACCTAAACTACCTAATACCCTGTAGAATTACTTAGAATTAATTACAGACAAAATGTTCCGTGACAGCAGAATTATTTGCTAATGCTGATGCAAGTTGTTTTACTGGAAACTGTCATTGGAAGCGATATAGTATATATATATTAGCGATATATATATTGTTGGTACACTTTTATTATTATTATTATAAATGGATAAATAATTTTTGTATTTATATTTAAGATACTATGTGCATTATTTATGATATTTTACATCAATCATATTGTATACCCTTTGACAATATTCCATCAGCATCAAGCGTTTCCCTCAGCTGATGTTGCATGTTGATGCGGCACCATCAGCTGACAGTGACAACCTGTAACCTGTTCGAAAGGCGCTCAATTGATCGCTCGACACAAAGATATCTAAAATGATGATGGCGTTTGCGAAACGTGTGGGTGTTTTTTTTTTTTTTTTTCAAAAACATAAACAAAAAAGAAAATAAAAAACCGGTTGGACATTAGAACCGATTCCGTCAAATGTATACAAATATATATTATATTGTTTTGCAATGCGTGGCAGTGCATTGGTTAGGGGGAAAGTGAAGCAACAGGGGTGGGGGGGGCATCGCAAACAGCCACCGTCAGCGTTATGGCAACGATTACGACGACGGCAGCAGCAGCAGCAGCAGTAGCAGCAGCTGCGGCAGCAGCGCCAATGAGAGGCGGCAGCGGCAACGGCCCAGAGTCTCAGTCAGTCTTGATGATTTCGTGAAGCGATTAACACACAACATTGACAACGTTCTGGGCCAATTTCAGCGCAAAAGCGGCAAAAACGCATCCGTATCCGCTCGACACCGCAACCAGTAACAAGTAACAAGTAACAAGTAACTAGTAACAGTAACAACAGCTACAGCAACACATGACACAATTAAGCGAACAACAAAAACAACAACAACAACAACGATAATAATCAGAACAATACAATAAAAATAAATCATTAAAAAAATCAAACAAAAAACGCGCCAAGAAATTTCGCCAAATTACGCGTCCGCTTTATTTGCCAGGTCGTTTCTCGTACATTGACCGACTTCTCCCATCAGCAACTGCGACAACAGCAACCAGCAGCAGCTGCCAAAATGGATGCAGAGGTGTGTAAATAGCGCTTATAGATTATAAACATAAATATATAGACTTATGAACACATACATATAAACATATACTTAGAAAACGTGTGTGTGTGTGTGAATTATAAAACATATATATTTTAAATATATATATATGTAAATTACATCAAACTTGTGTTTTACACATAATTAATTTTTATTTACTTGTATTTTTTTTGCTGTGCATCTCATTAATTTGTTATTAAGCATCTAATAAGACGCCACAAAACCAGTTACATTTGCTTCTCACACTCAAAGCATTCTTCGTTTTCATTTTTCGAATGTAAATTCAAGTGCAAAGTCAACACCAACAGCAACAACAACACCAAATACAACACGTAATATTAACAACAACAACAACAACAACAAAGCTGTGCTGTGCTCCAAGTGACGCAGCCTGCTGTTGAACATGTCAGCAGTGGCGGCGTTTACAGGGGTTTGTTTATAGCCCCAAAAAAAAACAGTTTTTTTTTTAAATTTTTCTCCTCTAAATGCTCTCAAAAGCACTTTTCTTTTTCACTATTTCCTTTGTTTATCATTTTTTCTATAAAAAAAAAACATTTGTTTTTGGGTTACATAAATCTGAAAACAAAATATTTAAAAGTGTTTTATTTTTTATATTATTACTTTATATTTTGAACCCAATAAAACTTGTTTATTATTTTTTGTTACTCAAAACACTTTCAATATTTATCCTTAATAATGGAACACATATTTTACTTTTGAAACCTTTTTTATATATTGAAGATGCAGTTAAAGAATTGAATAGAAGAGTTCAAGTTGTGTTTCATTATCTTATCTCGCATAAGCAACCATTTAGCGATTAGTGGGTTGAGAAACAGTTGCATTCATAGATAACTGTAAATTTGTCAAGTATTACAGGAAAAAATGTCGATGTTCTTGTAAGGTTTAATGGAGACAATTACAATTATTTCATAGCTTGGCTTATTTGTGCATATCATTTGTAATTGCAATTTGCTGCCAGATTTTGTGCAACAGTTAACTGGCAGAGAAAAGTGTGCCTGCCCCACCCATAATCGGCACATGCCCCATACCCATGAGCATCCCCATTGCAGACTGGCAACATGCCCTCAACACACCAAATGCATTTAGTAAGAAGCAAACTTGACGTGCATGGAAAATTTCCACTGAAAGACATTAAATTGGCTGCCACAAATGAATGAATGAAGAATACATACATAAATAATACAGATACACAAATCACACAATTTATGATACGCCCTATTGAGTCCACTCGTGCCACTCGTGCCACTCGAATCTCTCGAATTGTTGGAATCTTAAGACTTATAATAATCTAATCATTACCCAGTTAACCTTTCACTCAGAAAAAAATTTGCCAGAAATTTCTTGCTTTTCGAAATATTTTCCAAATAGACGAAAACAATTTCTTAAAATTAAAAAGAAATAATTTTTACATTTTTCGATAATATATTTCTTAATAATGGAAAATATTTCTAAAAATTTAAATTTTCAAATCTTTTAATGAAATTTTGCATTGAAATCGTTAGTTTTTTTCACTATTTAAAATTGTTGTTTCTTGTCAATAATAATATAAATAACAAAAATTATTTAAAATGTTTGTTCCTTGTTAATAATAATATAAATAACAAAAAACATATAACAAAAAAAGCGCACACTGAAATTATGCATAATTTTTTCTGTATTTTAGAAAAATATATGCTGGAATTAAGAATAGAAAATCCGTGTTTTTTTTTAGACAGAACTTGCTCCGTCGATATTTTTCCGAGTGTACCATCTTTTGATATGGATGTCAATAAAATTAGCGGAGCATGTCGTTTGCCAGTTTCAGCTATTAGTTACCTAGCTACCTAGTACTGCCCAACCAACCCCCCAAACCCGTGCCCTTGCCTGATAAAAGCAAAAAAAAACAATTGAGCCACTTGAGCGTTTGGTGCCACATGTTGTCACATTATCAGCAAAGCTCTCCAGTCCCCATAGCCCAACTTGGCTGCAGGCTCTCATGCACGTCAATTATAATCACCAAGATTGACATTAACTTATAATACTTCGAATATAATTTTATAGATTGACTAACGCATTTTCTTATATTTTGCGAGCCTGTCGTCAGCAAACAAAGTCCAGTTGTCTGCATAACTTATGGCTGGTTCTTTGAAATCGATGTCATATTTCAATACTAAATATATTTTTTGCGATTATTGATGTACATTTGAAGCAGCAAGATAATCACATGAAATATGAATGAAAGATCAAGATATACTAGTATAAAATCTAATCACATTATTTGTTCATTCAATTCATTCATTAAACTACAATAAATTGCAGGATTAATGCTGATATCTCAATCCCTAAATCAGTAAGAATTAAATCAAACAAAAAATATTAATGAAAAATCGGAAATATAAAAAATAATTGAGATTAGATTCGACAAACTTTTGTAACTTATAATGTATCTCACATCTTGATTTTAGTTCAGAATTGATTCCAAAAAAATGCGTTTAATTTTCTCTTTTTTTTTATCTTTTTTTTAATTATTTTTCTTTTTTTTTGTTAGTTTTCTTTTTTTGTTGTTAGTTTTCTTTTTTTGTTGTTATTTTTCTTTTTTATTCACATGGTCAAGTTGAGGACGTGATAGCTAACCAAATATTGTTGTTGAGGTTGCTGCTGCTGATTTGTCATGGTCACACATGTCATAGACATAATTCATACACATTTACAGATATAGATTTGCATATCGCGAGTGTTTCTAGTTCGGTGAGTCAATTAATTAGTACACACCCATAAATGAATTGCGTTTCGGAGCTAAACAATTTTTTTTTTAATATATAAAAATCTCATGGCTTATCTCTCGTTAATATTTATTCGCATCTACAAAGAGGAAGTAAACTCAATGAAAGTCATTAAATCTATTATAAATAATGGATTTGTGTCACAAAGAAAAAAAATTTTCTTAGCGTTTATGATTTAATTAATGGCGATTAACTCGAATTATTTGTACAAAAGTATGTAAGAAAGTATTTCCCTGCAATTCCAGTATTGACCAATCCTAACCAATCATAACCAATCCTAACCAATCCTAACCAATCGCAACCAAACCTGATCAATCCTGATCAAGACCAACCATCTAATGAATACGTTAAATATATTTCAAATCGATTTGAAACAAATTTGCTGACAATATGATAATCATGAAATGAATTATATATTAATCATATTTGTGATTGATCAATCATTTGTGATTAAATTTAAAATTGGCTATATCTATATCTAAATATACCAAATTTAAAGTCTCTAGCTCTTAACGTGCCCGAGATCAGATGGACCTGGCTCGGAATCGACTCGGACTCGATACTGATCAAGAGTGTATATATATAATGCATGTAACATTCCGCCTGTTATATACTTTTGCACAACTTCATTATAATCGCTTATCCAAATAAATACGTATATTAAGTTTGAAGTATACAAACACTTTTTTGGCTGTGTGTGCAAATGGAAGGGCTTTAAAAGGCGCTGACATATGCAAACCCGGTAATGAGAGCCGAAAATGAGGCAAATTGAAGCCGACAACAAAAAAAAGCGTTCGCATTTGTCAATTCAGCCTTCGCAAATAATAATAATAAATAATTTGCCTTTCCCCGCATTGCCCCTCTGAACCGAACAAAAGGCACCAAACATTCCACAGGCAACAACAGCACAAAGCACTCGGAATCAGAATCAGAATCAGAATCATAATCAAAATAATGGAAAGACAACAACGACTTCCGCACCAGCGACCGATGGATCATCGTTGGCAACAGCAGCGAACCCAAAGCCAGACTCTGACAATGCGGAGGATTATCACCCGCCCACAAGGTATGGCTAATGGAGAACTACATAAAGCCAATGCTAACAAACTTCCAACTAACCAAAACCCAACCAAAAATCGATGCATTGAAACTAAGACTTAAGGATTTACCCAACCTTATCTAACTCATAAGCCATAAGGAAATACTAACCCAAAAAAATCACCTGACCACCAACAATTTGTTTGGATCTTCAACTAACCAATAATTGCAAAAAGTATACAAAAACTCTATCGGAACTAAGGCATATGGAGTTACCCACATTTCCAAATCGACACCTAACCGAACATAGCCAAATATTAATCAAAACTAAAAAGATAAACCCAAAATTCGTTTTGATCTAACAACAAGAAAAAACTGAAAATAATCCCAAAATCGATGCATCGATGCATTATCTTAACCATTCCTAACCGAACATAAGAAAATACTAACCCAAAAAAAAAAGCCAGAAACCCGTTAACAATTGAGGCTGCCTGATATCGATTTTGAATTTTGCATGACTTCAACTGGGCAGCTACCTGGAGACAATTGTGCATCTGTTCAAGGGGAACATTGGACCCGGTCTCTTTGCCATGGGCGATGCATTCAAGAACGGTGGCCTGCTTGTGGCACCGCTGCTCACCATCCTGATAGCCATCATCAGCATTCACTGCCAGCACGTGCTCATTGGCTGCTCGAAGAGGATTCGGGATCTGCGAGGGGACGCGGTCTGTGCAGATTATGCTGCCACTGTGGAGCTGTGCTTCGAGAATGGTCCGATGAAGCTGCGCGGCTGGTCACGCACCATGGGTCGTCTGGTGGACGTGTTCATCTGTGTTACCCAGCTGGGCTTCTGCTGCATCTACTTTGTGTTCATCAGCACCAATCTGAAGCAGGTGAGCAAGCAATTCACACGCTCCAAACACAAAAAAAAGAGAAAAAAAATCCATAAAATAAACAAATAAAAAACCAATAAAAGATCCTGCAAGCGTATGGCACCGACATGGATGTGCATCTGGTGATGCTGCTGGCCCTGATCCCGGTGCTGCTCAGCTCGCTGATAACGAATCTGAAATGGTTGACGCCCGTCTCGCTGTTCGCCAATGTGTGCATGATCCTTGGACTGGCGATAACCCTATATTATGCACTGAAGGACGGCTTGCCGGAGGTGAAGGAACGCGCCCTTTGGACGAATGGTGGCCAGTTGGCGCTCTTCTTTGGCACCACCATATTCGCCTTCGAAGGCATTGCACTGGTGATGCCCTTGAAGAATGCCATGCGCAAGTCGCAGCAATTTGAGAGCAAACTGGGCGTTCTCAATGTGGGCATGTTTCTCGTCTCCGTCATGTTCATGTTCGCCGGATCCGTTGGCTATATGAAGTGGGGCGAGCATGTCGGCGGCAGTCTAACCCTCAATCTCGGTGATACCATGTAAGCAATCTCTCTGTCTCTCTCTCTCTCTCTTCCCCTCTCTCTCTCTCTCTCTCTCTCTCTCTCTCTCTCTTTCTCTCACTCTCTTTGCCTGGAGATGGGCGCGTGACGTCACGAGCTACAATTAGTTGTTCAAGATCCAAAAATCGTTAGGCACCAGGAAATATGTTTGGAAAATGTTAAAAACAAATACTTAAAATATTGTTGAAAAATTAGGAAAATTTAATTTTAATTAAATTTAAACAGAACTAAAGATTTGCTTGGAGAAATTAGTTTTCAGAGATTAGCTTGTGGTTAACCGGATTTGGATTTAGATATAGACAGATATAGTTTGTTTGGCCAGTGCCACGCACCCATGCCCAGGCCGAGAACATCAATCATCATGAACCGTTTGTTTTCCCTTTTGTTCCATTGCCAATCCGATGCTGGCACAGACTGGCGCAGGCGGTCAAAGCGATGGTCTCCATCGGTGTATTGCTCGGCTATCCGCTGCAGTTCTTTGTCGCCGTCCAGGTGATGTGGCCAGGTGCCAAGCAGATGTGCGGCATCGAGGGTCGCTCCCTGAGCGGTGAGCTCATCTTTCGCTGCTTGCTGGTGATCATGACGCGTAAGTAATCCCCCAAAAAACCATTGTTAATCGTGGACTCAACTTAACCAAAACAAAAACAAAAAAAAAACGATATAGTGGCCATAGCAGAACTGGTTCCGGCCTTGGGTCTATTCATCTCACTGATTGGAGCACTCTGCTCGACTGCATTGGCGCTGGTCTTCCCGCCGGTCATCGAGTTGATTGGCCACAGCGCACCCAGCAAGGGACCCGGCCTCTGGATTTCCTTGAAGAATCTCGTCATATTGGTTCTGGCACTGTTGGGCTTCTTTACCGGCTCCTACGAAAGCCTCAAACAGATTGTCAAACACTTTGGCGAGGAGGAGCTGCACTAATTATCCCATTAATGGACATTTATCAAATTGATATATCATATGTATATATATATATATATATATGTATTTGTAGTTTATAGTTTCTAAATATCTTCTTTTTTTTGTATTGTATTGCTTAAGAGTAAGTTAGTGTAAATAAATTTTAATACCTCATTTTGGCTGTGTGTTTTTTTTTTTATTTGATGTTCACTCGTCTTAAGTGAGTTTGAGTCGTGTGATAAACAATTGTTTTGCAAAATGTATTCCAGACCTGAGCTAATTTTTATTGTTATTATGTGTTCGTGCTCGAACTAACCCACAGCAGAGCTCAACTTCATATATTTTTCTAAATTCCAAAACCCCCACAACTGCTTCTTAATTCTTGTATAATTTGCAAAACATTTGCTAATCAGAATCGCAAGTGTAACTACGCAACTTGTAAAATAGTGTAACAAAATAACAAACAAATAAAATAATAAAAATAAATAATGAAAATCAAAAAATATGAAAAGAAAAAAGAATTTGCAATGGACTATTTAACAACAGGGGAAAGATAACATTAAAAATAATAAATAAAAAAAAACAATCGGAACCGAAACTTCATCGATTGAAATTCAGAAATGGAATCGAAATTCAAAAATTTCTTTAAGAAACACTTAAGCGACCTAATATAATGTGTCCATATAATGCCATAACGGAAACGAATACCAACAAATGAATGGAACGAATTCATCATCTTTCCCGGAACGAAACTGACAAATCAACGATGTAAATACGTGCACACATACATACATATATGATGCACAAGTCTCAATGGACTTTCGGCTTATGATCTCGAAAATAAATCGAATGAAACCGAATAAATCGAAATCACCTATTCAAACCAGTTTCGCGATTGCTCGATTAGCGACCTTCACATAGGCCTCCAATCAATAAGAGAGAAGAAAAAGATTTAAAGCAAGTAAAAATGCAGTCGTCGAGGGATCTCGACTACGATATACTAAATATAACTAAATATTGTTGTTGAGGTTGCTGCTGCTGATTTGTCATGGTCACACATGTCATAGACATAATTCATACACATTTACAGATATAGATTTGCATATCGCGAGTGTTTCTAGTTCGGTGAGTCAATTAATTAGTACACACCCATAAATGAATTGCGTTTCGGAGCTAAACAATTTTTTTTTTAATATATAAAAATCTCATGGCTTATCTCTCGTTAATATTTATTCGGATCTATGAAGAGGAAATACACTCAATGAAAGTCATTCAATCTATTATAAATAATGGATTTGTATCATAAAAAAAAAAGTTTATTAGCGTTAATGATTTAATTCATGGCGATTAACTCGAATTATTTGTACAAAAGTATATAAGAAAGTATTTCCAATATTGACCAATCCTAACCAATCCTAACCCATCGCAACCAACCCTGACCAATCCTAACCAATACTAACCATCTTAATAAACACGTTAAATATATTTCAAATCGATTTGAAACAAATTTGCTGACAATATGATAATTATGAAATGAATTATATATTAATCATATTTGTGATTGATCAATCATTTGTGATTAAATTTAAAATTGGCTATATCTATATCTAAATATACCAAATTTAAAGTCTCTAGCTCTTAAAGTGCCCGAGATCAGATGGACCTGGCTCGGAATCGACTCGGACTCGATACTGATCAAGAGTGTATATATATAATGCATGTAACATTCCGCCTGTTATATACTTTTGCACAACTTCATTATAATCGCTTATCCAAATAAATACGTATATTAAGTTTGAAGTATACAAACACTTTTTTGGCTGTGTGTGCAAATGGAAGGGCTTTAAAAGGCGCTGACATATGCAAACCCGGTAAGAGCCGAAAATGAGGCAAATTGAAGCCGACAACAAAAAAAAGCGTTCGCATTTGTCAATTCAGCCGTCGCAAATAATAATAATAAATAATTTGCCTTTCCCCGCATTGCCCCTCTGAACCGAACAAAAGGCGCCAAACATTCCACAGGCAACAACAGCACAAAGCACTCGGAATCAGAATCAGAATCAGAATCATAATCAAAATAATGAAAAGACAACAACGACTTCCGCACCAGCGACCGATGGATCATCGTTGGCAACAGCAGCGAACCCAAAGCCAGACTCTGGCAATGGGGAGGATTATCACCCGCCCACAAGGTATGGCTAATGGAGAACTACATAAAGCCAATGCTAACCAACTTCCAACTAACCAAAACTAAAGCAAGTAAAAATGCAGTCGTCGAGGGATCTCGACTACGATATACCGTCTACCACAGATCCCAGCTGAACTGCTCTAAATATATTGCTTCTTGTTTTATTCTTATTATTATTGTAATTTCTCTTTGATTAAAGAAAAAAGCGAGAAAAGATTAAGAGCGAGACAAAAACATTTACGCTAGCGTTATTTATCTTGCTATCCCTTTCTCACACTTGCATGCTGATAGAAATGCGATCAATGTGAGAATATGTATATTTTCTACAGCTGCAACTTGCATGTTGCTAATCCGATCTTGATGAAATTTGTACAATTGATCCAAAGTTTCTCTATGTATATTAAATATCAATTGGAAGCCTCTACTTTTATGAGGTAAATAGTAGCTTTCATTGCTATTAAAAATCGATATTTGTGAAACGAATGCAGTTATCCATAGAAGGAAGCAAACTTGAACTGCGCTGGATATACGAGAACTTATATTCCAAATTTAAAGTCTCTAGCTCTCACAGTTTCTGAGATCCCTGATGAAACAATATGCACATTTTTTTAACCCAAAACGACAGCGAAACACTTATGTTTATTTTATGACGTTGGATTTGGTATTTCTATAAAATAAAAAAATCATCAATATGGTATTATTTGCGAGCATCTTGAATGCGGAATGCAGATGCTTCCGTTTGACATTTGGCATTGTTGTTGGCTTATATAATCCATTTGTGCAATTCCGTAAACATCGTTTGATCGAACTTTACGTTGATTGTCTTCTATCAATGTGCGACAAAACTGGCAATCGGAAAAGTCCAAGCAGCCCGAAGAGCCAAGTCATGAATTCCATGCAATTCATTTAACTGGCGCCATACACACACACACACACACCAACTACAACAACAGCCACAGCAACCAATTAAGTGCGGTAAATTTCCATGCGTTCCAAGTCGAGTTTTTTTTACAGTTGCGAAAATAATAATAGCACCACTCTGACAAAAGAGAGAGAGAAACAAATTATTATTTCCTTTCAGCTTGTTGAAATTTCCATTCAAATTTAAACTTAATTAAATGTTATGAAAAAGGAAGAAAATTAACGGAAAAAAGAATAACAACAACAAATTAAACGATTTCTATTTATTTTTCATTTTATTAAGTGAAAAGAATCCCAGGAGCAGAACTGACTTTAATTTATTTGGGGGTATACCAAAAACAATATATTAAATGACATTTGAAATGAGGGAAAAACCAATGACTTGCTTTTTTCAAGCGTAAGAAAAAATGTCAGAGTGGTCTTATTATTTTGACAGCAACTGTATGTGTGTATGTATGTATATGTGTGTGTCCGAAGTGGGGCAGTTGCAGGTGTAACGATCAATCACGAACGCTTGTTGCGCTTTCAAATTCATGTTGGGCCATGATCGGCAAAACGACGAAGAATTTCGAAAATTGTCATGTCAATATTGGTGTATATTATTCATCGCTCGATCGGCACGTGCATACAAACAATATAGTTATATACATGCATATACATGTGTTATGTATGTTTGTAGTATGTTTGTGTGTATGTTACTCATACATCCTTGAACCTGTTACATGCATTGTTGTTGTGGTTGTCATGAGTTCGATTTCTGTTTGCGTTGCAATTGCCATAACGCCTCGTCTCCTTTACCCCTTACGTTATGTTATGTTAAACTGCTTCCTTCCTCTTACGTCATATGCACTGCTTTATTTTGCCACAGCTGATGATGATGATGTTGATTATGTTGATAATGCTTATGTCGAATGCACCTCTGTTACTGTGACTAATAACATTCGAACTATATTGATTTATGTTGATGATGTTGATTATATTGAATGCATCTGTGACTGCATTATGAGGTAATAACATTCGCATTATGTTAATTGATGTTATGATTTATATTTTACATTTAAATATGTTAACTCTTCTTAACAGCTGTCATGGCAATTTTTGCACTAACATGATGCCATTTTCAAAAAACACAAAATTGTAACTATTTCGACGATTAAGCCAGCAACTATGTGCTGGCTAAAAATATAATTGAACAGCTTGCTGAGCTGATAAGATCGCTTTTAAGGCAAAAAGCAGCACAATAAAACAATTAAAAACTTCAAATTGCAAACTGCATCCAGAAAAACAAAAGCACTACACGACAGAGAGCTGTAAATTGTTAGACAAGGAAAGAGCGAGAGAGATAGAGAGGCAACTGCTCGCCAATGCAAGGTAGAAAAGCAAAAGCAAAGGCAAAGCAAATCACAACATACACACAAATGCACACTCACAGTAGCAACAGTCACTGTCATTTCCCCAGGGGGGTGGCAGAGGGGCAAAGGGGGGTGGGGGAACTTCACACGATACGCCTCTTGGCCAATTGGCATATTGAACAGTGAGTCTGGTTTGAGTTCTTGACGCGTCAACACGCTTCCATAAAAATCACAAAAAAAAAACACAAAAAACAGTTAACGCACGCGCAACTTTCCGAAATATTTTTCGAAACGAAAAGAAAACTAAAGCATAAAATTAAACAACAACAAAAATTTAGCAAAAAAAAAAAAACGGATCAAAGGTGTGAATTTAATATCAATAATGTCTTTTTCATGCTCGAATAAAATCGGTTACAATTTTTCCATTTGTGCTCGTTTGGCTTATCTAAATATTTATGCAGAAGCTTCAGCGTTTGTTAATATACTGAAATACTATCAATAAATGTGCAATTTATTATCTAACCACTTAACTGAAGAAATACATTTACAATACAAATAGTGTGGAAATATTTGTGATTTTATTGATTTGTGTTTTCATTAATCGCATATAAATTCTGCCAATGTTTATGTTTAAAAAGAAAACTAACGCCTTGAAAATGTGCCATAAATAATTCACAATAATTTTATAAATAATACAAAATATTTTTATAAATAATACACAATATTTTTATAAATAATTCCACAAATTTTAGTTCAATCTACGGAAAATCAACATTTATTAAAGTTCTTAAAATGCATAATTAGTTTAATGAGTTAATTTCAATACCTAAATTGTTTAATTCTTAAAAATATATACGGGAAATGTGCGTAGATATACAAACTGAATCTGACACATTTGTAATGCAATAAACCTGTTGAACTTAAGGGGAAAAAACATTTATATCATTCAGATCAGATCAAAACTAATACGAAATTCGGTTCCGCTTCAATGACTAAGTTCAGAGTCCCAGTTTCGCGATTTATATTAGATAACAATAAAATCGACAATACCAAAGATATATACATCTAATCGAGATATATATATCTAATCGAGATATATATATCTAATCGAGATATACCTTAGCAAAATATTGATCATCTGCAAAAGCTTCATAAAGGTCGAAAGATTGGAATTCGTTCTATCTATATTGAATTAAGTATCTAAGACTTTGTGCAGAGTATTTTCAAGTCGGTCCATCTCGACTAGAGCTTTGATTCACATATTTATTATCAATTCTATTAATGTCGTGATCATACATTTTTTAAATACCCGTTTTAATAGAATATACACAGCTCCGGTCAAAATAATAGTGATTTGGAAAATGTTAAAAAAAAAATAATTACAATATAATATAAAAATTTTGAAAATATTAATTGAAGCACAAGCAATCAATACTAAAGACAAGTTAATACTATATAATAACAACAAAACCATTTATTTTTATTATATTATTATTTAAATTTATAATTATAGTTGTAGTGGAATGTTAGTAAAGTTTTCTCAACTTTCCCTTTCTAAAAACTAGATATGATTTTACATTTAAGTATTTGTACTTTAAAACCAAACAATTTGAATTGAATTGAATTTTTCTTCATAAAATGAGTCATATTTTTATGAAATGCAGCAGCAGTTCTATTAGATTGACCATGTCTGTATACATTTTTTGAAATTAACACCGAGGAAGCGCTGCAAATGTGAGGCAAAAACGTGACCAATTATTCGCATTTGGTATGGAAATCTGGAGATGGGCAACTTAAGAACTAAACGCGACTAATCACGAATATATAATAATAACATATACATATTTAAATGAGCATTAATTGAGGAATTATTAAGTAAACGATCGATTGAGAGAAGAGCGCATCGGCTTTCTGGGGTTAATTACAAGTGGAATTGCTTGGTGGTTTTTTTTTTTTAGATCATTACTCGTAGCCTTATCTACATGTATAGCTAGCGCCGCTTATCCTCTAATCTGAAGTACCGTTAACTTGATTTGTGGCTGCGCTTTAAACTCTCGGGCTTTTCGCCTGATTCGCAATTTTTCAGTGCTAAATTGTATCGGAGGCGGGCACAACGAACAAAATAATAGTATAAAGCATAAACAAATAATTTTAGTTTTCTATGTACCTACTAACACGCATACACACACACAAACACACACACACACGACACACACCACACACCACACACACACACAAACATCCTCTAACAACAGAGCAACAACAGCAAAGCACTCCAAGCCGGCAACATGGGCAAAACTTTGGAAATAACCAAACCACAACAACAACAGCAGCAGCAGTCGCCGCATGGAGGAAAGGATGGTGATGTGGAGGGCAGCGTGAAGCGGCGTCATGCCACAAGCAATATGGAGGCAGCCACACATCTGTTCAAGGGCAGCGTCGGCGCCGGCCTCTTCGCGATGGGCGATTGCTTTAAAAATGGCGGCCTAATTGGCTCCACAATAATGCTACCCATTATCGCCATCATGTGCGTCCACTGCGAGAGATTGCTCATCCGTGGCTCGCTGCTGGCCGTATCGAAGACGCCGGGCGCCAGCTTCTATGATTATCCGGAAACGGTGGAGAAGTGCTTCGAGTATGGGCCACAATCACTGCGATGCATGTCGCGCCCCATGAAACTGATCGTCGAGATGTTCCTATGTGTGACCCAATTCGGTTTCTGTGCCATCTACTTTGTCTTCATCACGGAGAATCTATACCAGGTGAGTGCCACTCCAGCAGCACCAGCTCCAGCCTGTGCTTGAGTATGCAACAGACAAAAGGAAGCATCTAATCTCAGAGATATCAGACGCTTACTCTTTTTACTCTTTCGCACCTGTACCTGCCATAAGAAATGAGGAATATATTTAACAGCTGTTCAGCTGGATTCGGGCGAGATGGTGTACCGTAGTCGACCATATGCTGACTTGTTTGAATCTTTTGGGTTGCAGGTGTTGCAGCAGAATGGCGTCGATATTAGCATGAGCGTTGTCATGCTGATAACACTGCTGCCGGCAATGATCCCATCCCTGTTGACCAATCTTAAGTATATATCGCCCGTGTCGCTGGTGGCGAATTTTGCGCTACTCTTCGGCTTGATTGCGACGCTAACGATCGCCTTCACGGAGGGACCAATGCCTCCAATTGGTGATCGTCATTTGTTCACGGGCACCTCACAATTGTCCCTGTTCTTTGGCACCGCCCTCTTCTCGTATGAGGGCATCGCTCTGATTTTACCGCTGCGCAACTCGATGCGTAATCCGGATGCGTTCAGCAGTCGATTTGGCGTGCTGAATGTGACCATGTTTTTCATTACGGCTCTGTTCATCTTCACCGGATTCGTCAGCTATACGCGTTGGGGTGAGGAGGTTGCCGGCAGCATTACGCTCAATCTCAATGTGGAGGATGTGTAAGTTTGCCCAAAAAAAATATCCCTATTCACAGCTGCGGTCATAATAATGGAAATGTTTAAAAAAAAAAAAAAAAAAAATACGAAATACTTTAAATAAAGTTTAAAAAAATTATGAAAATTTGAATTTAAACACAAGCAATCAAATACTGAAGATAAGTTAATATTAAAAGTTGTCATATCTATCAAATTTATTAATCAAAAAGTCCTTGAATTTAATCATTTTCACATTTAAATTTTTCATTATAAAACTAAAACTAGAAATGAGATCTGTATTTTTGAGCAGTACTATTATTTTGACCGCAACTGTAAATATTTGATCTTATAGCAAAAAAAAAGGAGAAAATCCCATTTATATATTTGATTTTGATGTTTACGTTGTTTGCAGTTTTGCGCAGGTTGTGAAAATGGTTGCCGCATTGGGCGTCTTCTTTGGCTATCCGATCCAGTTCTTTGTCATGATGAAGATTCTGTGGCCGCCCGTCAAGCGTGCCAATGGCTGTGCCCAGAAGTATCCAATTACCATTCAGGTGGCATTGCGTTTCATCATGGTCATGTTGACATGTGAGTCCAATATGAACACTAATCCAATAAGTAATCCATTTTAATCGTTTGTCCTCTTTTCAAATATATTTATAGTTGGTGTTGCCCTGGTGGTGCCACAATTGAATCTATTTATCTCGCTGATCGGCGCATTATGCTCAACATCGCTGGCATTTGTCATACCGGTGATCATTGATTTTGTGACACGCACCCAAGTGCCCAATGGTCTGGACATCCTCATCTATCTGAAGAATATCGCCATTCTGACGATCGCCATTCTCGGCATTGTTACGGGCACCTATCAGAGTATTGTTGAGATTATCAAAGAGTTTAAATAATCGTCGTTTCCAATCTGTGTGTGTGCATGTCTGTGAGTGTGTATGTGTGTGTGTGTGTGCTTGCCAAGTATTTTGTAAATAATGCCTGTAATTATGTGAATGCCTTATAACGATTTATTGTCCTCGTAATTTAAGTTTAATGTGCTTGTAGTTTTTTTTTTTTTTTTTGCATACATATTGCTATTAGTTTTAAGCTGAACCTGCCGTTCTTATTTGTATGTGGCGCCATTATTTAATTGTCAACAGCTAGGTAAAAAAAATACATATATTTTAATAAATGATAAATACACATCGACATGCTTGGCGCCTTATGCGTTAGTACTATGGGCACTTAACAACACTGGAGCATTCAAAAAAATGGGCTCTGCAACAACACACTTAACAGTCTCCAAAATTAATTTAACAGTCGCTTTTTTTTGGGAATGTTTTTCGTTTCTATTGGCCGGGACCCGAGAGACTCTTCTCCATGAACTTCTTGCGGGCAAAGCACGTCCACCATTTGCTCGGCTTTCCGTCGGGCGTATCGAATACCTTCTCGACCACCCGCAAGCCGGTCTCCTGGCGCAACTGCAGCATATATTCGCGCATCAGACCATCATTATCTGGCTTAGCATATACGGAATTTAAGGGAAATCCGGCATCGCCAGGTATATCAAATTTTGAAATGGCCATCGCATAAAGATCCTGTTGTCCTTGCTCCTTGTTCGTGCAACGCACCAATCGCTTCAGGCATTCCGATATATAGAGCGTTATATAGATAAGTACACGATCCACTTCCGACTAAAAAATAAAAATTAAAGTTTAGTTCGATTTACAAAGGATAAAAAAAATAACAACGTAAAAGTGGGACTTGCCTTCACTTCGTAGGTGCGAAAGAAAATGTTCGCTTTGAAATAGTTAAGTGACTCATCGATGATATCGTTATCAGTATTCACACTGGGCGCTGGCCCTCGTATTTTGGTGCGAAGCGGCAGAATTGCCATGTTGCCCACCTGTCGGTCGAATTCTTCGATTTCCGAGTGATACGCCTGTTTTGGAGAGTGAATCAAATGCACACAAATTGAATAACTAATTAAATTTTTAAAGTTACACATTATTAGTCATCGATGATTTGTCAACACTGACTACTTACTGGCATTTTGGGTGAATTGTAATCAACTGAATTTTAACATTGGCACCGAATCAACCGATTCAATTGTTTGCTGTTTATCAATTGCGAAATGCATAGCAGCCCTGGTAATATCGATAAGCGCTTTTCGTTACATTTGAAACGTAGGAAGAACGTAAATCGACGTACATTAAAAAAAAAAAATATTAATGTTGCTTAACCGATAGAACCGATTCAAATGTTTGCCGTTTATCAGCTGTGAAATGCAAAGTGGCCCTGGTAAAATCACAAGGCGTTTATCGTACGTCGTAAAGGAGCATAGACTAATGTTACTTAACAGAATACTGCAAATTCGATTGGGGGTATTTGTTATTTTCGTGTTGCACTCAAACGGTCACACAGAGCCCACGCTTTACATTAAATAAATGAAGAAACAAATAAAAACCAAATCGGTAGTGCTGGAGCAGAAGGAAGAGTTGGAATCAAACAGTGATCAACTAATGATAAATAATGATGGCAATGAAGAAGATGAAATGGATTTGGCCAACTTTAATGGAGACGCCGTCAATCGAAAGAAACGCAAGAAGGGCATTATTTATATATCAAATATACCGAAGTACATGAATGTGACGCGTTTGCGTGAAATTCTTGCTGATTTTGGTAAAATTGGACGTGTTTATTTGGAGCCCGAGAAGCAGCCGGGTGAGTGAAATAGACAACATGTCCTCCCTCAAATGTAAATGTAATTTAGCATTTTTGTATTCGTATTGAAGGTGGCGGAAAGGAAAAGACAGAGAAGAAGAAGCGCAAAAAATTAAATTTAAATTACACCGAAGGCTGGGTGGAATTCGAGTCAAAACGTGTTGCAAAGCAAATTGTTCCAATGCTGAATAATAAACAAATTTCGACGCGAAAGAAATCACAGTTTTATGACTCGTTGTGGTCAATGAAATATTTGCCGCGCTTCAAATGGACGCATTTGACGGAGCGCATGAATTACGAGCAGGCGACTCACAAGCAGCGACTGCAGACGGAGGTATCGCAAGCTCGTAAGGAGACGACATACTTTCAGAATAATGTGGACAGGAGTGAGCTTAACAAGAAATTGGCAAAGAAGGCGAAAAAGCTGAAAGTTGCTGAAAAATAAATATTTTGTTTTCTCTTAATAAAATCTCTGTTAAATGACATGCTGACCAAAACTGTTCCTATTGCGTTCTGTAAGCCTCTATATTGCGTTCTGCTAGCCTCGCTCTTGCGTTTTGCGAGCCTCGTGCATTCATTAGCCTCACTTTTGCGTTTGTACGTACGAGCTTCTGCGCTGTTTTACGTGCAAAAACTGTATTTATTTACAGAAAGTTGAGCGGTTTTAACATGGCGGTTATTTATCATATAATTTCATAAATTAAAATGTAATTAAAAACAACATGCTCTCATATGCGCACTTTAATCATATGAATAAATATTTTTAAATTGTCCAATATTGCAGACTGTTAACCAACTGTTGCGCTCTCAGAGAGCCTGTTAACATAACAGTGGCTGTTTTTTTTTTTTGCAGTCAGTCGAAAAAAACCCATTGAACGGACTAGCGCAACGGCGTCTGCGTGCGCTTACAATTATTATTATTATTTTTTTTTACAATTTGTTTTTTGTTTGTGAATGGAAGGCTCGCTTTCGATTGAAAGTAGACAAAAAGTGTGTGCAATTGATAAATAATCAATTGTGTTGTTATTGCGGTTTTACAAATTTGAACAAAAAAAAGAACGAAAACAAAATATAAAAAATAAAAATAAAGTAAACTCGTTTACCAACACCCAACACACACTGCATGTGTTTGTTTGCATTTTGCCTCTGCCTTTTGCGATTATTATTGCTAGTGTTGCGCGCGGCATTCAGATGTAAATTGAATGGAAATTTCAATTAAGAACCAAACCGTATTCAATGTATTCCCAGCACAACGACAACAACAACAATAGCAACAACAGTAACAGCAACCTTTACAGTTAGCAAACTGTGGCAACAGTTGAGGCGGCAAAACAAATTGAATGTAAAAGGTATATATATATATATGCGTGTGTGTCTGTAAATACATTAACATTGTATGTAAAATGCTCTAACTGTTCATTAAGATTTACAGCAAAATGCGCCCACTACAATCAGCATAACTGTATTGTCGCTGCCTGCAGGCGCAGTCACAGTTAAGTTGTCAAAAAAAAGAAGTAAATAATAACCCAACGCCCTTGACAGATGCTGCTGCGCGACGTCAGCAGAAAATAGTGAAATGCAGTGAGAAAAAAAAACAAGAAAAGAAAAGGCAAAGGCAGGCAGCATCAAAACCAAATGGAATTTAGCCGGTTTCCATAAAAGCAGACAAACTGCCAGACAACGTATCTCTCTCTCTCTCTCTGTCTCACTGGCTCTTTCTCGCTCTGCAGGAGTTATGGATGGCAAAGCCCAGTTTGTTTTTTTTTTCGTTTTACCTTTTGTTATGAACTTTCGCAGCGCATCCCAAAGAATTCCACTAAGCTGGAATCCTATTTGCGCTTTACTGGGATGAGTGCTCTGAGCTTTTATATCCGTTAAATGATTTCATTTTTAATGTGAACTAAAACTAGCACAATCCACTTGCGTTCCACATTGCTCAATTGTAGACTAAAGGTACTCCCATTAAATTATGTAAATTTTATAAAATGCCAAAAATTCAAATTGAAATTGAATATATAATAAGCAGCAGCAACAACAGCAGGCAAAAGTAAAAAAAGGTCTGAGAACTTGTTCTTTTGTTCGACATTTTGTGGCTTTTTCAACTTTTTTGTTTTTATTTGTTTTGTATTTTTTTCAGTTTTAATTAACGTCAAACGTTTAGAAATTCCGAAAGGGCAACCGAAATAGGTTCAAGCGTTGGTTTGACTATTGCCCAACTTCGCAGATACCCTTTGCCAGATCCAGATCAGGTCAATAAATTAGTAGACCCCACTTTATGACAGCTGCTTAAACTTGATATGACTTGATTTCTATAAAAGTTTTCAGTTCTGATTTGCTGTTTTTATACCCTTTATCCATTGAAAGTGGTATAATGGATTTATGCAAATGTTGTAACAGGCAAAAGGACGCATCTTCGCACCTTTTAAAATATATATTCTTGATCACGATCAACAGCCTCGATATAGCGACGGCCATCGCTCTGATCTCAGAGACCATAAGAAAATTTAATCGTATATCCAGCGCAGATCTAATTACTCTCAATTAGCATGCATGTGTGTGGGAAGGCAAGGTAGTCGACACGAGCTTAAATATGTTTGTCTTTAATCCACAGCACCCCCTTACAAATGTCTGTTTGAATGCCATACTTTTTTTGCTCTGGCAAAAGAAATGAGAAAAATTGCGCTGAGTTCGGTATACAGAGTATATCGTAGTCGAGCTCACTCACTACTCAATCGACTACAGCATTTTTACTTGTTGTCATTGGCTTTATCATTGTCTTTGTGTTTGCCATGCTTTGTGTTTGTTGGTTGGCTCGATTTCAGTGCTGTCGCGACGCCTGCGCTGTGGAATTTAATTGCAGTTGCTCTCATATTCATATACCCTGTAAACAATTTGTATAATGCATATGCTCTCCTATATATATGTATATATATATATAATAGAGAGAGAGAGAGAGAGTAATTACAAGTGTACGTAGGGTATCCTCAAGTCAAATACGATCAACTGCAGAGTATTCTTACTTGATTTCTATGCACATAAATAATTAGGTATATGTTTTTTTGTATTTGTGTATCACATTAAATATATTTAATTAGCATTCTTGCTTGTATTTCATGATTCAATTGCTCAAACAGTTTCGCAAAGGTTACATTAAATAAAAATAAGAAACGAAATAAGCAAATAAGTCCAACCCACAGGTGTTGTCATAATTATGCAGACAGTGACGCTTGCAGCAGAACCTAAATTTTGTTGTTTGCACAAGAAATTATTATTGTTATTTATTTTCTTCGTATTTTTTTGTGATGTTGCACATGCATCATAATCATCATGAACATATAAATATCATCACCAGTTTTAGTTTGTATTGCCAAAAAAACATGTGCGACTGTCAAATACAGTTTTGTGTGACAGACCGACAACCCGAAAGATAGAGAGATATATAGAGAACAGTGTGTGCTAAAAGTTTACCGCTTGTTATGCATCATGTGCACTGACACAAATTTGCTGCCCTTGCCAATTTATATTTATGTGCTATGTGCGCTGAAAGCAACTTAAATAAATATCTACACTCGTAAATAATTCACATTAACTTAAAAGAACTTACGATTCACTGGGGATTCTACGTTATCTAAACTCTAATATAAAAGCCGAGCCAGTATATTTCATTACTTGTTTCTGAACTTTCGAAAGATTCTAAAAATTATGATTTGCATTTCTACGTTCTATAAATGTTTTTATGATTTTAGATATTCTCTACCCTAATATTTACAAAATATTTTCAAAAATATGCAGCAAATTATTCGATATAGGGGCAAAAAAGACACGAAACCAAGAGAATATACATAAATATACGTATATAGATAAGCACATATAAGTCTTCAGAATTAGTTGAGACTCTAATAACTCAATCTGAGATAATAACACTGAGCTCTCCCAGTTAGTATAAATCATTAATCAACTGCTCTTTTTTATTTATTATTTACATACATAGATAGAGAGAGTTGGGCAGTGTTCAATTCATAATAGTTTGATGATTTATTGCTAGTCCATTGTTTGCATATGATTAATTACCATTAAAATAAGTAACAAAAATCTAAATATACTATTGCCAATTCAAATCAATTAGAGTATTAAGGGGTTTTTGTACCTTTTGTCTTAAGCAGTGCAAATTTAATGATATATAGCTTTAAAAAAAAGAAGCAAATACTTAAAATATAGTTCAACAATTACGAAAATTTTATTCAACACAATCAATTCGTTCTGAAGATAAGAAAACATTAACAGTTGGTATAGCTATCAAATAAAATAACAACAAAATTTAAATTCCTTAAATATATTATTTTTATATTAATTTTCTTTCTAAAAACTAGATGTGTTTGATGATTATATTTTACTTCATTTAGTATTTGTACTTTAAAACATTTCCAGATTAAAAATCCACCAAATTTTCAACTAATTTTTTTTTAAATTGAAGATTTTGAAAAGGTTTCGATTTGATCATCATAAAATTGGTAATATTTTTATTAAATGCTTTGAAAAGTAGTACTATTATTTTGACCGTAACTGCACGCTTAAACATACACTCAGAAAAAAAATCGATCAGCATTTTACATACGTACAATGTACGATGTGTGTCAGCAAGGGTATTTAAATTTCGGCTTGTAGCATTTGTGGCATTTATTTGTACAAAGAGACATGCATAACTGAGAATTACCATGAAAGACGCTTTTATTGTTATTTTGTTCTGCGAATACGAATACGAATACGAATCCTCAGATCGCAGATTGCAGATGCAGAAAGAGATTGTGCCACATCAAATTACAGCTAAAAACAAAAAACGAAAACAACAATGCTCTCAAGAACTTTAGCGGAGTTCGCTTACATTGCCATTACACTGAGTATGTGTGTGTGTGTGTGTGTGTAAAATACACACAGGAAAAATAAAATTGGAATGCATAAATGCATTTGTACTTTGCAATTTTTATGTGCACAAGCGTCTTCTTTTTGTTTCATTGATTTTTATTCCAAGCAGAAGCTGCTTGTGTCTGAAAGTAAAGCGTTTTTCTTTTTTGGAGCAAAAAAAAAACCAAGCTGCCAAACGACGTTGCCAACTCTCCTGAATTGTTCTCGTTTGATGTGCGTGCATATGTATGTGTGTCAGTCTCTGACTATACATGTGTGAGCTGTTGCTGTTGTTGTTGTTATTCTTTGCTTCTTTCTTTCTTGTTTTATTTTGTATTTTTATGTGTGTTTTTTTCCATTTCACACTTCTTTTTATGCGCTGCACGTTTTGTGCTGTTTGCTGTTGCAGCTGTGCGCATTTTAGCCTGCTGAAACTTTTCGACAACAACAACAGCAGCAACAGCAGCCCATTGCCAATATTATGTTGAAGGCGGCCATAACGGTGTTTCATTGCGTTCATTGCCACCAGCCTGCAATAACAAATACAACAAAAACACCAGCCGAGGGGGAAAATTGAACATTTGCATTTGAAGCGCACAAACCGGACGCAGTTTGTCAACCGGCCGTCGGTGGATCGGATCTTTAATGGTGCATGGTGCGTGGTGCGTGATGAATAATGTCACACACATACACACACGCTCATATATATGAAGCGAGGGGCGTTCCATAAGTTTTTGGCTGTTGCAGCCAAATAATAATATAATCAAACCTGTCAAACTTTCCAAAACATTCATACAAAATAAAAATATTATATATAAACTCACTTGGACAGTAAAATAGTAAAATTCTTGATCAGAATCAACAGTCGAGTCGATATAGCCATGTCCGTCTGTCTGATCTCAGAGATCTTAGAGACCATAAGAGCTAGAGTCGCCAAATTTCGGACACAAGTTATGGTACATCCGCAGATAAAATTTGCTTAATTTTATCGATAACTGCCGTTTGTCGAATATAGATACAATTATATTTTCGATGGCAATAAAAGACTTAATTTAAAAGGCAGAGGCTTCTAAATAATGTATTAAATACATTGACAAACTTTGAAATGACTGTTTAAATTTCATCAGGATCCGATAAGAAATACCCATGTTATAGAAAATATTTTCTCATATTGATCTTATTACTATCAGAATGCATGCGTAAGAAAGAGATAGCAAGATAATCGAAGCTAGGGCCCTTACATATGTACATATGCCTTACTTATTTTTTAGTCTTGAGTGCCTATGATGACATAAAAAATGAGAGCAATTCCACTCGAAATTCTTGAAGGGAAATTTGGCAATCAAACTATAATATATTTAAGAGCTGTTCAGCTGGGTTCTGGGATAGAGAATACATCATAGTCACTGACTACACCATTCCGACTTGCTTTCAACAATTTCCTCGTATTGGTTTATGGAGCGACCCTCGCTCGCACCTAGATAAATACACATTTAGAATGTTGCATGTGGCGACACCTTTGCATTGCTTCGGTTTGGGCTGCTCCCATTGCAAATGGGACAATTTTGCTGTCAACTGTCTTGACAAGCCATAAGCGCACAACTATTCATAACAAATGACAATAGTCGCAGCATAAAAATTTTGAGGTACTCAGCCAAATAGGGCGCATCCGTTTTCCGGTTGCCAGTTGCCAGTTGTTGGACTGCAAAAATAACAGCAAATAGCAGAAAGCAACCACAATAACATCATCGGCCCTTATTTGTATATGTATGTGTATGTGTGCACAGACATATGTGCATACACACACATACACATGAACAGATTGAGGAAGTTTCGAGTTCATAAACCTCACGCATGTGTGTGGCGTGGGGGTTGCTCGCATAACATACACATGCCATACACTCAAAAAATAAATCGACATAAATTGTTGTAAATCCCAAAAAAAAATGTTTTTCTATTTTTTTTTTAGAAATAATTTCTAGATATTGGGAAAAATATTTATAAAATATAGAAAGGCTTGCCCTAAATTGACAAATCCATAAATATGTTGATTTTTTTCCATTTTCTAGCCATGTTTTCTGTTATAAAGAAAAACAATTCTATAAACTAGAAATGTAAATCCAAATCTCGGCTTTTATTTTAGAGTTTAGTTGTTGTCGAATCCCCGTACAATTGTAAGTTCTTTCAAATTAATTTATAAACTATGTAACTATTTGTATATATAAAGTCTTAAAATACAAATGTTTAGTAATAATACAAGTTACAAAAAATCGATGGCGATTTACTAAAATGACGGGTGTTTTTTTTATGAGTGTACGCACATACATATGCATGCATATATGCATGTATGCAAGTATAGCTGTTGTTCTGTTAAACGGCAACAATGACGCAGTCTTCGCTTTTGTTTGTCTCGCTTTCCTTTAATTAAAAACGCAGTCGACGGAGTCGCAGTCGAAACCAATTGAATCAATAAACTTCACTTAACATTCGCAATTGAATTGTCCTTTACAGCTGCGGAACCTACGCTAGCAAAATAAAAAATAAAAAAAACTCGTAGCGTCGCATCAAGTGTGCACAATGCACGCGTGCGCGCTTGTGCTCCTTTATATCTTATTCGGCTGTTGACGCACGTACGCATGCTTGCTAGTGTTGTCATTTACACGTATGAATTTTAACATTATTGATAATTGTTTTTGTTTGTTTTGTTGTTGCCCATGTTCTCATTTTGTACTAATAATGAAGTCATCCAGTCAAATCAAGTTTTGCCCCACGCTTGCTGAAATAGCCTTTTAATGAAATTCCCATTGCTATTGTTGTTGTTGCTGTTGTGGATGACATAAGCAGCGGCGCTTTAAAATTTCCATTGCGCATTTTGTGCACTTTTGCACTTATTGTACATTTGTTGCATTTTGCAGCTTACTGATCTATGCAAAAAAACGTACATGCAAAGTGTGTGTTTGTATATATATGTGTATGTATGCGTAAATTATGTTATATTGTTATTGCTGTCAAATGGTATACACCTACAAGCAAACATACATACATACATGCAAATGTGTAAATATTGTTATATATTTATTGCTGTCAAATGGTTAACAGTTACTTCAATTGAACTCAATTTGAGCATTCAAAATGAGTCAAGCAGCGTGAAGAACCATTTAATTTTGTGTGTTGTGTTAATTAGATTTTCGTCGTCTTGAGAGATGAGTAGAGGGTCTCGAGTGGCAGCGTTTTGATTGTGTTGCTCCTTAACATATTCGATAATTCTTTCAGCTAAATACATACACATAATCACAATTAACAAGCCACTTAACAGAGACAAGCACACATACGGAAACACGCACGCTTTATTTTTGACAGTTTCAAGTGGCGCCTGTGTGTGTGGGGCTAGGGCTAATATGTTAATGTTGATGTTAATGCCTACATATTGCCTTCTCACACACAGACAAAACCCTTTGACAATGACAGCAACTCGTTGAAGCTGACAACTCACTCACACACACACGCACACATTGAAAGTGGATTGCATTTTTGTATGCAGCTCGATTTGATGACATATTTTCCCTTGTTGTTTATTGCACGCACGTACACACATGCACCTACAAATACATACAATATGTACGAGGGAATTATTGCAATATAAATTTAAGTCTTCGTGTCGCTTTCGGCTGCTTGAGTGACCTTCACAATCCACTCATACCCAAAAAAAATAGCAACACAAAACGCAAGCGTCTAAAATCGCGCGCGTTTTTATTTAGATTTGTCGTCGACCCCTGTGGCCTCACATATATTAATAAAAAGCAAAGAAAACACCGTACAATATAAATAAAAACAATTTAAAAATATATTTAATTTGTATATGGTTTTTTTAATATTTTTTTTTTGCTTTTTGGCTTTTGGCTCTGCATGCTGTTAATTCAAATTGCGCATTTTGTGTGTCGGCAAATGTTTATTTTTATTAACATACACTGAACACAGTTGCACAAACATTGTTCGTAATTGTGTCTGCCAAGCATGTGTCACATTTTATATGTGTCCACACTATAAAAACTAGTTTGCTTGTCTAGCCTACCATCCACAGTGGAATCCATTATGTGGCCAAGCCCCCAAGCCTCCAAGCTCTCACTTTGAATACGATCCACTTGCAGTGCGAATGTTTCTTCTTGGGGGTACATGGGGATAAATCGCATATTGGAAACTCTCTAAGAAAAAAGAAACCCACGCTATCTCGATCCACTCCAAATGTTTGACATACTTTTTGCAACCCATTCGAAAAAAAAAGAAACCGCTTCTTTTGGCAACTGAAAGCATTACGGTCCACATATCTTCCTGCCCACATTGTTGGCTTAAGTCAAGGTAAATATTTTTAGTTGTTCAACAGGCAAATTCAATTAGCGAACGCAGATTCCCAAGTTCTGTGCTATGATGACAACAACAACAAAAAGAAAAACAAAAACAAAAACATAAGCTGAATGATATGCCAGCCAAAAAAAGCGCTTGCCAATTGAAGACACGAGTCGAGTATTGACAGTTGCTGCGCTAATGCATAGTCTCCATATATGTGTGTGTGCATATGTATGCGTACCCCCAACACCCCGCTCACTTCATCTGTCTCTTTTTCTCGCTGTGTGTGGCTGTTTGTCGCCCGCACTATCGTATTATTGAAACGGTGTTTTTGCTTTTAAGTTGGGATACGCAGCTGTGTTTGTGTTTGTGCTCTATAAATAAAGACAACCAACTAAGAATGGCAATGTATTGGTATTAATTTTCCTGTAAGACAGAAAGAGTGAGTGAGTGAGTAAGTGAAAGGGATTGAGAGAGAGTGGGAGCGGCTGCAGCGAAAGCAAAAACAATTTATCGACTCTGCGGGATGCTGTTGTTGCATGGGAAATGCATGCATGAATGGAGGTGAGGAGAAAAGGAGCAGAATGGATTGGGTTGAAGTTGGGTGTTCTTTGTTTGTTGTTGGCATTCAGCTGTTTGGGCTTTGGCGAAAATTAAACGGTAATTGTCTTGACGTTGACTGTTTGTCTCGTTCTTTTTATTTGACTTTTGACACTTTAATGAGTGTGGTTTTTGTGACTTGGGTATACGTACCCATAAGCAAATGGCGAGATTTGAGTTTACTACAAATTAAACAAAGAATTTGTTTTTCAATGGCATTTGCAAAAGGAACTTTCCAATTTGGCTTGAATCAGCAATTGTTTAAGCTTCGAAAAGTATACATTTTATTAAGTTTCTTCAAGGCCACAGTAGAATTTAAGAAATGGATGGTAAGCAGATATTAACATAACCAGTTCTGTTCTTCATTGTTCTTATCTTATCTCAATTAACCGAGATTTGGATGTCTCATTCCAAAAAAAGAAACAAATAAGAATGCTCGACTACGCTGTATCCTGTAAAAGCTGTTAAATAGATTGGGTTATATTGCCAAATTTCCCTTTAAGAATTTTGGGTAAAATTGCTCTGATTTCTAATGACAGGTACATAATAAAAAAAGGACATTATATATCAATTAGAAGCATCTGCCTTTAAAAGAGTGGCTTTTATTGCTATCAGAAGTCAGAATGTATCGATATTTGCCAAACGGAGGCAATTATCGATAAAAATTAACCAAATTTGATCTGCGCCGGTACTCTTATTTCAAATTTGAAGTGCCTAGCTCTTATAGTCTCTGATATATCTGAGATCAGACAAATGGACAAGAGGAGATGCTTTATTTTGCATGTTACATACATTCATATGTTATAATGGTATAATGGGTATAAAAGGTATGAGCTTTCATAACAAAAGAGCTGTTGGTAGTTGTGGAGCGTATGCTGTTTTTGCTGTTATTCCCTGACTCATTTGGCTTCTCATCCATTGTCAATTTGCTTTGTTGTGTTTTGCTGTTGATTTCTTTGATTTTATTTATTACACATCTGGGTGCTTTTGATGATGACGATGATGATGACGACACTGACGAAACGCATAAAAAACGCACGACAAAACAGAAGACGAAACAAAGACGAACGCAACTGCAAAGCAGATGATTCGAATGCATTTCGTAACGTTAATTATAATGTGGAGTGGATATTGGAATGGGAATAGAAATGATGCAGCAGCAGCAGCAGCCAGTTGTCAATGCAGTCTAGACAACAAGCATAGAAAGTGTGAAAGAGAAGAAAGCAGAATCACAACAGCTATTTGCGAAAGCAGTGAGCAATGAATGAGCAATAACAAGATCTGCACATACATACATATGCACAAATATGCAAGCCACTAAGAGAATGGATCGTGTGTCATAAATGCAATCCACAAGCACCGTTTCAAAGCGCACATAGCTATCTAGCAACCATAAATCATATGTTGTTGTTTTTTTTTTTTCAAATGCAATCCACATGCGTTTATCACAATAATAAACTGGTCGCATCCACGCACAATGCGTTCCACAAGCAATATTACTCAATCACATTGCTTAGAGCTTAAACATACACATACATACATATATGCGTCTGATTCGTTCACCCTCAAATACATACAAGCACACGCACACATAGATACGGCTCTTGTAATTGTAATTATGACACACGCAACAACAATATTAAAGAGTAACAGTAACAGCAACTGAGCACAGAGTGCTGCTTGCTGCTGATAATGATAATGTTCAGAGAAGTCAGGCGAAGCGAAATCAGTGACAAGAACAGCAACAACAACAATGACAACACATTGTGGCTTATAAAATAAGTATAATACACTCAAAACTCAACGAAAATTACCATACATTTTAGTAAATCGTTATACTTTTGGCACGAATTGTTAGTCACAATTATTATTCAGAAAGTAAATTTGTAAAATTTATGGTTGTGGTTTGTCTCAAAAAGCAGGGTATTTTTCAATTTTGTTGTGGATGTTTCCAAAATGTAAAAAAAATAAATAATTCGATTGATTGATAAATTCTTATATTAGCTTTTTTGTTACTTATATTATTACAAAAATTGTTGTATATTTAGCTCTCATATATACACAAACATTTTACATAATATATATAATTTACATAATTTATAATATAATTCGAAAAACTTAAGATTACATGGTTCGCGATGGCTAATTTATATAAAAGCTAAGCCAGTAAACTGTATTACTTGTGTCTGGATTTTTGAAAGGATTTTTCTTTAAAAACGTAGGATTTGGTTATACTTTTTAGAAGAAGTGCTTTTCTTAATAATAACATATTTGTGGGATTGTCGACTTAGGGCAAGCCTCTCTACAGTTTTGAAATATATTGCCAAATATTTAGAAATTATTTCTAAAAAAGAAAAGTGTTAAATTTTTTACTGCGACTTCTGCATGTATATACAAATGAAAATGATGCGAGTGCTATGAGAACTTTATCAGCATTTAAAAAGAGGCTCGCAATGTGCTCTCATTTCAGCTAGTTATCCATACAGTTGGCCCACATACTACACATGCACACGCACACAGACACGGACGCACACACGGGCACATAATAAACATTGTTGAGGTTGACGATGATGTAGCTTAATCGCATTGCTTTTGCTTTTGCTTTTCCTGTTGTTGTTGGCTTCGCTTCCTCCTATTCGCTGTCGGCCACTTTTGGTGTTTATGACCCAATTTGGGTCTTGGAACGTTTCGTAAATGGCCCACCGCAGCCATTTCCGCGCCCAAAAATAAAAAAGTGAAAACTTTTTGTGTGTCGCTCGCTTCGTTGCTTTCCATGTCTCCACAACACACACACACACACTCATGTGTGTGTGTTATCAAATGCCGCATTCTTCATTTATTTGCCCAATGTCGTTGATTGATTAGCTTTCCAATTGATTTCGATTCGACTGTCGCCATCAAGCTGTGATCTGGCAACGCTGGACAACTGGGCAGCAGCATCTACCTAGCTGTGAAAAATCCCATTACGAATTCGATACGTAACCTATACTTAAATAAAATATATTTAATTTTTCACTATTCACATTGAAAATTGTAAATATAAATATAAAAATATATCTAATTTTTCACTGCACAAGTTGCATAATTGATAAAAAAAAAAAACTACTTTAGGACGCATCGGTTAAATCAAGAATATAATAATCAAAGCTGCGCCAGCGCAATAATCAAAAGTGATACTATAACAGGTAGAAACAAAAACATATAAGGAATATGTAATTAAATATGTGTTTCATTACTTTTGTATGTATGTAGAATACATTCGGTAATGAGGAGGTCATTCACTAGTTCGCTGCTGGTTTAATATGCGCACATCTGTTGACGCATGACGCATGCACGTGTGTGCGCGCGCGCGCCGATTTCCAGATGCTCTCCACGCGCTCCCCTCCCCCATAGGCAACATTCGATCGTACGTGTGTGTGAGTCCTGCTCATTAGAAAAGGAAACAATAGCTATTTAGAGCAGCTGCACTCACTGTGTATGTATTCATGTGAGAGTGTGAGTGTGTGTGTGTGTGTGCATCATTCGTGTTTTATTTGTGTTTGTCTTGTGTGAGTGTTTCTCAGTTGACAATTTCACGCCTTGCCAAATGGACGCGCTGCGTCATCTTATTGTGCGTGTATCTCGCTCTCTGTGTGTTTTTTCTTTTGTACTTCTTCTAATCCGCTCTTCTCTCTTAAATTTCGCTTGCAGATGTCATTGACGAAGAAGGATCCGTCGCTGCGTGTTGCTGCCTCTGATCCGCATTTGGTTAGCCTTGGTGGCGGTCGGCTGAGCACCGCCGTCACCATTCATTACATACATATAGGTGAGTACACACACACACACACGTGCACGCACATACAGTTGGGGTCAAAATAATAGTAGTGCTGCTTCTCAAAGCATTTAATACAAAAATTAATTATTTTTAAAATATTTTCATAATTTCTTAACTATATATATTTTAAGTATTTTTTTAAATAATTTTTCAAAACATGTGTGCACTAATTTTATTTTGGCCGCAAGTGTATATACTTAACAGACCACCTCCATCCTCACCAAGATCACTTTTACGCTGATAAGGCAAAATTAAAATGAAATAATTACCAAAAAAAAAAAACAATTCCAAAAATCTGAAAAACAATTCTTAAAAAATGACGCGAAAGCAACGCACAGAAATTAAAAACAAAAAACACAAGTTCTCGGTAGGCGATAAGATTCTCGCACAGTGTGACTCGAAAATCTTCAAAAAACTTCCTAGCTTTTAGGATCATACAATCATAAAGATTGTATGATATGTGTGTAAGCATGATACCATGCATATATATCTATATATATCTCTTTATGATAGTAAATTATATAAAAAGCTTAAACAAGTTCTTCAACTTGAACATTTAACATCTGTCTATGGTTTGTACTTGATTTGTTTCTTATCATTTATGGAATTGGCAAATGTCAAAAAAAAAAAATTGACCGGGTCTAAACAGAGTCTGGCTAAACAGATTGGCGAGCAAAAGGCTTAATGCTAGTTTAACGCCAAAAATCAAAATAAAAAATAAGCATAAAACTGAGTCGACCTTGGTAAATGATTTGTCTCAGTGACGGCATCGTTAAGGCTGCCGAATACCAAGTTTCCGGGTTCAAATATAATGCTAGGCTAGGAGAGGGAGTGCCAGTTGTTAAACTCTTATAGTCTTAGCCAAAAAGCCATAGCAAATACTGATTGTTAATGGTTCCGACTGATAACCACACACAATGCTAATTAAAATAAATAACAACTTTAAAATCAGCGGCCCTAATTACTTTTTTAAAATGAAAAAGAGCATTACCTTACGTACTTAAAATATTTCGATGAACAAATAAATAATAATTTGGGTAAACGAACTGAGCCTATTTAAATGCTAAATCAATGTTAGTTGTGCTTTAATTTGGCGCCAAACAAATTGATGTCAGACCAGTGTGCATAATCTTTTTAGCCTGAATTACGGTAATATGCCTGGACGAGGACGCCATGTGCTTGTTGCTCCACGCAAGGTGAGATAAGAACGTCAACTCAACCTCAACTCAAACTCAACTCATCTCATTTCAAACTCAACTCATGTCATCTCTAACTCAATTCAACTCAATTACCCAGCTGCATAGACGATAAAGAGAACAAAATCAAATTAGAAAAGGCAAAGCTGCGCCAGCGCAATTATTACAAAAAAAATACAATTCTATATTCAAGAGTGCATTACTAGGTAATGAATTATATATGTATGCATTTAGAATGCATTCGGTATTGAGTTGATTATCACCAGTTCGCTGCTGGTTAAACTCAACGCAGCTGAAATCGTTCGCGTGCTCGTTCGTGCGTATAAGCAAGAGCAAAAACAACAAAAAAGGGGGAGGGACGAGCATGACAATGGCAATTACCGTTAGAGTTAGAGTAACGGTAATAATGATGCCAGCTTTTATAAATAGTTACTTTTGCATATATGGGCAAGAGTGACAATTAAAACTACAAAGATTACAGTTAGTTATGGAATTGTGATAAATAATGAAAAGTAATTTCCTTGTTACAGGTGACACAACAATTGGTTCGGCACCGAATTGCAGCATTTCGTTGAACGGCAGTGGAGTCCGTGCGCTGCACTGCACCATTTATCGGAGCGAGGGAAACGAGGTGACACTGGTGGCCGAGCCGGAGTCGCGTCTGCTCATCGACGGCGCTGCAATTGTGGGGGATGAGGTGAAATTGACGCAGGGTGCAATGATCACCATAGGCAATTCAAATTATTTGCGCTTCAACAATCCGGACGAGGCACAAATGATGCGCTCAGCGATGGGCTCCAACGAGCGCATCTCCATGCCACATATTGATTTTGCTGCCACAGTTGCGACAGCAACGTCAACACTCGAAACACTCGACTTCTATGAGAATATCATCAATCCCCTCAAGCATCAGGGCAACAGCAACAGTAACAATTCCAATACCAGTGCCAGTCAGTGCCCCAAGGTGTTTAGCTCGGATCTGGTTACAGTCAATATGCCCGCACGCGATGTGCTTGGCCAGAAATATGCCAGTTTTGCGCGCAATCTGGCCGAGAATCATCGCGGCGAGAAACAGCTAAACAATCAATATGCCAAAACATTGCCAGGCAACAGCAGCAGCAGTGGCGCCATCAATGGCATTGGCCACAATGCCGGCTACTGTAACATACCCAGCAATGCAGCAGTCTTCAAGCAGCAACAGCAGCAGCAGCAACAGTTGCTGGTGCAACCAGAACTGTTGTTGGGCAAGGTGAACAATGATCGTTATGATCGTTATCCCAAGCCGGGCACCTATACCGGCGGCGGTCTGCAAATCTATGCGATGAATGGCATCAACACCGAACTCAACAGCAGCAGCGGTGCAGAGCTCGAGGATATGCTCAAAATATGTACAGAATACGCAGACCGACAACAGCAGCACAGCAACAATAACAGCAATCATGGCGTGCATAATGCCAGTGCTGGCAGCATCACATCATCGCCCATTGTCCAGAATCGGATTAAGACGAATGGTTCGTTGCCGCGCGACAAGAAGTCGCCATTCCAACAGCATACAGCTAGTAGCAGCAGCAACAATAGCAGCAACACCAACGGCAGCAACAATCTGGTAGCGCAACATATTAGCAGCACATCGGGCTATGAGAATGTACGATTGCTCGGACCCAATCGTGTCGAGATCAATGGTCAGCTGCATGTTGCAGCCACGTCAACGGCAGCAACAGCAACAACAACCGTATTGGCCAGCCATGAGAATCTGTTGACAGTTGGCAGTCAGTGCGGCACTACTGGCGGCAAATATGTGCCACAGAGTCCTCGCACCAAGATACGCACCAATTGCATGTCACCCAAAAAGGATGCCACATTCAGCAGCGTTTTTGCAACAGCGTCCGCAATGCAGCAGCAGAAGCCACCATTGGCGCCCAAGCCGCCAGCGCCAAGTCATCAGCGTGACTACGAACAGCTTTTCAAGTCCTTTGAGCACAAACAGCAATTCGAGCACCATCAACAACAACAGCAGCAGCAACAGCAGCAGCAGCAACGCATTCAAACACCCGCCAAGCGCTCCAACAAGAACATCAACAATCTGACTCTAAATCTGAACGAATCGATAGCCAGCAGTGGCCAACAACAATCACCCAAGGCCAGCCGAAAGCCAGCGCCGGCGCCGCGCAGCATCATCAATGTGGAGCAGCGGCAGCGACGCGAGCTACTCCAGCGGCGCAAACAGGTCAAGCGTGAGCTGGCGCAGCTGCCGCCAGCCAACGATAATCATCACGAGGTAATAATATCGATACATACAAAAAAAACACAGCACTCATAACACTCTACTCTAACCAATTCCAGCTGGAGCCTAGCGAGCAATCCGCATTGACAACAGCAACGACAACGAAGATGGCGACTCCTCGCCAGCAGCTGCAGGCGTTGCAGCATCGCATCCATCGCCTGGAGGCACAACGCAATGCCACACGTGTCATGGAGGAGAATCAACAGGCGAAACTGAAGCAGTCCATTGAAATGAAACAAGATCAGCACAATAAGTAAGAATGACTCTTGAAGACATGTCAATCTTCAAGAAATGAGTATTCATTTTGAGTCTGCGCTGAGCTTAGAGCTAGAAATTAAATATTAATTCAATTTGCGTTGCTGTAGGTCAAATATATTTACTGGCATTAAACAATTCAGTAGATTACAGTTTTGTTTAGTTAATAGTTATTGCAAAATATTATAATAAGTAACTTTGGGATGCTATAGATAATATATATATATATATATATATATATATTTATAAAGATAAAATATTTATACTTACAGGCTTATAGCAAATTTACGATATAGATATGATTAGTTTATAGTTATTGCAAAATAAAAGAATAATTATCTTCGGGTTGCTATAGATAAAATATAAATATATTTGATATCAATAGATAAATTATATATATTTACAAATGTACGATAATGATTTGCATACATTCTTTTGCTGTCCCTAATCGGACCAAATTGATTATGCCTAGAGCTTGTTTAATAATATCAAAATAATTGTTTAAACTAGAATACTAACTTGATTTATAGCCTGTTCAACTGGTTAAAATTGATCGCGGTAGATGCAATTATAGATTTAGAGGCAACAAGTTGATTTAAATGCTTAGTTTTCTGTAATTGTTCAATTATTGTAATAATTCATTAATTGCTAGTCTCTACTCGAGAGGGCGATAGTTAACATAAAATGATGTAGCACACTTCGATAGTTAAGAGAAATATTTATATATATATTTGTATATGTCGACAGATCTTGACAGACAAAAATTTAAATTAGAGCTTAAAAAATATCAATTTAATTCGTTTGTAGTTGACAGTGATTCATTCAAAGAGTATTAACGATTTTCATTCCGCAGACTGCGCTCCATGCTGAAGCAAAAGCCCAATAATGCCTGCCTGAAGGAGGAGCTGGAGCATGTCTGTGAATCGCTGGACAGCGATCGCAAAACGTTTGAGGATCTGGAGTTTCAGTATTTTGAGGAGGAGTCTGAGTATCACGCTTGCCACGAGGAGCTCAAGCGACAGGAGCAACGTTTACTGCTCGAATCCGAGCTGGCATCGCTGCGTATCCAGCTGGGACCCGATGAACCGGCCGAGGAGCCGGCCACATCGCCAGTCATCAGTGGGCGCAGCACACCCATCACCAGCAGCAGTAATCTGATCAATGGCGTCATGTCGCAATCTCTGTTCGGCTCCGCTGAGCTGCTCTGCCCGAAGCGACGCAATCAGGATGATCTAATGTCCAAGAGCGTTAACGAGAACATGTTCTACAACAACAATAAAATCGAGCTCCTGCCACATGGGGCACAGGGACAGACAAGTACGCCAAAGCGTGCACCGCTGCAATTGTACGATGCCGGCAGCTGTGAGCAGATTAGCTTCAATTTATCGCTGCGCAGCGATAGATTCGAGGTGAATCCGCTGGAGCGGCGTGTGCCCTCGCAGGATGACATCGATCGCAGCTGTAAGGTGGCCAACGATGCGCCCATCTCCACCAGCCAAGGGGCCAGCACGAAAATCTTTGACAGCATCAAGGAAATCGAACGCAACCGCAAGCTTCTGCTAGCCCAGCAAGGTAACTGACCTGATCTTATCTGATCTGATCTGATGAGTGGAGCACTTTGTATAATCTCAATGAAATCCCCAATGCATCAACAGGTCATCAGGTCATCGAGCATGAGCGCCAAAAGATGTACGATCTGAAGAAGAAGTGCCACGACGAGGCACGCACCCAATACTTGCTGTCAACGCAGCACAGCAGCACAGAGTCACCAACGATACAATCGATGCCACCACCACCGCCACCAGCACATGCCCCAGTGAATGCCAAGTGAGTGTATGCCTCTATCTCAAGCAACCATCAAAAGTTTGCCCCTAATTGAATCAACGGCCCAGCTGAAATGAGACTCGGTGGAGTCGCCTAAGCATTTGGCCAAACCCCTTTTTCCACACGCTTGACCCTTGATCGTTGACCATTGATTCGAATTAATTGTGCAACTGACGCAAGTTGTGGTGTTGCACCATCCATTACACTGTGCAACATAGTTGCATATAGGAGAACTATAACTGTTGTTATGTGTATGCCATTTGTAGAAATGATCTGTTTTTGCAGGTATTTCGTATATCTTTTCACATTTGTATCCAAATAATAGTCGTTCAGACTTGGCCTATATATATATATTGAAACAAAATCCTTTGTTTTCCAGTCAACAGATATTGTTCTTATTAACTGTTGACAAGCTGGCTTCGGCAGGCAACCTATCTAACTTTAGATATATATATATATGGAAAAATTATATCCAGTTTAGCTAAATTAAACAATTCGATATAGTGACATTCTATTCTAAATTGTTTATATTGAGTAGCATTTTTATTTATTTATTAATTTTATCAATCATTTTCAAGTGGAACCGATTCTTTTCTTTTGTAATCATATTACGCTATTTTATTTATTTATTTTTTTGATTTTATGAATGACTTTCAAGCGGTTTCCCTTTTCAATCGAATGAAAATTGTTTTGTGCTGTAGATTGTAGATTTGCTATATATTGTAATTGAAGAAAGCAGCATATAATCGCTGTAAGGTGTTTATATTGAGTTGGATTTTTTAAATTTATTTTTTATGAATGTTATGAATCGGTTTTTTCCTTTGAAATTGAAAACTGTGTTGTGTTGTGTAAATGCCATTTGGGTGGCGTGGACACTCGTTGCCCGTTGCGCCTCTATATTTAATCAAATATTTTGCCAATGGCAAAGCAATGCGACGTTGACGTCAACGTCGACTGCGATGGCGACGGCGACTGCAACAGCGACAGTTGCTGCTGCTGCTGCTGCTGCTGATTGATTATGTGTGAGTAGATCGAAAAAGGAAACCGGTTCTCGAATTACGAGTCGTTGATTTTCAAATAAACAAAACATGCGGCGACAGAAACACGACAAGCAGACAGCCAGACAGACAGCTCTGTCTCAAATATTGTGAGTTTTGATTAGTTTGTGATTTTTATTTGATTTACGACAAACGACACTCATTTCCATTCAAGATAAGCCATTTCGAACCCGAACTCGAATTCGAATTAGATGCGGATTCTCTCTCTCTGTGGATCGGTCAGTTAGTCAGTCAAACGGCAGTGTGAAGACGTCGACAACGTTGTCACCTGGAAATTCAGTCGTGCTGCAATTACAAGCGCATTTGCTGTTGCTGATATTAATTACTGATAAGCTTATCACTTTTTCGTGTTTGCGCCTCTCTCGCACTCCTCTTTCTCTCTCTCTCGCGCTCTGGGTGTGTGTGGGTGAGAGCGCTGCTTAATTGTTTTGTGCCGAGTGACGACGGGCATTTGGCATTTGTGCATTTGCCCAACGCAACATCCATTTAACATTGGCCGCGTTCTGATTAAGATTCGAATTCGAATTCGCAACGCCTGTCGCTGAGCAGCGCATCAACAGCTGTTAGTTGACAGTTGACAATTGACCGTCGCAGTCGAAGTCGGAGTCGCAGTCGGAGTTAGAGTCGGTGTCGGAGTCATTGTTTCTCCGCTGACTGCATTAGTCATCGTAATGGATGAGCTAAAAGCGCTGATTCCATGCTGGTATTATTGAACTCTTAAACATAATCAGTAATTGGTGTCATCATTATCAACTCAGATAAATTTGTTTATCTATTTGTTTATATCCTTGCAGTGGCGGCAAAGATGCCAGGCTGTTTGAAAAAACAGAAACACGAAAGCTCAACGATGAAACAGCACAACTGCAAGAAGAAGAAGAGACGCACGATAAGGAAAACAATGCGTCAGCTGATGGCAAAACAACAACAACATCATCAACATCATCAAAACCAACAACAATAAGCGGCTGCCAACAGGTGAGTCGATTGTCTGAGAGCAAAATTAACCTAGGCCAAAGCGAAAGTCTGCATTTAATGGGGGAAGAGAAGTAGTTTTAAAGTGGTTGTTGCTCATTCAATGCGACGCCTCCACTTTTGTTGTTGTTGCTGTTGCGCCCCCCACGCACATGTGTAATCTCAAACAATCGCAACCATTTCGTTTTATAAATAAACACCACGGGAAATGGCCAAAATACTTAAGTCGACGTAAGATGGAAAGATTTACATGCCCACCGTAGAAGTGATGAATGTGATTTCAAGTTTACTTTGACCAACCACTCCCACGCCCCCTACCCCTCCCACTTTCCCAAACATCTTTCGAGTCATGTGTTTAATGTTAGACTATAAAATGACTCTGACCATTAATAACGTATACGTCGTAGGTAAGTCGGCAATTTGCTAATAAGGCATATATAAGGCAAAATACCCTGAACTACATTCAACGAAAAATAAGGCAACGTTTTCCTAACCGATTTCAAAGTTCCGCAATTAAAATTTGTCAAGAGATTGGCCAGCACACAGAGATGATAAATATTTTAAGACAAAGTCAACTTGTTGTTGGTTAGTTTCTTTTAGTGTTTTGTGTCAGATATTATCTTTCTTCAAATAAAATAAATATTAAGACTATTAAGACTATTAAGACTAAGAATGATACTTGTGCAATATATTTCATTTTTAAATATTTGTTTAATTCTTTAACTTTCTTCTAGTCACTGTTTTATAGTGTTTTTGGGCTTCACAATCCCTTATGTACTTTTGTCTAATAAATGATCAAGGCTAGCAGCACTTCAGCGACATCTTTCGGTGGCATCTGTTTACCCTCATTTACTCATTTAAGGATATGTGACGCTCCCTCTCTCTCTCTCTCTTCCTCCCTCTCTCTCTCTTCCGTCTCTTTTTTCTGTGTTTTCTTTATATAGCCATGGAATGATTATAATATTGTCATCCTCATCATCATAGTCTCGAGTTCATATAAAACTCTATTATTTATTTAAGGATATGTGACACACACTCTCTCTCTTTCTCTCTCTCCCTCTCTCTCTCTCTCTTTCCTTTTGCTCTCCTCTCTGTTATTTTTTGTTATATCTTTGGACTGATCGTAACATCTTCAGCATATTGTCACGAATTTTATATACAGCTCTGTTATTCATTTAAGGATATGTGACTCTCTCTCTCTCTCTCTCTCTCTCCCTCTCTATCTCTCTTTCCCCTTCGCTCTCTCCCTCTCTTTTTCTCACTCCTCTCTCTCTGTTATTTCTTGGCATATCTATGTCATAAGATCACCGTCAAACGATCGTTGTCTCGTTAGTCACGGTTTTATATACTGCGCCTCGATATATATATATATATATATATACATGTACATATGTATATATTTATTTAAGTATTGTTATTTTTGCTAATGTTTATTTTAAAGCAAATCTCCCCTCACTCTGCCCGTGCGTTGCGTTGCGTAGCGTTGCGTTGCGATCCGTTACGTTCGGTTCGGTTCAGTTCGGTTCCGTTCCGTTCTATGGACAACACTTATTAATAAGTTTATAATAATATTTTTCCTTATACTCGACGCCGCCGCCGCCGCCGCCAGCCAGCTGATCATGATGATGTTGGTCGTCAGTTGGCCACCGTTGCTCGCGATGCGCACTTCTTAGCCAGCTTGTTATTGTACTTATTGTTCCCATTTTTGTTTGATTGTTTTTATTGCTGTTGTTGTTTACCTTGGTGCGAAAATTTTGTTTACATCATCATCAGTATCAGGCAGCGGTGGCCAGTGGCTAGTGGCCAGTGGCAGTAGCAGTGGCAGTGGCAGTGGCAACACTATCGTATCAGCCACAAATCGTTAGGCCCATTACCATTAACTAAATCTCGCGAATTATCTGCTGGATAATGTTATTGTGCGCCTCGTTTCTTTATTGTTGGCCATAGCCCCCGTGGCAGAGGCAGCCAAACCACCAAAATCGCCTTTGGCCAATATTCCGCATTTACAATCGCAGCACGCAAGCGTTGAGTTATCCAGTTATTTGTTAAGCGAGATACTACACGCAAAAGAGTGCCATCATTTATAAAGGATCATCATCGTCATCATGTCCGTCTGGATGACCTATGTGCACCATCGCCGCATGGATGCGAATGCGCGCCATCGCTCCGAACTCTATTATCTTGTGAGTGCTGCCCAACAAGGGTGTGTGTGTGTGTGTGTGTGTGTGTGTGCATCAGCCACCTGGAGGTGTCCACTTTGCTTTACTCAATTCTGTAATTAGTGATCAAAATTAGTGTGTGATTTGTGTATTATTATTTGTAAGAGTCTCAGAAGATTCAATTGTTCGTATATATATATGTGAATATATCTTACGACTTTTATGCCAATGCTTTAAGCCAGGTTTCTTTGGCTTGCTCTGAAAAGCGCAACGACATCAATTATAGCCTCCTTCCTCCAAGCTCTCAATTGGCCAACTTCAAATGAACCAAAAAGAAAAAGGAAGCATTAGCCGACAACTCAAAGGTTCGGGTTTAACTTGAAGTTGACTGGCGTCTTCGCAGTGAGATAAACTTGCCACTTTGCCACCGACAACACACACAAGCAGAATAGATATTATTTTGAGAGGCATTATTTATTTATAGACTGCGGTCAATTCGCTAACCCACTTAAATGAATTTGGTAGCCCATGCTGATGACAATGTCTGGCATTTCTTTGACTTACAGCAACGCCACTCACAGCCGGATCTGGAGCATCATGCAATCTCTCTTGGTGGTGGTGGTGGCGCAGCGATTGCGCGCAGTCCACGTCCGCTGTCGGAGGCGAACAACTGTGAGGCGGCCATTGAGGCGCCCAAGTTTGCCAATGGCGGCGGCGACTCATCGGCGACGGAGAACAACAACAAGCGGGCCAGCTGCAACAGCAACTCGCAGGACACCGCATCGGCGGGCAGCGGTAGCGGCGGCAGCAGCAGCGGCGCTGGCACTGGGAGCAGCAGCACCGCCAGCGCCAATGGTGAACGGAAGCGTGCGTTGCCAAAGCATCAGCGTCCGTTGACGCGCTACCTGCCCATCTTCTCGCCAGATCTTAATCTGCGGCATCACATCGAGACTGCCGGCCATCAGATCGATCTCTGTCCGCATGTCTTTGTCGATGCGCACAGCTGTCGCGGGTGAGTGTCAAATAACAAAACAAAAATTAAAATAAGCAAGAGACAACAGAGTCGGGCGTCACCGACTGCGAAATACTCTGCCACCAATAAGTAATATCATCTGCTAATGGAACAGGCTGGGTGTAGCCAAGAAATACCCATCTTTGATGGAAGTTCCCAGTAGTTTATCCTTCAAGTTTGCATTTCAAACAGATACGGTAGATACAGGCGTTTGTGAATTTTGGGGGCGTGACTAATCAAATAATAATTGCTGGACATATAGGCTTGCATATTGCTTTTGGATGACGGGATTGGGCGTGGTCCAACAAATGTTGCATCTTTTTGAAGGGTGTTACCAGCAATAAGCATTTCAAATTTAATGTTTTCAGCTATCAAATTGTGTGAGATATATAATTTGACCGATTTACACTATCAGCTGTATCTGGTTGGGAGGAGGAGTAGGCGTGGTCATCCAATTATAATATGCTTTCAATATGTGCAAGATATGCGCATTCCAGATTTATACGATCTTAGTTTCTAGGGGTGGCGGTGAAAATGAATATGCCGATCTGTGAAGGAAGTTAGCAGCAAGTTACCTGGCAAGAGATATGGGGTTTATTCGATTTGAAAAAATCTATTTTATCGATTTCTTACACATAGTCCAGCATATATATCAAGGATCTAGCCTTAGCGTTAAGGGTGTCGATAAAAATAGCGTTTCTTACAGACGGACACTCAAACCCAATATACTCTGAATATCTGCTTCGGTGTCAGAGTATAATCATAAATATATAACTAATAGAATTATATTTGAAACATATTTCGCTTTGCAGTTACCTTCATAAATTGGGGGCCACGTTTCATGCGTGGTCAAGGCGCTGGTTTGTGCTGGACCGACAGCGAAGTGCTCTCATCTATTACTCGGATAAGTCGGAGCGGAAGCCACGCGGAGGCGCCTACTTTGCGGTAAGTATTCCATGCGATACGACGCGAAGCAACTGTTATAACTTATACACTCTGCATGTAGACAATTGACGAGGTATATCTGGATCATTTGAATGCCTCGAAGAGCGGTCGGCCACATTGCACCTTCATCGTGAAGACTAAGAAGCGTAGCTATAACTTACAAGCGGCCTCGGATGCAGCGGCTCGCATTTGGATTGATGCCATTATAACTGGGGCCCAGGGCAATTTGGACTATTGACCAGCGATTTCAAACAATTATTTTATGCCCATTGCGCCCTGAACTTGTTTTTAGCTCAACTAAACTGTAAACTTGTAGATATGTAAGGAAGCTCATTATTAATGTAGTCGTTTCTAGCTAGGTTACATAAATCCTGTATGTATCCAAAGCAAAAACAAAAAACAAAACAAAAAACAGAAACAAAAACAAACAAAAAACACCAAGAAACTAAGCTACTTATTTTTGGAAACTAACGAAATCCGAGATTTCAGTACTGGACCAAAGTGAAGAATGTATTTTGTATGCTTTTAATTTTGTCATAATCTAGTGAGCTAAGCATCATTTTTATACACGTACAAACAAACATATATCACACATATATATAAATAAATACATAATTATGAAATATGTATAATCAGCCAAACGCAAATAACGCAACCATTTCAGCAACTACACACATACAACATACAAATTAATAACTAACAACCAAATGGAACTATGAATATGTAATTTTATACTGAAGTTTTGATGTGAATTTAAATTTATTATACATTAAATATACAAATGTGTATATTTTTATAAGAGTACGAGTATATATATATATATACATATATATATATATATATATATGTATCTTTATTTACTTATATATGGACACATGTGTTGAACTGTTGAACACATAAATTATGAACTTGTTCTCCAACTATGTATTACCATAAAACAAACTTAATTGAATGATTTGTGCTCAGGCAACTGAAAATGATAATCAAAATACATTTATTAATGAATACTGATGAAAAAAAATAATAATAATAATGAATAAACAAATGTAAGTCGCTACGGCAAATAGTAAATAAAGAATTTGTTTTTAAATTGATACTGAAATTGAACAGAATTTCCGAAGAATTTCAAATTATTTTCTTCAGTTTACGTTTTTCATTAAGTGGAATGTTATTTAAATTTGATAACAAACGATTAAATTGATGCCGATTTATGGGAATGCAATAAACAAATCGTATACAAATATATTTATGTGTATAGTCACAAAACGATATGGTTATATATAGATACAGAATTTTCCAGTATTATGCCGCCATTGGCAAACGAATGATAACAAAAAATTTCAACTATACTAAGTGATTTTCGAATGATGTAAAGAAATTATTGACGCTTTTTGGCTATTAGTCTGAGCCCATGTCGTCCTTATAGCGATCCAAATATTGGAATAACCACCTAGCAAACTCATTCATATATGCATCAATCCTGGAGATGACACTGAAACTGGTGACAGCTGGTGGCGGGTAATCGCCAGCCCCAAAGATGCTTCGCACAAAGTGCTCACAGTGGAATATGGCAACTGTCACATCTGATTCGAGCACATCCAGACGCATGGACAGCTTGGCAATGGATTCGGCAAATTGCTTCAACACAATGTAGGTTTTGCTACTGAATGCGGCTGCAACATAGACAGAGATAGAGACACATATAGATATAATAGATTCATGGATTCGAATGAGAAGGAAAGATTTGCGCACTCACTCGGCTGCTCGATGCGCGAGGCAACATAATATTTTTGCAGCAACTGATGTGCTGGCTGCGTGAATGACACCTGACGCTGATGGAGCAATTCAAGCATGGTTCGTATATCCTCATTGAGTATGTTGAGTGTATCCTGTATTGCGTCTTGCCCGAATTTGCTGTGCAAACGGAGCACATAATCCCAGAGTCCATCATTCACCTGCTCATCCATGTAGATGGGCATCCCGAAGATACTATATTTCAATAGAAATATATAAATATATGTGTATATTTTACATTGGAGTGAACCACTTACGGGCAAAGCTTGGCAAAGGCTGTGGTTTGGTTGGCCGCATTCTCCGGCTGCCAATATGTCCAAATGGCCGCTTCAAGCGGCTGTTCAATCTGCAGCTGTGCCACCGGCACGCTGCCATTCTCCATACATTTCTCGATCTCCTCGCTTTGGTCGCGCGTCAAGCGATTCCAGTCGCCCACATAGTAAACGCCCTGCTGTGCCAGCAATAGGGGACTGGCCACCGCCCAATTGTAGCGTGTGGGCAGTGCCGTAAATACCGATTTCTGTCCACCTTCATGGGGGCCAATGAAGCGTGGAGCCAGCTGGCCAACGCTGTCCAGCAGCTGATGGGCCACACTGCTGTCACTGCAAATGACGCACAGCGATATTGGTGGACGCAGTTCGTCCTGTTCGATGCTGGCCAGACTGCCCAATAGTGCCATCTTCAGGTACACACAGCAGTCCATGGGCACACACTGCTGGTTAAGCTGCGCACTCAGTGTATAGACGAACGAGTAGTCCGAATATTTGGAGCAGATCAGGCGATACAGCTGCTTAATGCTGGGCGGCATAAAGTTCATATCGACGGTGACACTATCACCTGGCCGACTATCGCCTGCTACAAAAATCATATGGTGTGGCAATGCCGGATCACTCTGCTTGTCCAACTTGATTACTTTCTCGAGAGGCACATCATCCAAATGCACACTCACGTCTGCGGTGCTTTTGGTGTATGTGTTTTTGTCAGGCTCGAAGAAAAAGGACGTTTCCAGCTGCAACTCTTGCGTGTCCATATTCAGCAATGGTCGGCTCTCTGAGCTACCACACGGGTCACATGTAGTGGTATGGTATTCGCTGTGCGTTCCAATACCGCTGCGGAGGCTGGGAAGCCGAAAAACCGACTGGCTATTATAGATGCTGTTGCTGTTGTTGTTTGGCGATATGTTGTAGGTGGGATGCGGCTCCCAGTTTGTGGCTGTTGATTGTGACATCTGCAGCTCATCAGGTGGCAGCGCCACCAGCTCAAAGACCGTACTTGGCTTGAGTGTGCGATATAAACGATTGCGACGGCGACGATCCTATGGGGTGCAATAAGAAAATGGAAGAAAACGTTGCAGAGTCGGGCGTAATATCATCTGCTAAAATGTGCCGGGTGGGAAGTTCCTAGTAATCTTCCCTCCACGTTTACATTTCAACAGTGAAGTTAGTGAAGATTTAACAAACGTAGGCCGAAACTGACACTAGTTGGGCAATATTGACTATGGACTTACGCTCGTTTTTGACCGTACCGGTGGCTGATCGGGATAAAATTCGGTGGCATTGGAATTCAATGAGCTGCGTGATGCGATGTCGAACAGCTGAGATTGGGATTGTGATTGAGATGACGACAAAGGAGGATTGTTGGACTGCTGCAGAGGATTGCAAATGTAACTACGGCCAGTGGACCGCAACGTTTCGTTCGACACGTGCAGCGGCGTCTGGTGCTGGCCCGGATAATCTTGGAGCCAAGACGGAGATTGCTCAATATTTGCCGCCTCTGATTGATTCACATTCGCTTGATTCATATTTGGATTGGAATAAATGCCTTGCCATTGCCGGTTCTCCTCATTGTCAAGCGCAACGTCTGCCATGGTGCAGTTGCGACTAATGGGCATGGATATGGCCACGCCTTGGCCAGATAGTACATTTGTCGTCGTCTGTAGTTGTTGTGGCTTCTTGTTCCCTTGTGACTTTTGACATAGCTGCTGCTGCCTGTGTGGAGCAACAACAGCGGGCGCACTTATGCTTGTCACCGATTGAGGCATTGGCGTTTGCAGCAGCTGTGACTGACCTATCGGCCGCTGCACTGAGTTGAGCCATTCGGTGATCATAACGCGGCTTCTGCCCGGTGCTGCTCCTCCTTCCGATGCTACTGGTGATGGTGGTGGAGGTGGTGATAGTAGGGCAGCTCGAGTGTCCTTTGGCTTCTTTCTGCGTATGACGCCCACAGTTGGAAACTCTTCATCGGTGACACTGACGCCTTGATTGTTAATTAAATTCGGATTGTTGGGAGCATAACCCAAGACGCGTTTGGGCACAGAGGTTGGGGTTGCACTGCTGGTGCAACTCAACACGGGGCTGATGTTTGATCTGAAAGTTGAGTTCAGGTTTATTATTATAAATATAATGTTTATTCGATACAAACGAGCGTGAAGCGATTTTTGATGGCTGCGGTGATGATTCTGGTTCGACATCGGAATTCAAAAAGTCAACTAGTTTAATGGGGGCACGACGTTGGCTGCCGCCGCCATTCACATTCTTTTTAGGTGGCATGCCTCAAATTGATAAGCGTTCGCTGTACCACAGTAATAGCCAGTGATCAGATAATTAGCGCCCAATTTCAAATTGCAATCGTATGTATGTGCTGGCATTAAGAGTAGAAGTTATAATGTGGATAAGTTGTTGATGCTGTTGATGGATAAGATATACACTTACCACGTAATCGCACTAGAATCGGTCGATAGACGCAATCTACAGTTCGTGGGGTCTGTACACAAGCGCCTGGTAATATGCTAGTCAGACAATAATTTTCGGTAACGCGAAGCTTTTGGTATTCACTCATGGGACGCGAGCAGTTGGGACAGAGTGGTGCTGCACAGTTTCAAAGAGTGAAACAGTAATAAAAAATTTAAGTACAAATGCAATTTGGTAGAATTCATAGTGAGACACGTAATATATCTTAATGTACGGAAAAACTAAAAACGATTGTTAGTCACAGTTCGAAATTAAATCAACGATTCCTTGGATCTGTTTTACGATTCAAGGATTCCAAATATATACAAAGTCAGGTGGATTAGTTGTTAGGAAGGGTGTAGTAAATACGTGAAGAGGCATACCGTCCGTGGAGCTGGTCTGGATTGCATTCCGCATGCAACCGGTGCCACAATACCAAATTGATTGGAGTCTGATGAAGATAAACAGCATTTTAATACAATATTATTAATATGAAATACTCTTTCATCAATATAGGCGTTAACGAGTTAGCAATCACGAAATCAAATTTTAAGTTAGTATGTTCAATCAAAATATCTTCCAAAATGAAAAAGTATTTCATATACAAAAAGAGTCTTCAGCGAAGTTGCATTGAATTTGGTTCAAATCGATCATGAATAGATATATTTCATGGTATGCAAAGCATTGTGGCAGGGGAAACTCGGCCACATCGCGACTCACACTAATGTCTCTGGCAGCGTATATGCGGACAGGATGCCGCTGACCAATGCCAGGCCGAGGGGGTACAGATGATCTGTGGGATTGAATAGAAGATTGGATTGTAGCGGCAAATCGAGCAGACGCCACTGTATATGCAACTGGGCGATGTCGATCGTTTTGAGTCCGGTGTTGTCCTGACCCGCCTTAAGCAAATGACGCACTTGCCCGTAAACGGAATACTTGACCGCTTCGGCAAACTGCAGCGGCTCCTCGATGGCCAAATGAAGCAATTGCGTTGCGTGCTGCGCCAGCTGCGTGTAGTTAAAGTCCAAACGCAGCAGCAGTGGGGCCAGCGCCTCCTCCGGCTTTCGTGTTCGTCTGTAGTTGTGCACCAGGCTGTCAACGGCGTCTTTGATTACTTGTGTCAACTGTGTCTTCCGGCAAAACTCTTCAACTAGCTTCTGCTCGTGAAATCTACATTATGTGTATTGTGTCCGAAATTCAATTCGTTTTGCAATACTCACTGGCTGTGGCGCTGATGCGAACGCTCGTCGTTCGAATTGCTATCGCTTAAGTTTGTGCCAAGCGTTGGCGTTTGCAGAACTGTATTCACATTGAACATATTTTGCGACAATAAGCCTTAAGCCTAAATCGATCAATTTTTGCACAATTCAAATGAAGTGTGGCAGCATCAGCAAACGTTGCCACCTAATTGTATTGTTGATCAGGCCATCAGCTATCGCAGGCAATGGCAATCGTTATCGAAACTTAAGCGCACTTTGCATGCGCATAACCAGATTCAAAAGAACCCTCTCGCTTCAGCGCATGGCGTACATGTGTCTGTGCGTGTGTTGATCGCACAAAAATGATACAATTTATTCAGTCATAAACTCTACAGCTATTAAAAAAAAGAAGCATCGTGTCCTATATTATTATTTTTTGTTTGTTTTGTTTACACAGATTTATTTGTTGAACATTTCATGTGTAGTACATCTTTAGCTCCTCGCCACCCCACGTGTTCACTTAATGGACGCTTAAAATTGAACAAAACGCTTTGCTACATACAAATTTACACCAAACGTAAGGTATCAAGTTTTAATCGGACATTAAACAAACTGTATTTGTTATTTGTATATTGTGTGTTGTAGTTGCTTCTTAACGGTTAGACTTGGCAACACGCTCCAATTCGTCTTTCTTCTTGATGGCGTACGAGTTGGATGAACCCTGTAAATGTAAATATAGCAAAATTAATACACGAGTTAAATTAAATTATTAAAAAACGATAGTATTATTATATTATATTATATATATATATATATATATATATATATATTATTTGTTCTTCTACGTTTCTCGTGTGCATTGAGATGAAGTGCTGCCACAAGCACAAGGATAATAAAAGACGTTGTTTTTGTCCAAAAGCGAGTCTGCATCAATATCCCAGTGACATGATGCAGAATTAGACTGGACGACCTCTCTAATTTTAAAATCTTAAAATATTAAATGAGTTGTTCTTCTACGTTTCTCGTGTGCATTGAGCTGAGAGTGCTGCCACAAGCACAAGGATAATAAAAGACATTAAAATGCTATTGTCCAAAAGCGAGTCTGCATCAATATCCCAGTGACATGATGCAGAATTAGACTGGACATCTTAACATCTTAACATAAAGTTTATTTAAAAAAAATTTTTTTTAAAAAATCGAAGGGAACAGATGGACTCAGAGATGGAGTATTATTGCTTACCTTGGCGGCGTTGATGAGCTCATCGGCCAGACACTCGGCAATGGTCTTGATATTCCTGAAGGCAGCCTCGCGGGCACCCGTGCACAACAGCCAGATAGCCTTGAAAGTTAAAAAGTTCAAAAATTATTAATTCATTCAAAATGCATTATTTGGAATTAATAAATCAAATGTCTCTTCACTTCATACGCCAAATGTCGGCCAATTACACATTGTGACGCGGATAAGATAGATGTTTATTATAGCCAAACGTTATAAGAACACAGTCGCTGCTCAAACTCGCCAACGTTGCTGGCCAACTAGACACCAAGACGTATGCATGTATGCAACACCCACCTGGTTGACGCGTCGCAATGGCGACACATCGACAGCCTGGCGACGCACGGTGCCGGCACGACCAATACGTGTGGAGTCCTCACGTGGTCCCGAATTGATGATCGCGCTCACCAAGATCTAGAAGAAGAAAAATCCAAATAAATATTGATAAGATACAAAATACAAAACTGCACTTAATGTGCTCAGCAGGTATTTAAATTAGGTGTAGTTTTAAGTTCCAAGAGAGCAAGAAGAGAGTGAAATCTTCAGGCACTAGGATATTAAAACTTCATTTGATTTTAGTCCATTTAAGATAGATGCTCCGCACAGCCTGGAATTATAGCTGCCAGGCATTGAGGTGGACTATGTTGAATTATAAAAAGAAGACCCTCAATTCCCTATATACTGTTATTGATACTGCTACTGTTGATTTTGACTTTATTAAGGTTCGCATCTTTTAGCCAATGCCCTTAAGAGGAATAGTAAATCATGGGCTTTGATGTAGTCCAATTGAATACCACATCAGCGTGCGAATCACTGGTACGGTTTTAGTTTTGGACGAAGTTTCCATACAGATCATGGCTGGATCATGTAGTTTTAAGTTCCAAGAGAGCCAGAAGAGAGTGAAATCTTCAGGCACTAGGATATTAAAACCTTATTTAATATGAGTCCATTGTTATTTGGTATGCTCTGCACAGCATGAAATATTAGCTGTCATGCATTGAGGTGGACTTGCCTTGAACTTCAAAATTTATATTTGTTTTAAGGAGATATATATAAGTGTAAACTACATGATTTTGTGGTTTTAAGTTCCAAGAGAGCGGAAAGAGGGTGTGTCATCTTTGAGCACTAGGATATTAAAACTTAATTTACTATCAGTCTATTTTTGATATGTCCTCAGCGCAGCCTTTGAATAGAGTCGCCGCCTGGCATTGAGGTAGACTAAAACTACGATTGTGTTTTATAATTAATTATGCTTAATTTGCAATTGTCGTTTCAAGTTCCAAGAGAGTAGGAAGAGGAGTGTCGCTTCAAACACTAGGATATTGAAACCAAAGTTGCTCTGTGTGCACATTCTACCTGTCGCCCGCATTGGTTTATTTTAGGCAAGGGCGCAGTTTAGCATGGCACGACATAGGACAGCGATATATAGGATGATAGATGGATAGTGTGCCTACCTGCAGTGGATTCTCGCCCGTTAGCAAGTGGATGATCTCAAAGGAGTGCTTGACGATGCGACAGGCCATCAGTTTCTTGCCATTGTTGCGACCCTTCATCATCAGGGAGCAGGTCAGACGCTCCACAATCGGGCACTGGGCCTTGCGGAAACGCTTGGCGGCATAGCGACCAGCCGAATGGGGCAGATAGCGTGCAAACTTCTCCTTCACCGAAATGTAATCCTGCAGCGATATATCGTTGACGGTGACATCATCGCAAGACCAGCGACCGAACAGCTTAATCTCGGGCAGCTCAGTGGTGGCGACCACATTTGTATCGACCACAACTTCCGCAGCATCCGCTTCCACTGCCGCCGGCTCCTCGAACGTCTCAACAGCTACCGTTTCAGCAACTTCGGCCATGCTGCAATGTTAAAACAAGCAAAGCCAATTCAGATACATGTTCATTTTACTTACGTACCATTCACATTTATTATTGTTGTTGGTTTTGGACTTTATTAAGGTGTGCATCTTTTAGCCAATGCCCTTAAGAGGAATAGTAAATCGTGGGTTTTGATGTAGTCCATTTGAATACCACAACAACCTTTGTTTCACTGCTGTGGTTTTAGTTATGGACGTAATTGTTGTACTTTATGCAAGTTATCAGTAATCACTTAAAATCTGCATTTAAACGCAAAAAAAATACAAATAAAAAAAATATTTGAAACGAGCACCGTATTTAACCTCATTGTGCGTGGCGAAAAGAAAACAACTAGTTTTTAAGAGTACCGCAATGCATTTCACGTAGCTTTCAATTGCAGCCGATGGCCGCTGAGCTTTAGATGCATTTGCGTTTGATTTTATGTTTATACACTTTAATTTTGACAGAAAAAATCTTACATTTTTCACGGAAGAAATCTACGTACGATGTATGCGCAAAGGCGTACGCCTGAAAAAGAACATGTTGTGGCAGTGTGCGTCAATGCCTCTAAAATTGATTTCCGGCCAGAGCGCAGGGTTGCGTTTCAGCTACAGGCTTGCAATGAACTCTGAATCGAATATTTAATATTCAAATTTGTGTGCTGGAAAATTAAATTGAACAATTTAAAATTGTAAGAAGCGCAACCGCATGAGATATTTTTAAATTGTTATCATAGCGTTATAAATATAGTAAAAGTTATAAGTAATATTTACAATCGCAGTAAAAATAATAACTGTGTATAATATTATTTTATACTTGTTTTTCTCTTGCTATATATTTAACAAATTTATAACTACATTTGTAGCACATGAATTGTTTGTATTTATATAGTTTCTTTTTGTGAGTATACGAATTGAGCAATTCTAAGCACTATCCGGAAACGTACGTTAATCAACATATTTCAGCATTTGTCAGCTCAAAAGTATGAATTCTTTCGAAAACTATAAGATATGACTTGCAAGTAAAAAGGTGCAACATAATTTTAGGGCTTCTAGAGTATATTATAATTTCAATATTTCAGATAAAGTAATCTAATCTTATCTTAAGTCTTAGCCTTATATAAATGAATAGACAAATATAAATCAATGGTCATGCAAAAGTTTAAGTAGTCTTAACATTATATAAAGTAGCAAATATATAATCAACAACTGATAGCTTGAACTTTACTTAAGTTAAGCTTAAGATTAAATCGTATCACTAAGTACTCGGGCTAAAACAAATATTTAGTTTCAACCTTATAATCTTATATTGTGCTATCGTTTCGATAACACACTTGTTGGTGCTACCATCGGCAAATGCTGTTAAATGTTGCTGCTCCTAGCGAATGCTAGACGGCTCAATATATTAAGTCTGTTATTTAATGCAATGTTATTAGATTTTTGCCGTGCCCCACAATGCAACCATGTTATTTTGATATCGATAGTCTGCAGAATGCAAAGAGCACAGCTCTGTGAATAATGAAAGCAACAACGATATGGTTGTTGCTTAAATTCACCGGAGAATGAACGTTCTTTGAATTTGAGATTGTAATTTGCAAGTAGACCCATTAAACAACATTTAATGTAAATAATGACAACTGACGAGAGTATTATGAGCGAAATGCTGGGTGAGTTTCGCAACGTATACAGCTACAACTTATTGCATTTTTTTATATTTTGTAAACTGCGCCCCGCTTCTTTGCCATTATTGTTGACGGCTTTACGGTTTTTTTTTGCGCAGATCGTGCAACGAATCCGTCAAAAGAGCAAGTCGATGAGCTGAGCGTCCAAATGTTTTGCATGGTGGTCCGCAGCAATAGCCAACTAGTGCACACGGCGCAAGAGATGATTGTTGCCAAGGTGCGGTCGACCAATGTAACCGAAGCCCATCGAGCAATTGCGGTAAGTGCGTACACACAAACAAACACACACACAAACACACACACAAGCACACTTATTTGATTATAGCATTAGTGTTATCGTTATGCGTCTTCTATTTCATTTCTTTGTTGTGGGAATCATTAAAAATTACAACTGGCAGCTGCTGGAGGAGTGCATGACACAGTGCGGCAATGATTTCCAGGATGAGGCTGGCAAGTTTCGCTTTCTCAACGAACTGATCCGTCTGGTGTCGAAGAAATATCAGGGCGCCGAGACGCCGCTACTGGTGAAGCAACGCATCATGGAATGCCTTCTGCTGTGGACCACCGAGTTTCCGCAGCGTCTCAAGATACGGGATGCGTACGAGATGCTGCGCAAGGAGGGCGACATTGATCATAGCCAAACGGCCGCTGCACTGGCCAAGCGCGAGAGTGTGCTGAGTACCATTGATGAGGCAATGTTTGCCAAGCTGATACGCAGCAAGGATCCAGAGAATTTTAAGCGAGCCAATCTACTGTTGCAGTATCGGATGGCGCAGGAGGCGCGACGCAACGATCTGCTCGCCCAGCATCGTCTCGTCCTGCTGGAGGTGAAGGAGACAATAAAGCTGCTCAATCAAATGCTGGACACATACAATCCCAGCGATCCCAGTGATGTCAACGAGACCATACACGGTCTCTACAAGAGCTGCAAGAAACACAAGCCCATCTTTCAGCATCTGCCCGAGCTGCTGGGCGAGTCCGATGCTCAGCTAATAGGTTAGTATTCTTATTAGACTTTTAGGCCAGCTACTTACGTAAGTCGAACATCATTAAAGAATTGTTCCAATGTATATATATGTATATTGCTCATCATTAATATTGTGCAATTTCATAGAGAACACGCTGGAGACAAATGGCGATCTGGTGGCGATAATGACGCGCTACAAGCAACTGGTGCCCTCGCCCATTAGGAGCACCACACCAGCTTCGCCAGCTGCTCCGGCAGCAGCAGGAACAATAACAACTGCTGCAGCAATGCCAGCTAAAGTAGCTGGATCCAATAATGCAACGCTCCTAAATGAGCTGCTCGGCGATCTACTGCTTGGCGAAGATGCACCAGCTACAGCTGCCACTGTTGTAGCAACGAATGTAATCACTAATAATAATCCTAATAATAATAATAATACTGCCAACACAAAGCCCAATGCATTGGCGGAGCTCAGCGACATCTTTAGTAGCGCTCTGGCCGAGAGTGATGACAAGCAGCAGCAAAGCTCGGAGCACTTTAAGCATGCCGGCAGCGGTGAACTGCTGGAGCCACAGGTGCTCAGTCCTAAGAGGAGCGATATTAACAGCGATGATATTGTCATGGACAATACGAGGAAATCGGGCAGTGTACGCAAAATGCCCGAAATTGATATGCTGAGTGAAGAGCTGTTTCAGCAGGTACTTCCCACACAAGAGCGGATGAGCAGCTTTAAGCGAGATCCCGAGAAGATAACACTCAACGATTTGGCGCGCGAGCGCATGCACGTCAAGCCGGCTGAAGATGATGTTCCGCTGCTGAGCTCTGCTCTGCCAGCAGCACGGGCTCCCGCAGAGAAGGAACAGCAGCAGGAGGGGGAGAAGGAGAAGGAGGTGTCTTTGGCGATGGCTCCTGCCGCACCAGCATCGACATTAGAAACGAAACATCTGAGCGATATTAGCATTGAGCTGGATAATATTCAGGCGACGGGGGAGGAGCGTGTTGTGCTGGACGATGATGATATGCATTTGTGCCTCAACTTTACCAAGGATCGGCCCAGTCGTCATGTGTCCGTTATTGTGATATCGGCGCATAACAAAAGCCGCCAGCCAGTCAAAGACTTCCAGTTTGAGGCGAGCGTGAAAAAGGTAAGTGAAACAACTACGATTCCAATTCCAACTCCAATTCTCATAGAATATCTTCCTCATATCGTTGTATGCTTATAGCCCTGCAAGGTGCGACTCTTGCCACCGACGGACAACGCAATGGCGCCCCTCAAACCATTTCGGCCAGCATCGCCAATTAATCAGGTGATGCTGCTACTGAATCCAACTGGCAATCCTGTGGACATCACCTGCATTGTCGGCTACAGACTGGACGATGATCCAGATCCCATCAAGGAGTCAATTGTGGCCAAAGGCATTGCCTATGTGCCATAGATGTCAATTAAATGTGTCCAAGTCGGAGAACTATCCATAGTCATTACTAATTCATCTGCCTCTGTCTCTTTCCCTGTTCGTATTCGAGTATTGAGCTCCACCCAAATGAGTTAATTATAATTGTGTATTTTTATGTACTTATTGTTTATCATATGCCTATAAGGTTTTATTAAATTGCATTCCCTTATGTACTACTATATATATATACCTATGCATATTTATATATATATATACATATGTGTATACATTAGATTACAAAAAAAAAAATAAAAATTATGAAAAAATGTCGCCACAAAAGCAAAAAGCGCTTTATTTTTTTTAAACCATTTACGTTCTGATCAATTGGTAAAGAAGGAGAAAAGAATATCTTTTCTCCAGTTGATTAATGCAGATCAGGATGGACTCCATTTATCTATGTTTGTAGAGCTAAGATTAAAGATGCTAAGGCTATGCATAAACCGATGTTAGTCAACAATCTCGTCCTTGAAGGACAGTGCCGTAATTGCCTTGGTGTGGCCTGTGTAGTCGCGTACGCAGGTTTTCGTCTCCAGCTTCCAGAGGCGTGCAACGCCATCTGATGAGGCCGTGAATAGCCATTTGGAATCGGCACTGAATGCAGCGTCCCAGATCCAATAGTTTTTAATAGTCAGTTCGCGCCACTTGCTAAAGTCGACCGTCTTCCAAATGCAGGCGCTGCCATTGCCCGATGTGGTCACCAGTAGACGCGAGTCAGGACTAAATTTGCAGCGCAATATGGAGCGATTGTGTGCTTGGATCATCTTTTTCGGACTGATCGTGCTCAACATCTGGCCGGGACTGGTGCTTAACTCCCAAATGTAACAATTGCCCTTGTTGTTGGCGGCGGCCATGTAACGGCCGTCAGGTGAGATAGCCACATCCTGTATCGATGCTTCCACTTCGGGTACGAGCTGTTCGTGCATTTCGGACTTAACGTCCCACAGATAGACGCCACCATTTTGGGAGCCCATCGCAATCTCCACTTGATTCGGATGCAGGCAGGCGGCATTCACCGGCGCCTGGCAATCGAAGACACGCGAACAATGCGGCGGTGCCGAGATCATGTCCCAGATGCGTACACGATGATCCTCACCGGCTGTAAACATCCACTTGCCATCCTCCTGGAAGCCTAGACGCGTCACATTCTTTTGCACAGCATCAAAATTGATCACCGGCGCTGTGCAATTCGAGTCCAAATCGTACAATCTTATGCACTGATAGCCGCACGCGGCCAGTCGCGTCTTATCCGGCGTACGGTCCAGCGCATTCACTTGCTATGCATATATAAAAGATACATATAAATATATATACACAAAAAGTGTAAAGTTTGTATTCGCTGATTAGGGACTCACTGATGTCTCTACGAAGCGCATGGTTTTGATGCAGTTGCCGGTGTGCGCCTGCCACACTTTAATTGTGTGGTCATAGCCACCGGTGGCCAGTATTAACTGGTCTTCTGTCGCTTCCATTGCAGCACACTCTTTGGTCGTTATTGATTGTTGTTAGTCCCGGGCATTGCTTCTTTTAACACTTTATTTATGAATTCGCATATTCTTAATAGAACGGCAACAAACTATCGACACAAGACCTATCGATATTAAGCAAGAAATATTTAACAGAACTATGCTACTCCACACTTAACATGCCGCCTCCACCACATTACACGCTTTTAATAACTTTCGTTGTTATCTGTGCATTTCATTGTGTGAGCAATTTCGTTGAATGAGCAGTTGTGTTAATGTTAATTCAAACAAATTTTGCAGTTAATTTAAAAAAAATTATGTAGTTTTTAAGATTCCATTTATTTTGCTTATAGTATTTTTTATGAATTGAATATAAAAATTACATTTTGTTGTTCGTAAAGTTAAAAGTAATGATAATCATGTTTTTTGTGGTTTTTGTTTTATAATAAATATGCTAGAGCTAATCGGTCACTCGGTCTCCCCAGTTGGCCAATATATATGTATATTTGCAATTATATAAAATAAACTCTGAAATCAGCGTTTAAATTTGACAATCATTTTCGAAATCTGCCTCAACTCTAAAAACCTGACAATACACACTATAACTATATTTATGAGTAGTTGCACAAAAAAAAACAAAAATAAATAAAATAAAAATCAAACTTGTTATTTCTTTGTTTAGGCTAAGACTTGTGCCAAATTATTGCTGGGCGCCGCATGTGTTAATATTAATTTGGTAATAAATACAGTTCGCCACCGAAACATTCAACTGTAAGTTGATTGGGGGGTATGAAAGTGCTTATGGGGCGGAAGAGATAATACATATACAAAAGGTGTTGTGCAGCACATCCGCTCCAGATTCAGGATTCAGTTCTCCAATGTGCGATGCGATTTACGTCTCAAAGTACTTGTAGATAGCGGTTACGTAGGACATCACCTGCGTCCAATCGGGTCGCTCAATTTGACACATATCATTGATGTTCTGCCATGCAAAGAGACGATATCAATAATTAAAGGGGGTAGGGGTAAAGTAGGAGTTGCTTTAAAAATAAAACATCAGTTTCCACAAGATGTAAGATTTGGATATAATGAATAATAATAAAGGCTTAACTGAGCTATCCAATAATATTAGGATAGAAGAAAGAGAAAGGAGGATGGAAGATTGAGCGTATCAAGAAAACTCAAAACTCTAATCAAGGAACAAATTAGTCAGATCAATTAAACTTCTTTACAAACGCTCTTAAGGCAGAAAAGAAAAACATTGAAAGGCGCGAAGGATTTAAGAAAACTTAAGTAAGCTAGTAGAATATCCAATAAATAATAAATATATAAGTTACTATCTTCACACAGCTATTTTACTGACCAAGGGGGGATTGGTCCACAACTCACCAGGGTGGTATTAATACCAACGGATTCGGCAGCTGCAAAGGCGAGTGAAAAATTGCGCCACTTATTGGCCGGACTGAGGGTGTCGTAGGGTATGCAATCCGGCAGATAGGAATGTAGAATGGCACAGAAGGCCAGCCCATCGTTCCACGACGAGCTAAAGTTCGTGATGTCAATGTTGCGATAGCCAACTGTCTTATTCTGGCACCACTTGAGCAGCGCATTACGCTTGGAGCCACCATTCTTGGCCAGCATGTTGAGCGGATCTTTGCGTTCACCTAAACAAATTGAACAGAGTAATATATATATATATATATATAGCTATAGGTATATATTGATGTATGGGATATATTGCAATTACCGCTGTAGGATTTTGAGACGTTGCCAAAACTGAGACTGGTCACCAGGGCGCTGCTGTTGGGCGTCTGTGCCGACGGCGTTGATAGGCTGGGCTGCTGATGTTGCAAGCTGCTGGGCGTGTTTGGTGTGGAGGGCGGCGTTGATGTTGCACTTGTCGTTGACTGTTGCGACAATTGTTGTTGCAGCTGCAGTTGCTGATGTTGCTGCTGCTGTTGTTGTATTGCTTTGGTAGTGTTAGCTGCTGTTGCTGTTGTGGTGGATGTTGTTATAGTTGGTGGCGCTGCTGCTGCTGCTGCAGCAGCTGCTGCAGCATTGTTAACGTTCACATGAAGATTACTGCTCTGCAGCACGGGCAAGCGTAGCTATTAAAAAGATATATTTGTGCTTATGAATAAATGTTATATGGGTCAATCTATATGGTTGACACTTACGCTCTCATGCCAGTCACCGGATACGGGCAATATAACTGGCGTATTGCCCGTTTCGGGTGTGCCGCTGTTCAAGCTGGACGTGGAACTGTAATGCGATTCGGTCTCATCCGATTTGCCCTGCTATTCGAAGTGAGTGTTAGAAGTGAGTATTTTAAATTGAGCAACTCAAGGAGAAGCGTGTATTTTTATAGCCTGAACCCATTGAAAATGTGTAGCAAGAAGAAGGGTATCATGGTTTTGTGCTTGAGCAGGTAAGAGGTGGAAACAAGCATCTCCTCATACCATTAAGTATATATATATTCTAGATCAGGATCAACTGAGAGACTATAAGAGTGAGAGACTTTAAATTTAGAATATAAGTTCTCGTATACCTCTCGCAGATCAAGTTTGCTCCATTTTATCAATAGCTGCCTCAGTTTCTTGAAAATCGATACATTTCGATTTCCGATGGCAATAAAAGCCACAATTTTAAAGGAAAGTTCTTCCAATGAATACATGATTTGCATAACCTGTGCTTGCCGTAACAAATGAGAGCACTTTCAGTTCTGGCTTACATTTGGGTGCAAGACTTTTTAAAAGGGAAATCTGGGTTCAGGGCATTTACAGCATTCTAACTTGTTCTTCTTCGCTTACCGGCTTGTTGTTCTCAATGCTCTCGATGAGCGTTTTGACGGAGAGCCGCGAATCCTGGCGACTAAAGCTGAGCTTGCTACGCCTCGAGCATATTTCCTGCTGCACAGTGGACAGCACCGATTGCTGCGTCTCCGTCTGCTGCAATTCTGTGGATGGGTGGATGACGAATAATTAACGATTATCGGTGATATTCTCTCTGATGTGATGTATTAGCTTACGCTGCTTGGTTAACTTGTCCAGCTGCTGTTCGAGCAGCCGAATCTTGTCCTTTTGCAATTTGTTATCGAGCACAAGCTGCTCGCGTGCGCTGAGCGCCTCAGTCTTAAAATCGTTGGCCACACGCACCGTCATCAGCAGATCAGCCTGAAACTGTTGCCATTCGTCGGCGTCCCGTTGCCGTCGCTGTGTCTCTGTGTCCAGGCGGGATTCGCTATCGCTTAGCTGGAGCTGCACATCGCTCAAATGTCGCTGCGTCTCGCTGAGCAACTGTTGCAGCTGTGCTTTGTCCTCCTGATGACATTTACACTGCATCTGCAACTCGGCGACACGCTCCTCCAGCGTCTGACAATCGCCGGCCAACTTGTCTTTGTCGCATTGCAGCTGCTCCAGCCGATACTCGAGATGGGAGACGGCGCATTTGGCATTATTTTTGGCCACCTTGCATTCCTCGCTCAGGCCGGCGACTTGTTCGCGCAGACGCCGCAACTCGGCCTGGCTGCGCGACCATTGATCCTGCAGCTCGGCCAGTCGCTCCTCGAGCGCATCCTTTTCGCGTCGCGAAGCGTCGAGCACATCGCTTAGATCGGTTTTATCGCCGCGCGCCAAATCCGCCTCGAGCTCCTCAATTTTGGAGCGTGCATTCTCTAGCAGTGTGCTCAGCCTACTGATCTCAATCGCCCGCTGTGATATCTCCTCTTTGGCCACAGAGACTTGGGCATCGCTTTGCTTGCGCTCCGCATTGGCAGCATCCAGCTGGGAATCGAGCAGTGCGTTCCGTTCACGCTGACGCTGCTGCTCCAGTTGGACGGCATCGCGCGATTGTCGCAATTCTGCCAGCTCAGCGTTGAGCTCCTCCTGCTTTAGCATGAACACTTCCCGCTCCTCTTGCGATGTCTGTATCAAATCGAGCAACTTCTTCTCACGCTCAGTGGTGATAACTTCGGCGGCTGCTGCCGACGGTTGCTTTGTATCACGCAACAACAGCTCCTGCAATGTGCTGATCTGTGTACGCGACTCGTTGAGCTTTTCGGTTTGGCGGCACAGCGACTGAAAGAGCACATCCTTCTCCTCGGCGAGGCGTTCGTTCTCCGTTTGGGTGTCGCTCAACTGTGTCTGCAGATCGGCCAGCTCCTGGAGTGTAGCCTGCAATTCCTCATTTGTCGAGTAGTGCGTCTCCTCCATTTGTATGATCTTATCCTGCAGGCAAGCTACTGAAATCTCACTTGACGACGACTGCTTGTCCCAGTCCGGCGTAAGACATGGCGTACCATCATGCGCCGATTCGTTTATCTATAATTGTTTATTTATAAATATGTATATATGTATATGTATATATATATCGCATAGTATTTAGACTTACATTGGGCAATGCTATGGAGGCGGGCGCTGAGCTATGCAAGCGCTGTGAATCTTGTATAATCTGATGCTTCTCCGCGTCCGACAATGGCGAATTGACAACGTCCCGCAAACGATTGCGCAAAGATTCATTTTCATATTTCAAATTGCCAATTTCCATTTGTGTTTTCTCCTGTTGATTCTAAGAATGAGAGACAGTGAGCGGGAGAGAAAGAGAGAAGAGAGGCAGGTGAGTCTGTTTGTTGTTTATTATTTAAATGTTGCTTCTAATTTGTTGCTATTGCTTTTGTTGTTGATGTTGTTGTGGTTGTTTTTGCTGTTGTTGTTGGTGACGCAAAGCGCAACATCAAGTGCAAATTGTATATGAACACAATTTCCCAAGAAATATAATAAAATAAAACTAAACAATTGAAAACTCGGTAACAAAAAAGCAATAACACAAAAAAAAAAAAAATAAACAAAAAATGTAGATTCAACAATAATTAAATTAAACGAATTTTGAAATTATAATAAACAAAAATTACAACAAACGATACACATTGAACAATAATCCGCAAGTTATTTAATTAATTTTGAAATTGTTCTCATTTAATTCTGTGGTTCCCCTTTTAGTGCATTTTTTTTACTGCGTTGGCATACTTTTAACAGTGACTGTTTTGAGGCGACCACTGAGCGACAATTTTCTCAATTAAAGGAGCGCTATATTTTAGCAAAGTATATCGCATATAGAAACATATTGAATATCAATAAATATTGGTTAAAGTAACGAAGCGCAACGCCCCCAGTTCGAATACCAGCAATAGCAACAATAGCAACAATAATAATAATAACAATAACAAATATAACAAAGCCAATTGTTCAACAATAGTTGACAGTTGATTTTGCGGTTAATTCGATGGATCAACGACGACGTCGACGACGACTCGCCGTCTGGCTTGGATTGGATTGGATTGGGTTGGAGTCGAGCTTGATTTAGTTGTTACCTGCATCTTGAGCAGATCGCCCTTCAATTTGATCACCTCGCTTTGGTATGGCAACAGTTCCACGATGCGCGTCTCCAGCTGCAGTTGCTCGCGTCCTAATCGCTCCAGCTGTGTATGCAGCTCCTGCATTTTATTGTTAGCCTGCAATTTGTGAACAAACTTGTGAATAGATTTAAGATAAGCGAGTGTTAAAATTGAAATTGTATACACTAACACCGAAGAAGGTATTCAGAGTACATTGGTTGTGTGCAATGCCCGTCAGGGTGTCTGTCCGTCTGTGACCGAGTCAGACAAAGTATCAAAATTGAGGTTGCGTCTGATAGGACTCTAGCAAATCGATAAAACCATATATCTTTCACAATTTTAAGGCTACAGTCACAAAATTTAGTTGGATAGATTGTTGGCGATGTTTTTCAAAGATCGGCATCCTTTAAGTATCTATACAAAAATTTATGCCAACGCCCACACCTATCCTCGTAATGGCTAAGAACCATTTATCTCATGCAATTTGAAAGCTAGTCACCAAACTTGTAAGGACCCATCTGCACCACGCCCACTTCCGTCCCCAAAACCTGTAAAAGCCTATGTCTCCCGCAATTTAAGAGCTATAGTTACCAAATTTGGAAGGAATATTACTAGAAACCTTCTGTTAATCTCATCTAATTTAAAAGCTTCAGTTACTAAATTTAAAAGGTAGATTACTTGGAAAATCCTCCGACATTTATTATCATCACGCCCCAAAAATTACAGAAAAGCCTAAATCTGAATAGATTGATTACTAGCCACTTCCATCAAAGATCGTTTTTTCTTGGCACCTGTTAACAGATCACTTATTGGTAGCAGAGTATTTGCAGTCGGTTAGGCCCGACTCTGCAACGTTCTCACTTGTTATTCTTGTAGTTGCTGATTTACACACCTCGAACAGTTGCTGCTGCTGTTGCTCGTTGGTGATGATTTGCAGCTGCTGCTGTTGTTGTTGCTGCTGTTCTTGCTGCTGTTGTTGTTGCTGCTGTTGTTGCTGCTGTTGTTGCTGCTGTTGTTGCTGCTGTTGTTGCTGCTGTTGTTGCTGCTGTTGTTGATAGCTGCTTGCGGCAACAGCTGCGACAGCAACTGCTGCTGCTGCAGCCGCTGCACTGCTGTTATTGCTGCTGCCGTTGCCTGTTGCGCCCGTGTTTGTTTTTGTTGCTGCTGCTGCTGCTAATTGCTGGTAAAAACCAGCAGCGGCAGCGGCAGCAACGCTGCCATCTTGCAATGCGGCCAATGCGCTATTGCTGCTATTGTTATTATTGTTGGTGTTGCTGCTGTTGTTTGTTGTTGGTGTTGGCACCGCTGCAATAGACGTCATCAATTGTTGTTGTTGCTGCTGCTGCGGTTGTTGTGGTATTTGCTTTGGCTGCTTTTGTCCTTTAAATTTAGATTTCTTTGCCGGCAGCGTATTGCTCAGCAGCTGTTGTTGTTGTTGTTGCTGCTGCTGTTGGCGTCGCTGCTGCTGTTGCTGTTGTGTTGTCAGCAGCAATGCAGCCTCGTCGCCCACATCGACGCCTCGCTCGTAAGTCGCGTCGTTGTTTGAATAAAATTTTGTTGCTGTTGTCGTTGCAGGGTTGTTAAGCTGTTGTTGCTGCTGCTGCAGCGGCTGCTCATGCGCCGTATTAAGTGATGTGCTAGACTGCGATTTTTGTCGATTGTTGTTGGAATTTTGTTGTTGTTGTTGTTGTTGCTGCTGCTGCTGTTGTTGCTGTTGCTGCTGCTGTTGCTTATGCGATGAGTTGTTGGAGGAGGCAGAACTCGAGGTTCCTTGTCCTCTGCGAAATAATGATTTCAATTTAATCATTTTGTGTATTATTTTTGTAGCTTTATTCTTGTCGTTTGTCGTTTCTTGCAAAACGTTAATCATTAACTTTCAACTTTTTGATTTATTGTTTGTTTGCCTGTTTCGTTTTTTTTTTTATTTATTTATCTTTGCACTTGTACGAAACATTTGCAACGTCGTCGTTCGTCTTTTGTCGTTGTGATCGGCACTTAAAATTAATCGTTATCGCTATTTATGCTATCAATTAACACAAATCAATGTTAGTTTTAACACTGTTCATTTGGCTATATATGTGTGCATGTGTGTGTGTGTGTGTGTGTCAAAGAAGAAGAAAGTAAAATTTGAATTTGTGCAATTTGATTTGCAATGCAAGAAGCAAGTAGCCGAAGGAGAAACCGAACGATGAATGAAAGTTCAAAGCAGACGCCGAACAACATATAAAAACTCTTGCAAGCCCCAAGCAGCTACCAAAAACAATAACTCGTTTGTATTGCTGCTGCTCGCTTCTGCCTGATGTTGTGGTTTTTGTTGTTTGGCTCTGACAATCGCTTGCATTCTTGTTGTTGTTATTTTTGAGCCGCTCTGTGTGCAAGAATTCAAGAGAGCGAGAGAGAGTGAGACAGAGAGGGAAAGAGAGTTGCATACAGTAATAATAACAGAGCACTGTCATGTTTACTAACAGCGGTAGAGTCAGCAATGAGATAAAAAAGCAAAATTATGAATAAAACAAAAACAAACAAAAATCATGGGCACCTCCTCATTAGTATGCAGTTAATAAACACAAAATATTTATGCAATTGAAATATGTAAAGCAAAAATCCAAACAGAGACTAAAACTTCAACGTCAACGTCTAGTTTCAAGTCAAATGCCGCTGCATACATACATATGCAATATAAGTGAGTGTGAATAATTTGTTTGTATTTGTTGTTTGCTCATGTGGTTTATTGTCATTTTCATTGTCATTTTGTGGCGCGCGTGTTGATTACTCATGTCTCGAATTGAGCACTTGAATAAAGTGCAATAAGATGGATAAGTACTAGATATATATACTTATATATATATATATATATACATCATGCACACATAGAAAAAGTACTCATCATAAGAACTTTGTCCAGCCGGCCGGCCCTATGTTAAATATTGGTAATGCTTAACAGTCTGAAATTTACAGTTGGCACTTTTCGCTGTCACGTGCCGTCACAATTTCAAACAGATCCTTGAACTTGATATGGGTCTTTGGATATTGTGACGTCAAGCTGGGCATTCTGTTCATAGGATTTGTTGCTGCTGCTGCCCACACAAAAGAGATACACGCAAATGTTGTTTATTCGGTTTCTTTAAATTGAAACATAAACATCAAAAAAATGACATCATGCACGCAAAATCTGATTTTTTGTCGCAATTTTTGTTAATTACATTCGAGTTTTATCAGGTGCGTGTGGGTAATTTATACAAATACATATGTATTTTAATACGGCGGGTTTAGGTTTATCTCTATTGTTTGCAGCGAGATAAGTGCCTTGCCATTAGATAATTACAAATATGCCAAGCGAAGAAATGAAAAATGAGCGCCGTGAACCTATTTGGTGTATGAATGCTAATTATTAATGTGCATTATAATCAAATAAATCAAAAATATTCACAACACGCGCGCACATTTCGCACACGTTTTGCAACACTGAGGGAGAGTGCAAGCGTACGTCAGTCTGTAATTTCATTCGTGTGTGTGTTTAACTAAATTACACATGAAATTGTGGTTGCTGTTAGCTCACTGTCAATGACGAAAGTAAATTAAAATCAAGCAGCAGCAGCACTTAAAGAATGTCGTGCGTGGAAGAACGAAAACAACAACAATGTCACAGAGAGAGACTGTTTAACAATGAAACACACACATACAAGCAGAGGTATTCATAATAAATGAAGACACGTACACACGCTCGGACTTTCGACATATTCACAGCAAATAACTGTAAAAGGTCTTTTTTTGCACACACACACAAACATACCGACCACAGTGTTAGCCATCGAAATAGGTTAGAGCGTAGATAGCCAAAAGTAGGGGGTGGGGGCACAAACAAAAAAAGTCAAGAGAACAACAACACAGACCGCACTAAGAAAAAAAAACTGAGCTGAGCAACTGACAACAAAACGCGAACGCGAAGCGACGCGCGTTTTCTGAACGAGTCAACTGTATGCAGTGTGACCGTAGTTAGCCAGCGCAACACAGCACAATGTTATTTCGTATATACATAACAGCGCATGCGTAGCGTGTTGCCCAACACTGATGATATCAAAGTATTTTTCAGCACTTGACGGTGCGCGCGTTCAACATAAATATATGACAAATTTTAAATTTCAGTAGGCGACTTCTATTTAAAATAAAATTCCAGTTCATTTATATAAAGCAAACATATTCTGGAAATTGTTTTTTCCCTGATCGAAATCAATCTTTCCAAATTGTTTTCCATAATATTATTGGGTATTTTGCATGATCACAATGTCGCTCTTAAAAAATATGTTGCATGACAATCTCCAGCAAGGCAGCGCTCCAGATGACAAACCCAAAGAAAACACAGAAGACACGGACATGCTAGCAACAGATCTATTCGATGGGGGCCACAGTTTGACAGCGCTTGAGAACATTGGATCGTCCCTAACAACCGTATGGAGTGGGTGCGGCTTGAATATCATATCCAGTGAGGATAACGTTAAAGCTCAAATTGATCGTAAGTTCTGTGCAAATCTTTGGCTATATTTGTATAAAATAATACCACAATTCCTTGCTCGATAGAAAACAGCAACGTCAACTCTAAATGACATGTCCGACGCAAAAAATAAGTATATTTAACTATATATACATTTTTTTTCTCTCTTTCGGCACTTCGATAAATCGATCATCATTCAAGAAACCAAACGAACTTGCAACATGAAAATATCACTTCAAACAAATAACAAATTAAAATTACGGCATGAAATCTGAAAAAAAATAAACAATTCTCGGGTAAAAAAAATCTAAAAACAGACTAAGAATTTAAGTACTGAATTATAGTGTGCTTTAAATATCGCCATATGTTGTGAATCAAATAAATGCAGAGCTGTGTAAAAAAATCCATATTGTTAACAAGGATTAAGTTAATAACAAACGAAAACAACTGATTTCTAATGAAATGACAAAATGATTGAGTCAACTTTCTTTCGATTTGGAAATTTGCATCCTCACTGTACAGGTGTCCTTACACTTAGAAAAAATCGCACTGAGAGTAAATTTTAATATATCGCCATAAAAAAAAGAAGAAAACTTTTCTATTTTTACAAATAATTTCTAAATATTATGAAAGCAATTTCTAAAATTTAAATAGACGCCCTCAGTCGACAAAGCCAAAAACAGTGTGACTTTTTTTTATTTTTATTTTATATAGAAATTTGTATATTACTAAGGCAAACATTTCTAAGAAGTAGATTTGCATTTTTACCGGATAAATCTATATGAATTTATGAATGATGTAATATGTTTATCTTTATTTATAAAAATACTAAAGTTTAATAGTGATATAATTAACAAAAAAGCTAATATAAGAATTGATCAATCAATGTACACGCATTGACAAGAGCAACATGGGAATTGGACATATGATTCTAAAAAAATTCACCATGAAATTTGAAAAACTTACGCTCTGAATTTTTCTTAAGTGTATTTTACAGATGCGTTACGTTGCTTCTGTTTTAACAGAAAGCATCAATCACTCTTCACTGTTCTGCACGCCGTTTTGCGGATTGGAAAACAAGGAGTTGGTGGGGAGGGGTTAGCTTGGTTTGTATCGATTTCAGTCATGATGCTGTCTGCGAGCATTTCCCAGACGCTGGTGATCTGGCCCATAGGCCAATCAACCAAGAAGCCGGCCGGCCATTGCCTCAATGGCCTCCCCCTCTCCCCTTAACTGCCCTTTCCTTCCCATACCCCACCATTCCCACCTCATCACGTCGTTCATAGCCATGGATGACATTTCAGTTTCATTTTCTTTGATTCATTTTCATATACTTTGGCATTTAGTAGATACATTCAAGTCAGTCACGTCAGTCAACAATTAACAATCAACAATCAACAATGGACTCATCAGGTAGCCAGCAGCAACTGATGTCTGATGTCTTTTTTACATCATCTTTGGCTCCGACTCTCGACCGAATTATTTATCTACGGAAAGCTTTACTGCGTGCGTGTGCTTATCAAAGCGGACAAAACCATCATCACACGAGGTGAGGAGGCTGCTGGAAGTGGTTACCGGAACCACAAAAGCCACAAACCGCGTCGGCCATACATGTTTGTATTTATGTACTTTATATGGGTGTATGTATGCACATTTGCGGTATTCAGCTGTTAAATGTCTACGTTTTTATTATTTGTATTTGTATACCCTTTGAGCTATTCAACTGGGTGTGCTGAAGTCCTGCAAATTTATGTAACAGATCGAGGAAATCATCGCTGGTATCATTTGCTATATATACATACATGCATGCATATGATTGTATATGTATCTATGCCTGTATGTCTGCGTGTAAAAGCGCATCAGTATTAAAACATACAGAAAAATAGAACATCACTGAAATCGATACAAATCGATTCAAAAAAGTCCTTTGACATGAGCTCCAGCAGAATGTATCACATATATCAATATATGTATATATGTATATATTAATATATAAAATCACACAACATTCTTGGTCACCCTATTATTCTGAAAGTAAATTTCAAAAATGTATAGTTGTGGCTTCCTAAAAAATTAGGATTTGCATTTATATATTGACTTTTTTGTTATTTATATTTTTAGTAAATATATAATAATATTTGTACACTTCACATATACACAAACATTTTACATAGCAAGACTTTTCCAATTTTAAAAATTGTTTTCCTAATAATTATAAATGAATTCTAGTTTTTCTATTATTGTTATTTTTTTCTAATTGTGTGTATACATGAAGCGAAAACTATAACTGTATGTACAGGGTATGTGCCAGCCGCATACTCTCCACAAGCGTATACTGCATACTTGTTTCATTTTTATTGCTTGGCTTTTGATTTTGGTTTTGGCCAACTCGTTGAGGTCTATGACCATCTAGTAGCTAACGTCACTTATCGCTGCTTCGGGGCGTCGTGATAACTGACGCAGTGGGTGCCCACTGCTCCCTTCCCCCAACGCCCCACTTGCTGATCATTGGGCGGCACTAACGGATCAGATTACGCCAGAGAACTCAGAGAAACCCAGTGGGCAGTTAACTTGTCGGACTGTCGGACAGTCGGAGCATGACATAAGTATATTTTAAACAATGTAGCATAAATTGTTGATTCTTTCATTCAACTATTAGATACCCTAGATCGACAAAAACAAATTGCATTAACTACGATTTTTATTATCTGATTGCATAGGAATTTGCTAAAACATATATATTATTATATAAAGAACGGAAATTTATGAATATTTCCATTTCTCTATATGGTATGACGAAAAATTCGAAATAGCCGATATATTAAAATGCTGGCGATGTTTGTATCTGAAAAGTGTACATTTTTTTTTTTATATATTATTATTATTTATATACAAAATTGATCTTGTACGGACAAATTTGAATAATAGACGAAAGAATGGGAATTGGAAAATTAAACACAGCGATTGCTAAAACACTCTCTTGCCAGTCCCAAAAATGGATATTATTGCTTTTTAATATTTCAAAGCTCCTTATGCTAATGAAACATGGAAATTTGTTTCTTATCTAATTGTAAAAACTAAATAATGATAAACTGCATTTTTTTTGCAAATGAAAATGTAGGTTTACCTCTAATCGGGTCTGCGACTTGTATTTGCTGTTACATTTGATGCGCTTAATGATTGTAGGGTATATTAAAAAAATGCGTTTAATGGTTGTAGGGTATATAAAAACAAGAAGTCCAGTCCAATGGGCATTTACTCGTGTGAGCGGCTCGTTTGTTCGTTGTTTTTTTTTTACTGTTGGTTTGTCGCTCTGTTGGTCTGGCGTTTTGCCTATGTATGTGTTACGCTTTGGTGCGCCCTATTTACCCTACAAATTTGGGTTGTGCGAGCAAGTTGCCTGCCTTTGCTATATGAGAGACCGTTGATTGAGCTGTCTTATCGATAAATTAGTTTAGCTAAAAAGCTTCGTTTTTGATATTGATACGAATTAAGCCGATAATTAGTGGCATGCTACACGCAAAATAAAAATCGAACTAAAGAGTATAACGTTTTCTATTTTTTAGAAATAATTTCTGGCTCGACTTTCATATTGAAGTTTAACTCTATTCTGCTAATGATATAACAATCCTTCAATTACTGTACTCACATAGAAAACAACACCCTGTGGAAATTAAGCAAATTTTTTCAAAATTTAGAAAAATCAACACTTAAATTAAGAAATAGAAACCGTTTTTAAAAAGCTGCAACAATAAATTTCAGAAATTTACTTTCTGAATAATAGGGTGCGGCGATTTTTTTTGACAAGATAATAACGTTACTAAAATCGCAATCCAGAGTGAAAGTTATCCAGAGTTATCTAGTTAATCGGGAAGCAAATCAATTTTCAAATACCTACATATTTATTTATATATATATATATACATTTATAGTGTTAGTGTAAGTTTTAGATGAAACCAGATATTATTAATCTAGGGCTAGCAAATGATAACTCTCATCAAGCGATCAACTAAGAGTTATCGAGATCATTTGGGGTGTAGTGTCTCACCAATTCGTTGCCATCGCTGAAGGTCTCTCCCCTCCCCTTCTTCAACCCTCCCCTCTCCATGTTATCATACATACCGATTCCCATTCCCATTCCGATTCCCTTTCCCTTTTTCATGCATTGGATATATGCTTTGTTGACATGTGTAGATTTTTGATTGTGTGTGTTTATCGCACGCTTTGTTCGCGTTTTTTTTTTTTTACCATATGCTAAACATTTCGCGGCGCTTGTTTAATGTGTGCTTTTATTATTCGATTGTTTAAGGTTATTATAATAATCCGTTTTCCTTTCGTTCGACGTTCGACGAAAATATTTTTAGAAAACGGTTTCATTTTTTGCCTGAGCTACAAAAATAGAAACTAACTTTTTTCATCTTTTTCTTTTCTTCCAATATCGTTTACTATTTGTTATTGTTGTTGCATTTCTAAATGTATGCATTAGTTGTTAATGATTTACGTTTTGCTTGTTATGGTTTTTTTCTTCTTTTTTTTTTTTTAATTTTTCGTAGTTGCTGCTGGCTTAGAATTGGAAAGTGAAGTCAACGAAATTTCACTCAAATTATATAATTAATGCGTTTTTAATTATCAGCCAGCCAGCAAGCAATCAACGTATTGTGAAGAGAGCTAGCAAACAAATTGTCATAATTGTTGAAAACTTACCCGCAAGAGATGCAATCCAAGAAACAACAACTGCAATCAACAGCAACAATAATCAATCAACGACACACACACATATTCATATGTATGTATTTTATATATTAATGTATATATATTATATATACATATATATATATATATATATATATATATATGTGTTTTTGCAGCACTTGCACTTTGTCTTCGCTTTTTGGTAATTGGCAACACTTAAACTTTAATGCCGTTAGATAAATACGCTGTTAACACTTGGCACTCTCCTAAAAGTGTTGAACGAAAAGCATTAAGAAAAGCAAGTGGAAAGATGAGCACATAAATAATATATATATTTATCTTTATATATATATTTATTTATACACAGCTGCGGCTGCAGCCACAGGCGGCGCGAACGTTAATTGCATTAGAAATTCGTATGCGTGTCGTGAATGGAAGAAGCCTTGCAACACAAAAAAAATAAATAAAAAAGCAACTAATGCAATCATTTGCGGCTGGAGCTTATTTTAAGCATTTCTTCTTTGGCACAACAATTCCAATTAGACAAGAGCAGCGCAAATGTCATTTGTCTGCAAATCCCGTTATTTCTGAGACACACACACAGCAAACACACGCGCATAATCTACCGCTGCAGATAGAGAGAGATGTAGTCTGTGTAACCTCGACTTGATAGCCAATTAATATTCATCAAATAGATTTCGATGATGTTGTTGTTGTGGTTCTTGTTTTATTTATAGACGAAATGCATCGCGACACAAAGCGCAGCGATGACAACAGGAATGGCAAAGCACGAGAATCAACTAACTGTTAATATTTTCTATTTTATATATATATTTTTTTGTAATATTACTTTATTATAACTATTTACTTTTCGCTGGCTTTGCAGCTGGAGTCCGTGTTGTGTGTTTTTGCAGCCTTGGCTTTTAGCTTGTTTGTGTTTGCTGCAGCCGAGTCGGTTTCTGTTTGTCTGCGCGGCCAGTGTGACCGTTTTGCACTGCATACAAAATACCAACACCATCTTTGCACATTATTTAAACTATTTTATTTTCGTTTTTGCAATAAAAAAAAAAAATATAAATAAAAAAAATATATTTATATATATACTAACTAAGGGTAAGGCTTAGTCCTTCACTCGGTCGACGGTGCTCGAGTCGAAGGGGACCTCCTCCACTTTAGAAAAGCCTGATAAACGTATAATCTTGCCGGTGCCCTCCACTTTGATATGCCTGGCGAATTGTTGGGCAGGTGACAAGGACAGCTCATCCTCCGTTTTGTAGCCATAGTGTTTGGCCCAATCGTTGCGACCCGTGTAGACCATGTAACAGACGAGCCCGAATGCCTGCCACGCCAATATCGCATAGCCAATGCTCAAGCGGCGTTTCCACAAATCGGCACGATGCTCCGGTATTGGATTTGTGTTGCGTCGCACAAAGCGGCGCAGCCATTTCATTTCGAACAAAGCCATTTTCTAGGACTGCACGTTTTTTTTTACTATATAAATGATTAGCAACGCGTTCTTCGCAATTATGAAATCAGATGCAAAAAAACACATCGAACAGCTGTTTGCTCGTAATGATGTGCAACACTGTCTTTCACAGAGTTACCAAGTTAGTTAGAGTTGTGACATACAACTAATATTGCAATTTTTTTAAAACATAATTGAGCTTTGTAATTTGTAAGATGGTAAGTTTTTTTTTCACCCTTACTTTCGGTATGCATACGTATTGTTTAAATGAGTAATTATATTGTGCTCAATTACAGCTATAAACCAGTGTTCGAAATAATTTTCAATTACCAAATCAAACTGTCTTTATATAGTCTTATACATACATAGGAAAAACATTTCTTGACCAGCTGTTCATATATTTTATTTGCGGCTAAGTGGTAACTCTGGCCAGCAAAAGCCAACGGTGCTTCATAGAATGCGATTTTGTTCTTGTTATAATATAATACAAGAAAGAAAGAAACAAGATCAAGTTTTCATATTAATTTTGCAAGCAAGGGTAGGCAAATGCATGTAGAACTATGTATATGCGGCCAATAAAGCTGCAATTAAGTTTTTATTTCTAGCCCATAGATAATACTGGAAGAGATACTTATAGCGAATTTCTGGCAAACTGAAAATATGCCTACTGCGCAGCAGACGCCACAGCAGCAGCAGAATGTGCACGAAAGCAATGGCGTTCATGAGCCGAAAGTGAAGGATGATAATATACCAAATTTATCAACGCTGTCACTCGATGAACTGAAGCAGCTCGATCAGGACCCCGAGTTCTTTGACGATTTCATTGAGGAGATGTCCGTGGTGCAGCATTTGAACGAGGAACTCGATTCGATGATGAATCAAGTAGAGAACATATCACGTAAGTAAGATAGCTGTCAATCAATTATATAGACCTATTTATTATATATGTTTACGCAGGTGAAAACGAGAATAAGGGCACACATCTTTTGGAGTTGAAGCGGCGACTCAGTGATGATTATACGGCATTAAAAACCCTGGGCGAGAAATGTGACCAGCTGAACAAAAAGTATTTGAAGAAATCGGAGGAATATGCACCGCAGCACATCCGAGTATGCCATGCAACAAAATTTAACCAACAATCCCAAATTTTTTTTATGATAATTATAGTTATTTTTATTATGAGCAGGAACTGTTGCAAATAGCCGCATCAAACGCGGACGCCGACTGTGATCGTCATGTGGAATATTTCCTAAATGGCAAAATCGATGTGCAAACCTTTCTCAGCACCTTTCAAAGCTCCAAGAAGACCAGCGCCGAGCGCAAAGCAAAGGAAGAGCGACTGGGCACACAGCTAACCGCCTTGGAGCGTGCCGGCATCTAATCTATGGATGAGAACTGAAAATGTTGCTACTTAAGTCCCAATATATAGAGATTAAGCCAAAAAAAAAAAAAACTTAAAAAAACCGCGTGTAAAAGTTTATAGTTACTATATGCATTAAACTATTTATACTAAATATGTCGTTATTAGGCAATCAAATTATGTTTCTTAGTTCGTAGGCATTTTTGTGCAACTTGCAACAATTGTATTGTAATTGATGATCCTAAAGAAATTATAATGTGTATGACTTATATTTATATGTGTTTAGATTTATTATATTAATAACAATCGTTTGAATCGATCGTCGAAATATATTTCGATTTTCATTATATATAAATAAAATAATTAAAAATTCAATTTATAAAACAATTTATAAAAAAAATACGGCTACACTTGCCCAAAAATACTGTAAATATGTGACAGCCCTAAATATGAATCGAATATTGATAGTCAATAACCAGTGCTGGTAAACATCGAAATTACGCATAGCTTGGCCGCCTTTATGTGTACAAATATCTTTGACATAAAAACATATCTGATATCCTTAAAAATATCGGATAAAATATAAACAAATAATTAGCATGATTTATTGCACGCTTTGCCGCTCGGGCGTCGTTGATGAGCTGCGTCTGGGCAAATTTCATTCACTAAACGACGTACATGTGCACGAGAAATGCCTGGTGAGTCCTGAAATAAATAAATGCAAAACCAACTATTTTACAAAAATAACAATCATTTTGCCTGCAGTATTTGAGCTCGAATCTAGCCCAACGCTGCCAAACTAAATTAACCATTTTAGATTTCGATATCGGTGATATTAAAGCCGAAGCAGAACGCGTCAAGAAGTTGGTAAGCATTTTTGAACACAAAAATTTATATTCTCTGTTGGTGTTGAATTTACATATATAAATTTACATATTTTAATTCTTTGCAGAAATGTTTCTATTGTTCAAAGATGAGCGCCAATATTGGCTGCTGTAATTCGACCTGTCGTCGCTCATTTCACACCGTTTGTGGCAGTTTACATGGTGCCCAGAATCAATTTGAGGGCAGTTATAAATCGTTTTGCAGTTCGCATGTGCGGGCTTATAAAGATCGACCCGATCCGAATGAGAAGTGTGGCATATGCTTTGATATTCTCATCGGCAAGTGGGAGCAATTTAGCTGCACCAGCCATATGCATGGCAAATGTTGCAACAATGGCTGGTACCACAAAACCTGCCTGCAGAAATATGCTAATTCCTCCGGATATTTCTTCAAGTGTCCCTTGTGCAACGATTCCAAGGAGTTTCGTTCCGTTGTCCAATGGGGCATTTTTGTGCCGCAAAGGTAAGTGTCCTTGCATCGTTTTCTCGTCCAATCAAAATATTCTGTTACCGAAGAAGGTGTCAAAATTGGGTTGCTAGGAAATCGATCAAATCTACATCACAGATCAGTATTTCTTGGCAACCCCATTCTGTGGCACCTGTTTTACTTTTTGGTATCGGAGTTTTACAACCGACTGCAATGTTGATATTGATATTGTTATTGCTTTTGTAACAGCGATGCCTCTTGGGAGGATACAGATATGTATGATGATCTGCTGATGCTGGAGACTATATGCAGCGCCCGCAGATGCGTTAATCGCAAAGGACGCGAATCAGATGTTCAACAATTGTTATACTGTCGCTTCTGTGGCTCGAATCCGATGCATTCGAACTGCACGAAACTCAAATATAATGAATATCATTGCGATACTTGTTCGGATGTGATGGAAATTGCCCATGACGAGGATAATGAGTACGATGATCTCGATCCGGTTGAAAAGCTTGTCGCAAAGCAATTAGCTAAACAGCAAAGCGCAGCCCAAACCTGTGGCAACACAGTCGTCACTAGATCGGCATCCTATTCGAATAAGGATTGCATAAAATTATGTTCTGAATCGGATTCGGATATAGATTGGGATGAATTCAATATGCCGCGCAGAAGTGTAAGAATTAAGGAACGGACTAACGAGGAGGTTGAACAGGAAACAACAACAAACACATTGCTACGTTATTCACTACGCAATAATAATATGCCAAAGAATGATGAGGCGACACCATCAAAGAGGGACAAGAAAGAGGAGCAGCCCTCAGAAATTGAGACAGAGAAGGATAAGAATAATGAGCAGATGCAGGGGAAGAAGGAGCAGAAGGAGGGGACGAAGGAGCAGCCAGTAGCCTCTGTCCGAGCAGCACGTCGGCGGAACCCACCACGCAATCAAATCCATAATCATTCCTCTATTGCCAGTCGCACGCGCTCTCGTTCCAGAAAATAACTTGAATAATTCAAAAGTTATATATTTTTTTTTTTAGTTTAGTTTTCATAGACTAGACAAGGAAAGAATTGAAAATAATCCGTCTCGCTTTTATTCATTTCTATCCGATAATGTGCTTGAAAGCTTCTTATGTACATAACTAAGCTAATGTTGAACATTTGAGAAACATATAATATAATTACATATTTCTATATATTTGTATAAGACTAGTTTCGCAAAAAAAAATAAAGAGAAACAGTTGCTTTTACTTTGTAATATAATTTTCGAGTCAAATAGTGCGCCAGAAATATATGTCGATTGACAATGAGAACAAATGCAAGTCATTAAAGTCGATAAGTTGCAATCACTTCTGCTGTATTCAATATACATCGAAGTTTTTATCCAGCATCACAATCGATATACACAACAACTGGTAACTTCAATATTAAACATGAGTTTTGTTTGTTCTTATTTTAAAAATATAATGTTTTTAAAAATACATATTATATTGTATTATGTATGGTGTATAGTTCAACTAGAACTAATATTATTATCTTTGTTTTGTTGACTCCAATTATCGAATGTATGTTTAGTGTTGTAAATGGTTTCAAATATTTGTATATCGCTTGCACACAATCGATCTGTCGATGTATTTTTTTTACATCCGTACTTCATTCCATATATATATATATACCGTGCGTTAGTAATAGTTTACTCATAATATGAATATTATTTAGGAATATGAATTTAATTAAGTTGTTGAAGCCAGTCAGCAGTGTCGGTGCAAGATAAGCCAAATGTAATTAAAACACACAAGTGCATATACATATAAGTGTGTGAGCCATAATTCGCTGGCGCTTGTATGCGAGAAAGAGATAGAACGACGCAGAATAGAAGAGGGGAGAGAAGAGCGAGGGCGAGAATTGCTAATTTATTGTGCGTGTAAATTTTGTGTTTTTGCTGTGCGTTTTTTTTCGATATAATCAAACAAGATACATAAACATTTGCAAAACTTGAACTGTGCTTCCAACACCAACCAGCAACAAAAATAACAACAAGTCGGCAGCCGCCTGACATTTAATTGCCTTGCCGCCATCCCTTCCAAATTGCTGATAATAAATCCATGCTAAGGCAAAAGGCGAAAGGCAAAATCAGCAACAATAGCAACAACATCATCAGCAGCAGCGTCAAACGCTTTAACGCCGGGATCTTATCTCACACACACACACACAATAGCAACATCAGCCACAGTCGCAGTCAGCAGAACAACGGTTTATCATAATATTATTTGAACAACCGGTAGCAGAGCGAGCGAGAGGCAAAGAAACACAGCCTGTGTTTGTGTGTGTGGGAGTGTCTGTGTGTGCGCGAGTGTGTGTGTGGGACAACAACAACTGAAACGAACATTCACAACAATTTTGCATTGTTTAAGTTGGACGCGTCAGCGTCAACGTCGCTGCTGGCGTCAAACTCAACGCCGTTTTACTGTAAATTAAAACAACTACAAAAAAAGAAGCAGCATCTCAAAAATGGCACGGCACTTTGATCATATGTTCAAGCTGCTAATAATCGGCGACAGCGGTAAGTGCAAATGCAAATATTTCCCAAACGCACACATACAGAGTTTTTTTTTTTTTTGCGTGCATTTTCGCATGTTTTTTTTCCACCTAACAACGCTATAAATAGCAACAAACCATAAGGGAACAACGACAACTATTACGAAAAAATTCTGCACTGTTTGTGCTCAATTCCAATTTGTCTGCCTGGTTTTCTGTTTTTGTGTTTGACCGATTTCTTTGTTTGTGTTTGTGTTGGCTGTGCCCAATCAGCTGTTTTTTTTTTGCTTTTGTCTCTATTCGCGCAATTTGTATTGACGAACAATTATAAGTCTCTCTTGCTCTCTCTCTCTGCCATTTCTTGCTCGTTCTTTATGCAATAGATAATAATAACTGCACTTTACTAAATGCATAAATATATATGCATGTTTGTGGGTATGTTGCTCACACTAATTGGATTAGTTTAAACATTATACCAGATCTTAATTTTTACTAATTACAAATGGAGAGCAAAAGGAAGAAAATGAAAATGAAATGTAAAAAAATGTGGCAGAATTCAATGCAGTATTATTGATATGTTTGTATTATTGTTGTTTGGCTGTTCAGTTTTAAGGGCGTTTTTGTACAATTATGCCAAATGTTGCTAGATATTAATTTTTGTTAATTACACAAAGATGAAGTCGATAAATTTAAATAAATAATGTGTATTGAATGCAAACACACATTTACCTCTCACAATTCAATCGAGTGTTTATTGATGACATGGATATATTTATATGTATTATTTTTAAGGGCGTTTTTTTACCACGCCAAAGTGATTTGTTGTGTTTGTTGTTGGGTAAACAGAGCTTGCACATAGTGATCTACAGCTGCGGTCAAAATAATAGTACTGCACACAAATTTAAAAAAAAATATATAAAATATACAGATGGGTTTAAAATAATAGTACAGCAAAAAAAGAAAAACCAACTAAAATATAGTTTAACAAATTATGAAAATCGATCAAATCATTTTCGACGAACCGTCATGTTTAATGGCGGAACACGTTTATATAGAAACAGATTATGAACTGGATGATCGTCTTACATACTGTCGAGACTCTCGCTTCACATCTGAACCAGTTTTGGATTCTTCCATTTCTTCATTTAATTTGTCATCTTTTAGACTTTAAGCCTTTTTCATCTTTTTTTTTTTTTTGCTAGAAGGGATTATAGCCTTGGATTTCTAACTACTTTTCTATTATCATTAGACGTCTGATATTTCTACTAGTGTCAGTTAAGAATGGTTCTTCAGAAATTTTTGATTTTCCAGGAAAGTTTCGATTGCATCCAAGTCGCTTGCCATCGCAATCACAGTCAAATTAACCAGCAGTATTATTTAAATAACTATTATTATTTAATTGCTTTCTCATTGTTGTTGCAGGTGTGGGCAAATCATCGCTGCTCATACGTTTCTCAGATGACACATTCTCGGGCAGTTATATAACAACGATTGGTGTCGACTTCAAGATACGCACCGTTGTGATCGATGGTCTGCGCGTCAAGCTACAGATATGGGATACAGCCGGACAGGAGCGCTTTCGCACCATCACCAGCACCTATTATCGTGGCACTCACGGCGTCATCATCGTCTACGATGTGACGAACGGCGACTCCTTTGCGAATGTCCGTCGCTGGCTGGAGGAGATTCAACACAATTGCGATGTGGTCAACAAAGTATTAGGTGCGTATAGCTACCAATGTACCTGGACAGTAAAATAGTTGTGTGCGTGAAGGCAATATGCATTTAATATGGAAATACATTACATTTCTTTTAGCATCCGTTAGCAAAACAAATTGATCTGATTTTCATCATTCCAGAGAATGTTACGTCAGCTTTTTGTCATTAGGAATCAATGCGAAGTTTTTCGCCATCTTCAAATTTGCTTTTAAGGCTTTATTATAATATTGAAATCTTACATCTTCTGCAAGCAAATTCAATAGAGTTATTTATGCAACTTCTCGGACCTATTTCACTTCTTAAGTCGTCGACTTCTGAATTTCATAAAGAAACAATTTGTACAAGTTAATTGTATTGTATTTTCAGAATGATATTCAAAAAATGTACAATTTATTGTCTTCACACATAATTTACTGTCCAGGTGTGTGTGTATATATATATGTATACCGCCTTTAATAACTGATATATTGTTTTCCTTTTTGTAGTGGGCAACAAGAATGATGATCCGGATCGTAAAGTTGTCATTACGGAAGATGCGCAACGATTTGCGCGTCAAATGGATATTGAGCTGTTCGAGACATCTGCCAAAGATAACCTCAATGTGGAGGATATGTTTCTGTCGATAACGCGGCAGGTGTTGAATAATAAACTGCGCACCGCCTCCAAAGAGGGGCCTGTCATCACTTTAAAGCCAACCAAGAACAAGGGCAAATCCAACAAATGTTGCAGTTGAAAGCGACGCCGTAGCAGCAACAACAGCAGCAGCAGCAGCAACAGCACTAAAATGTTGATGAGGATATGTTGTGGGGGCGCGTAGTACAGGTTCAAATGGCAGACACAACCACACACACACAAAACACACAAATAGACAAACAAATGTAGCTTACACACACACACACACAAGACAATTTTTTTTCTGTTAAAATTTTTTTTCGTAAAGCCTCCAGAGCCGTTAAAACAAAAATGTAAAGCGCAATTAATTGTATTTAGCAGTTTATATACATATTATATATATATATATATATATATATATATATATGTATAAATATATATAATATATATAAATATATAAAAAAGAAAACACAAAAAACAACAAAAAAAAAAAAAAAAACAAATTGCATATTTATACAAGAATATATTTATAATTGAAACCGAAACACAAATCAAAGAAAACTTGTATTTACAATAATCAGATATGTAACAATAATTGCGAATACGCAGCAGCAGCAGCAGCAGAGAAAACGAGACAAGAAAAATGTAAAGAAATTTATACGGTTTTATCATTTCAAGGAAACTTATACCCATACTCATCCATATATACATACATACATACATATATACATACATACATACATACATACATATATACATACATAGAGTTAGATCAGTTAGATGATTAATATACGATTTTGAACACACATACAGCAGTTCCACAAAAGTCAACAACTAATTAACTTACTGACCGACCGACATTTAATATTTTACTCACCGTTCAGTTGTGTGCACTATACAAATTATATATACACATAATCATTATATATTAATAACTATTGTCTTCTTTTTTTTTTTTTTTTTTGTTGTATCTAAATTAATTTGCAATCGTTTTCGAAATGCCAATTACAAATGATACTGATATTTATATTGTATATGATTGTATTTTATATTTGATATATATGTGTATAGATTCATAAATCGAAATCGTATACAGATTTGTTGTGTTTTCAACACCAAATATGATAAATGTTTAATGGACACTCTATTAGAAAGAGCGATCGTTTCATATAGTGTTGAATACATCATTAACCAAAACTTAGAAACGTTATATGGTCCACATTAATAATCATCCATACATACCATATATTTGAGAAGATTCAGGAAAGCAAGCAGTATGACGGTATCAAATAAATTAACTAATTACATTTTTTTAATAACGCTGTTAATTCATTGTCAAAATATTGTTAATTTCTTGATTGACTGGTAAAACTGTATGATGAGTTTTGAAATCGGCATTAAGTTCAAAACTTTTAACTAGAATTGTTTGTAACATTTTGTTAAGGCAAATTATGCTTTTGGCTGATTTGCTACATCTAGATTTGGTCGAAAGCCAGTTTTCAGATTTTATTTTTTGAACAGGTTGAATTCGAGAAGTGGGTCAATAAGTTCTCAACGATTCTTAAGCGCTTTTGTTGTTTGTTTAAATGAAATTTATTTTTATTGTGTATTATTGCAATGTAAGTCGTAGTTTCTTAATATTCGTCAGTGAATTAGATGCAAGTTAAATTAACAATTTCTTATTTATATTTATATTTTGTTTTGTTTTGTTGTCAATTGAAGTCAATTGAATGCGGGCGGCAGGCAGTGCGGCGTTTGCTCAGATGGGGGCCACGCCTCGTCTCCACTAGCTTAATGGTATTTGGCCACGGGAAAGGTGCGTGCTTGGCGGCAGGAGATGAGCGCATCACCCGATTGTCCAGGCGGGCAACGGCAGACAGCGAGATGGGCCTTTGGCTCGCAGGTGGCGCCCGTGGCACATTTACCAATGCACGGATCGACGCACTGATAGTTAATGCAGGCCCGGTGATCCGGGCACTCGGTGTTGCTCAAACACTCACCCTGCAGGAAAAAAAAAATATATATATGTATATATATTTTATATGATCTGGACAGCAAAATGGGTGGCAAGCACCATGCATGACTGATAACCAAAGGAACTTTACTGGATATTCTATTAGCTATCTTAAGTTTTCTTGGAACTCTGACGTAAGCGCATTTATAAGAAATTCTGAGAACTTTCATTTGGTTAGTTGCTATGCAATTGTTGAGATTTTTCTTTATCTTGAATTTTACGCACTTCTGTCGCTCAGCTCTGTCATGATGAAGCCTGTTTGACTTCTTAGGCTGGAGACTTCTGATTTTCATATAAATATACAGTAAAGCTACAAATTGATATATCTTATTCTGGACATGATATTTATCTATTGTCTTTACCCCTCTATATATAGATCTATATGAATATACTTACGCGTGAGCAATGGGAGAGCGGATTACCAGTGTGGCCGGGCAGGCAATTGCAGACGGGTCTCTCGCGTCCCGTATTATCGTGGCCGGGCACACAGATGGCATTTGTGCCGCACGGATTCGGTGAGCAGAGATCCTCCTTGGTAAATGGGCGACAGCGTATAAATGGATCGCCGGTCATGTCGCGCGGACAGCTGCACACCGGTGTCAAGCCGCGCAAATTGCAATCGGCGCCGATGCCACAGGCGCCAATGCATGTATCCTTGCAGATGCCATAGAAACAGGCCGGCCTGCCCGCCGGACAATCCGAGTCGCCATAACATTCCGGCCGGCACTCTGTATACGGACTGCCAATGTAGCCCTTGGGGCACTCGCACACCGCCCGATGGCTGGCCACCGATTTGCAGTTGGCACCAATGCCGCACTGTCCACACGATGGCACACACTTGTAATTGCTGCACATGTCCCGGCTGGCACAGTCGCCATCGTGCTCGCACTCGTGGCGACACCCGCTCAGCGGATTGCCCAAAAAGCCATGCAAACAGGAACACGTCGGCACACCACTTATAATCTCGCATTTCGTATTGATGCCGCACGGACTCGGATGGCATTGTTCCTCTGCAAAAATATATGTAAATATGATGCATTTGTTCATTTTAATTTAATAATATATAATGTTATATATCGTATATATATGTATATATATATATATATATTGTTATATAGGGATATAGATATATAATAGTAATGCTGCTTCTCAAAACATTCTATAAAAATATGTCTTATTTTATGGTTATAAAAACAATGCTAAAAATCGATCCATCTTCAAAATTCTCTGTATGAAGAAAAATTTAATGCTGGCAGACAAAAATTTATTGGTTTCCCATATGGGATTGTTTTAAAATACTAAAAGCAATATAGTTATCTTAACTAGTTTATAGAATTCTTATTTGCACATCAGTAGAAGCACTAAAAGCTTCACTATTTTTTCAGTACTGACTCATTTGTGATCAATTTAAATTCTTTAATTTTTGTTTGCTAATCAGTTTATATGCCATCTTTTTATGCTTACGATCAATATTTATTGCTTGTATTGTAATAAACATTTTAATTATACTTTATTATTGTCTTATATATTTGTATACATATAAAGTTTTCTTTAATTTAATAGACTTCTTGCAATTATTACAAAAATTAACATGATCCATTCATTTTACAATTTTAAAAAACAAAATTATCGATTCTTTGGATTGTTAAGAAAGGTTTTTGACACTGGCAGAAATTAATTTTTTCATATGTTTTGTCTTACATTTGTCTTCATATTTTTATTAAATTTAATTAAGTTTTTGCAATTAATTACAAAAAAAAAATAACATTTTGATATTTTAAATACCAAAATTTCAATTCTTTGGACTGTCAAGAGAGGGTTTTTATTTGTTTCTAATCGTTGTTTAGGATTTTACAATCCCCAAATATTTCAGAGCCAAGAGCTCCCTAATGGCAGATTTATTTTTAATTGTGGGCAGAAAAACGAAACGGTCTTCAAAAATTTGGATTTCCATTTTGAACGATAGTTTAAATTTCTTACTATTTTCTTTTATATTCTTTAGAAATTGTCATAATTTTGACCCCATTAACCATAGGAATAATTAGTTCAGTTTCAACTTCTTGCAACATTTTTGATATCGGTTGATAAACTGGCTCTGAATTTTTAATTTTTTAATTGCGCATAACGGTTCCGGCTCTGTCTTTTTTAAATTTAATTTTTTATGGAAACCATAATTGTTTTTCGATATTGATAATTTTGTTTGCCAATAAAAGGTATATACAAAAAAAAAACAAAACAACAACTCTTCAACAGGGGCGGGGCTTAGGGTAAAGATTAAGCGATAAAACTTGTTATGGGATTGGAAGATGTCTTGCTCAAGGCATTATTAAATGTGAATTTCAATGCCGAATAAATTAATTTACAGTCTAAACGATGGCATAGCCACAATGCGAAAGGAAGAGCAAAGTGAACTAATTTATTGGTGACGATATATAACGAATGTTATATGCAATGATGATTAAGTTATTACCGACAACAAATATGAGACTTTAATTAAAATAGCAAATTGCTTGCAAATTTTATGGGTGTACATATATATATATATATATGTGTATATACATATACATATATTCACCTATATTTTGAAATGCATTGCATTTACCTCACCGTCGACAGCACTTTAATAAATTACTAATTGGCATGAATATTTAAATCAACACTGATTTATATGCATTTGCAGCTTGCCCATAAATTGAAGGCATTCCGATGTGGATGAGTATGTGTATGTGTGTGTGTGTATATATGTATGTATGTACTTGCATGCCGCACTGCAATTCCCACACATATGTCCCCATAAAAGGGTACTAAATGAGCTGGCCATGCAATTTATATATAATACATAACAAAGCTATATGCACAAAAGGCTGATGATTGTCCAGCGGTCAGTTTCGAGCTGTGAATAGTTTGGCTGTCATCAGGGAGCAATTCAAATTGTACAAATTGCACAAAATAAAAAATAGCAAGAATAATTGTATATATATATAGATATTTATTTATATATAAGGCATGAGCAGTCATGGTCAGCTGCCTGCTGGCAAACAAAGGCGAAGCCAGGCACGCGAATCAAGTCGACCAAATCTATAAATAAATATAAGCATTTAGCTCTTAGTTGACTTTCTTTCTTACCCATTGCCAGCGATTATGGCACAACTTTTGTCATGGAAACAAATACCAATTTCGAAACTTGTCCCGCATTATAATCATCATCAGTGAAAGGAACAACGAGAACAAGGAACTTAGAAATCAGAACGGGGAACGGGGAGCGGGGAAGAGCGGGGAGCAACCCCAAAACATGAAAACCAACTGGCATGGCCATAGAAATGAAAGCAAATTATAAGTTAAAATTATGCGCATAAATGAGCTTTGACTACTTATGTATTTGAACTCGATGGGGATGGGTGATGTCGGTTGAGGGGGGGGGGGGGGTCTCATTCAGGGTCCATTTGAAATGACCCGATCCCACACCCGCCCCCCCAATTATTTGCGCTTTGTTATAGTGCGTCAAGTGCGTGTGAGGAGCAGAGAGGCAGAGGAGGAGAACTGTGGCGGACCCTTCTATGGGTCAGTGCGGGATCCCAACGACCTGCTCGTGAATTACATGACCCAGCATAAATCACACAACAAACAAAACAAGACAAAAACAATAGCTGAAAATGTGAACTACAATTTAGAGATACTCTGCTATACCTATATATATATATACATATTTATATATATTTTTAGGGAATTTAATTAATTAAATTATTAATTAATTCCGCAGAAATAATGTTCTTTAATATTTTTCAAACTCTTTGTTTTTACATTTAACAATCGATTGAAAGGTTTTCAAACATTGAATTCAACTTTTATAATTCTATAACAAAAAATCTCATTTTTTTCAATCAATTCGAAATTTAAGTGAATTGTGAAATACTAAAATATTAATAATAATAAGATTCAAAATGCGTATAACAAATATATTATATGTGTATAAATATAATATGTATATGTATAATATTTGCATTATAGTCGACTCACTTCTGGTTTGCTTTGTTTTTGCCTTAGCCTACTTGGCCCGTCCTTGATCTTGACAATTACGAAACAAAACACCAGCTAATTACCATAAAATTACAAAAGATTGTGTTGGGCGTTGTTGTTGGTCTTGTATTGTATTGTTTTGTATTTTATTCAGCGCAAATATTATTATGCATGGCAACCAATCAACCTACAAAACTTACAGGTATACAAATATATACATCGACCCAGCCCGAAAATGGCTGTTTTTGGTCAAAACCAGTTTATTTGCTACAGAGCAAATAATCGCAATGACAACAACAACAAAAATAATGCTAATTGTTGTTTGATAAATACGCAAGTAATTGACTTTAAAAAAATTGAATATGCATTAATGGATAATGAATAAATGATTGGAATATTTTGTATGAAGTTTGAATGAGACGTCTCCAACATAACAGCATCAATAGCAATGTCCTTTTGGCCTAAACTATCTTGATAGGGCTTGAAATATATTCGTTCTTTATCTTCTCTCTCTCTGTATGTATATATATATATATATATATATATATATATATCTAACCAGATAAATCGGACTAGTTTTGCATGTTAGAAACGATAGAAAATGTTCTGCTTTATTGAAATAATTATTTTCGAATATTAGACAGGCAGAAACATATTTCGTAATGATAGAAAATATTCCTACAAAGTGGGAAAACAAACTATTATTAAAAAAAATCCTGTTTGAAATTGTGAAAATAGTAATGAAAGTTTAGCTATTGTTTGATTTGAGGCCTTGTAGCGCAGTGTCATTCTTGGCTCATCAGATAACTGCTCTAAATACTCGTAATAATAATTAACAAAAAATCGAACGTATTAGTTCCGTCTACACTGTTTAGATTTGAAAAACACCGTGGAAAATTTTTTAAATTTTTCATCTAGTAAAATCTATCCTGTATTTGGAATACAAACTTTGCTTTGTGATTTTTGAAAATGCAGTCTGTTTTTTTGCTGAATGTATTTGTGTATTGATTTTTTACCTGGATCATTGAGGCGACAGGACGTATAGGGATCTCCATTGTAGCCAGCCGGGCAGCTGCATACGGCAACATGATTCTTGGCCTACAATGACAATTAATATATGCATGTAGCTGTGAAAGGGGGCGTGCAACAAGGGGCAAATAAATATGTACGTACTTCACAGTTGGAGCCAATGCCGCAGGTGCCAACACATGGGTTAACGCAACGACTATTTACGCAGTGGAGGTCACCACGACAGTCGACGTTGTCCAGGCATTCGCCACGATTGCAGTGGGTAAGCGGATTACCGCTATAGCCGGGCGGGCAGGAGCAGACCGGACGGCCGCCGGCAGCCTCCTGGCATACGGCATTCGCACCGCACGGATTGCCACTGCAGCCGTACGTCTGGGCAGCTAAAGGCAGGGATTTTTGTGGGAGCGGGGGCGGGACGAGAGAGGTGTGTATTATTGCTTAAAGGTGTTTTTAAGTGCCTTAAGTGATATGATTTAATTTATACACTACAATATAACACATTGCTATATATGTGTGTATGTGTGCGTGTGCGTGTGTGTGTGTGTGTATGTGTGTGTGTGTGTGTGCTGTTAATGATGCTTTCGGCTACACGTTGTGTTATTTTTTAGTTAAGTGCTTCAGTTAACGCAGCAGAGATGCTCAACGTGGATGTTATACATATTTTGTTGGTTGTAGATTTTTTCATATCTGTAAATACCACGAGTGTAGTAGACGGGATCTCTATAGATGACACGCTGCAGGGATCGGCCATCGCCATAGGTGTAATACGTACGTGTATTATATGAGCAATTCACACAACGTTTCTCAAGCTTTTTACCTATGCTACTTTGGCAGCAGAGTGCCAGTAGTATCACCGCAAGTCCCACGAGCTCCCGATGCTATGAATGAAAAAAAGGAAGCGATTCGATTAATGACATTTATCACATTTAAATAAATGCTTTAATGTTATAATTAAAGGATTTAGTCTCGCTGCACACATCAAGACAAAGTTAGAATAGCTGAAAATAGCAAAAATTATGCTGAATATCATACAACAGACATACATGAATCATGAATCATTATATATATATTCATACATGCATATATTTTGAGTATACTGAAAATATCAATATCGAAAGAATCACAAATTTTAAGTGCAAAAGTACACTTATCCAAGGAATATCGAGCTTAAGTCATGGAGTCAATTGAAAAGAAGTGAGAATGATATAGCCGAGATATATATATATATATATGTATATATATAAGAAAATATAAGTGATCTGCTTATAGTACGATCTACCTTTGAGATAGACGTATTCGTTAGGAGTGACAGATGGACATGACTAAATCGACTCGGTTGTATCAAGAATATATATGTATATACTTTATGTGGTTGGAGGTGCTAGTTTCGATGTGTTACAAAAACATTATACCCGTTTTAACCTTTTTAGAGTATATATTTTTATTCATATGTTTAACAAGAAATAAATCAAAATAAGAAAAAAAAAAAAAATCAACGACATCAGATTTTAGGAACGTGTTGAACATTATGACTAATTTCAGGGCAGCGCAAAATTTTGATTTCGATTTGGCTGGGCTACTTAGTTGAATTTAATTTGTGCTCGGCCAGCAGCTGTTGCCAATTTTGGGATGAGTTTATTGCTCGTTGGCCTATATTGAAATGTCATCGCGGCTGCCGATAATTGTTTGTCTATGACACACACCGTGTGCTAAACTTGTTCTTGCCACTTGCTTTAGTCAGTTCAAATTCTGCTTAAATATGATTCAAAAACTCAGTCGAATTATGCTAATCGTTTTTAGCTCGAATGGGCATAATATAATTAAGTCGTACAGCAGTTTCTACATGGACAAATTTGAACAGTAGGTGGCCCAAAACAAATCAAATATTTGCCAACCATAATATTCGAATCGATCAAACATCACACACACAAATACATATATCTTTATTTAGGAGCTACCCTTACATAATAGCCTAATCAATTGTGAGATGAATTTGATTAATAGCATATTACGACTGACCCTACTTTTGGAAATTGACAAAACTACAATTCTGAGAGAGATAGAGAGGGTCAAAGAGTGATCATTTGATTCAAATTGCAGAGTATTTCAAATAAATAATTAAACTTTTCGGCTAAATTTGGAAAAATCAATTTTTATATTATCTTCTTATAAGTAGTCATGCAAGAGTATTCGAATTTTCTGTTTATCATAGTTGTAGAATATATTTTTAAATCGTTTGTTTTTTTATAAGAGATATAGCCATCTTCAAAACTTAAAAACTATCCTAATGAAACTCTGCTACAGACAGCCGGTTCCCGATTACTATATTATATATAAGGAATGATCGGTTAACAGATGAATAAGTTTTTTGTTTACCAAGATGTCCGAACTGAACTTAATTAATATGCGTGCGTTGCACTTAAATGATCTACATCTGATTACTATATGCTATAGCTGTCATAGAAACGATCGGTTGAAAGCTGAATTGTTGTTTGACGAATTTTCATTATTTACCAAAGTGTCCGAGCCAAACTCACTAGTTATGCGTGTTGCTTATAATATTTGTAAAAAAAATATAAATAAATAAAAATGATCAACATCGGACTTGCAAAATAAATAAATATAGTTTTGATAGCAACAATCGTTTACCATTGTAAATGTATGAATGAATGTATGTATTATGGGTATGTTATCTGCTGTTTGCAGTCTATTAACAACTTATCGCAAAATGTAAATATAGTCATGTACATTTGCCATCGATTGAACAATATTTGTTTATCATTTTTGTTTACATTTGCAAACAGTTTTGTTTGATATTTGCTGAATGTGATTCATTGGCGATTGGCCATCGCCAAGTGCCGGAAGCAAATACTTCAAAACTAAACGCAAATTGAGGGATTTTCCAGTGACGATGCCCCCCAGCTTCGACTATTTTCGACATATATATATGTCGATATTCGTCGCTTCGTATTTAATATACATAATTTTAATATTTCGCTCACGTTGCGCATTTAATGCATTTTTTATGTCATGTCTTTGTGTGTAATTTACAAAAAAAAAAAACAATATAAAGCACATATAAAAAATAAATAAATCAACAATTTCCATTGATGTGAAGCGTTTTGTTTACAATCACTTGAGTGCACTCACCATATTTCTTAGACACAATAATTGGCAACAACAACAACAACAACAAAAAAAGAGTTTATTTATATATAAAAATTTTGAAATTGTTTTTTTTTTTAGAAAAAGGTAAAAATAATTATAATATTAATTCCACTTGAAGCGCTCGATTCTAACTGAAGCGCCTTCGAAACGGACTTGCGCTATTTATAAGCCTGTCCCGTCCACATCTCAGTCTCAGTCTCAGTTTCCCTCTCAGTCTCATTCCGTCGCCAAAAAGGTCGCATTGCTGAGAACAGCTGAAAATTGAGACAGACGCAATGTTGGCGTCATCAGCAGTCGACAATTCAGTTTTAAGCCCAGTTGACTTGACAAACTTGGCTCTGTTTGGCACTCGGAACTGCTTTGTTGTTGTTTGTTCTGTAATGTTTTTGATTTTTTTTTTTTCATTTTATTTTATCTTTTTTTTCCTTTTAGCTAAAATTCATTTGCTGTTTCTTGGCGATACACTCACTCAGTCAGTCGTTTATTCATTCATTCGTTCATTCATTCATTCATACTTGCCAAAGAGCCTAGCTTAGCCATCAGGTTATTTATACAGAGATTTATCAGAGCGTACTTGACAACTTGACTTCGGTTAGGAGGAGGTTCTCTAATACGTAGGCGTCATTATTTAATATTATTATTGCTTATTGTTGACTTTGTTACTGTTCGTTCGCTGAAACTGGCTTTGTTCCATCCAACACCTAATATGACTGACTGGTATATCAAAACATATATCGTGTGAACATAGTCATAATTCTTCAACTCTGAAACTGATTCACAGCGAAATTCAATTTATTTTAGTCTTGTAACACCATTATTGGTTTTATTTGTATATTTTATATACATATATATAATCTATATATTGAGTGATTTGTTTTGATCATCATTTGCCAGTTGTCACTGTAGCTTATTGTAGCAATAACGTAAGCTGATCTCAATCAATATTTTCATTGATGAACAATTTCATAACACTCCACTCCATTAGCGAATAGCGACCTAGTCGATACCCTATAATAAGGTTTTAAGTTTTACAAATATAGTAGCGTATTTAAAATTTTTTTTTTTATCTAAATTTAAGAATCTTAATTACAAATCAAGATCTATAATCTCAAATCAAGTATGAGTTCTTACAAATATTATTGCATTAATGCAAAGAAGACACAAAATTTATTTGTTTTTCAAACATTGAACATTGTCAAAAAGTAAACTAATATCTAAGGTTCCTCATAGGAAATCTATGATCGGGTTATATCTCTAATTTCCAATTCTGGCCATATACAAAAACTTATATACACAATTGTTGACGCTGATCAAATAATATTCCAATTTCTAAATATGCTCAGACAAAACTCTTTCTAACTAAGAATAAATATTAATTTAAGAATGCTGCAATTAAGAAACGAATAATTCTGGTTTCTAGATAGACACAACATACCATTTTCTGATATTCAGGGCTATTTTGTTTTTTTTTTTTGAGTGTATGTGCAAATATACTTATATTTATATATAGCTTTCTTCGATAATTGCCATGAACTACTCGACGCAGCTCGGTTAATAAACTTGTTAGCAATTTATTGTCTGATTTGCTGTTTGTCGATGGCACATGTATGGTTAATACATATCTTTGTGTGGATGTATTTAGATTTAGATGCGCATTGTTAATTATACAGCTCTCAATATGGTCTTGTGTATACTGAATGATTATCATCCATTATCCATACAAACACATTTGGGTTCGATGAAGGCGTTTATTTTTGCTTTTCCCTGGCAAAACTTGGCAAAAGCATGAACGGTTGGTGAGGGTGGTGGTTTGGGAAGGGAAAGGGGGGAGGGTGGTTGGCAGCGTTATGTGCATATACGATACGCTTGTGGGTCTTTGTGGATCAAATTGTGATTTCCAATTGAAATGATTTGAAAATTTCGAGTGTTTCAAAGATATGCATTACAAATGCAATGTAAAAGTATGTGTGTGCGTGTGTGTGTGTGTGTGTGTGTGTGTGTGTGTGTATATGTATGAACATGTTATTTAAGTTTCAGTTTCGAGTATGCTTATAAATGAAGTCCGACCGGATATCTGTGATAAAAAATGTGATGTAAATAGTTTTGCTCATTTCCGTTCAATTTAATTTCCGCCGGCTCAAAAGATAAAATTCGTTGAACAAAAATTTAAATAAAATTAAATGCCTAAATTAACGCAAATAGCAGGCAACAAATGTCGAGAGCATATTTTGATAAATATTCGGTTGTTTCTGGTTGCTTCATTTTTGTTGGTTTTATTAATTTTGATTTTAATAATCTTTACCATTATGTCAGGCATTTGAAATAACAATAGAATTAAAATGGTAAATACTTAAATACTTGCTCTTGGAATTTTAAACATTGAATAACTTGGTTTCATTTTGATTAAGAACTTAAGAACAGTCAAGGTAATTTTCAAGTTCAATTGTCACAATGCCAGTTGCTAAGTTTCACAAGCATTTCGATTTCCAATAAAGAGCCGAACTGCAATTGACATTATTCATTTCGAAAATGGCTTCCAATGCCAGGCTGGCACCTGCGAAATGCGTGTGCCCCATAGCTTTGCCGCAGCCTTGGGGCACGGCATTGTGTCCTTTTTTGCCTACTGCATACTGACAATGTCAATTTGCTGCCTGGTGGCCATTTAATTATGCTTCTTGCGCAAATCTTTCGGCTTACGCAGCTCATTTGTCAAAGACCCAAGGTCGCGACCAGGTTGCCCAGGTTGTTTTGGCCAAAAGCTGGCAACTGGCACTGAGACTGTGCCTCCCCCACCCCCCGCTAGTGGTAGCTCCGTGGGCCCGGCTTGTTCATAATTTATGTCGCCCAAATCAATCATATTCAAACATGGTGCTGTGCGGTGTATCTGACGGATGGCTTAGTCCATTCTAGCTCCAGCCCGAAACCCGATTCCCATTGACAAATGTTATGTAATCAATTTGGCATTATTAATTTGAATACACGCCGCGCTTGACACCTGTATGCGGCACAAGCACCCTCCACCAGCCACTCCACAAAAACAACAACACCCTCCCCTCACCCGCCAGCCACCGATAAGCGATCCAAATCCAAGTCACCATCCCAAATGCCCACATTTCGCACACATTTTGCACATATTTGGTTTGGCTAGTGAAATACGCTTTTAATTTAATTTAATCTGATTCTATTTGGATTTGGCCTGTATGCGCTGGCTTTTGTTTATATTTGTAAATGGGTTAATCAACCAGCTTACAAATCTATTATTATTTGTTTATCACGGCTTATTTACTTTGACTATTTTATTTTGTTTTTTTCATTTGAAATAAGTTTCAGTGGATTGAGCTTTTTTTTATTTTTGTTTAAATTTGTAATACGAAATGAATTCAATTTTTTTTGTTAGTCTTTTGCTGCTATATTTTGCAAGTTTATTGAGTCTATACAGATTTAGACATTATCTTTATTAAAGTTACAATAAAATAATAATGCAACATTTTTTTCTGAAAAAGATGTTCTACACAATAATAAAAATCAATTTCTAAATCTTCGGCATTTCTTTTTCAACTTGTTTTGATAGCTTCCATCATTTGACTTTCTCAAAAATTAATGAACAATTTTTAATGTATTTATTTAAGATGTTTTATTTATTGATTTTTAGTTTTTTTAAGCTGTTGTGTGCTTGGCCATGAAAATAGCCAAGCAATTTATGGCATTGGAGATGTCTTCATGAATGTGTTACACTTTCAATGCAAGCCACTTCAAATTCAATTGCATTTGCCGATCAACTGGTACGTCCCAGAAATATTATATATACAGTGGCTCACAGCTTTATTCGAGCAGTTTCAGGTAAATAATGTATTTTTCAAAAAATCCAAAGACCTATGGCAGGTACATATATTAACCACCAAAATTGATATATGATCCTAATAAACTGAGGTTTCCCCACCTGCTAGGTAGGATTATGTAAAAAAGTACCCTATTTTTTGTTTACCGCTTATTTCAAACAGTCTTAAAAAAATAATATATTTTGCGTATAGAAACTTAAATAAGGGGGCATTTCCCGATGAACCAGGACTGTACTATCTAGGCCTTATGCTTGGGATCGTTGTCCTGGTTGAACAGGAAAGTACGTCGGATTCCTACCTTCTCGGCACTTTGGAGTAAATTTTCCTTTAGTATGTTGAGGTACACATTCTTGTTTCAAATTGTGGTTTCAAAAATCACAAAATTCCCGAATCCGGCTGACGAGATACATACCCATACCATTTCACTTCCTCCACCATGCTTGACTGTTGCCTTTACGCGTCTGAGTCAAAAATGTTGAATTTTGAATTATCTGCAAATATGACTGTGTTCCAGAACTCCAGATCCTTGTCCAAGTGGGTTTTGGCGAACGTCATCATAGTCCCTTTATTTTTTGCGCTTATAAAGGGCTTCTTCCATGGTACTCAGGCATTGAAGCCATGTTTGTGCAGAGCCCTGCGCACAGTTTCCACACAGCACTTTTTCCCATTTCATCCTGCACCTGTTGAGTCACTTTTGGAGCCGATAGCTTGGGATTTTCCCTTATTTTCCCGATGATCCTCCGCTCGTCCTGTTCGGTGAAAATCTTGTTTGGTGCCTTTCAGCCCTTGCTCGCTATCCGATTTTCGTCGACTAAGCGCCGAATGATGATATTCACAGTTGAGTTGCTCAGATTGACCATTTCAGCTATTTGGCGATGTGAATACCCGTTTTTGTGGTGTTCCAGGATGAGTTTCCTTAGTTCAATGGTAATCTGTTTGCCCATAGTCCTTGTTGGCTTGTTGCACTCGAGATGCAGGATATAACTATACTGACTACGGAGGATTGGTCTATTTATACCGAAAATACTCCACTTTAGGTAAAAAATCAGGCTGTTATGGCACCCAGGTGTCCATAATGTATCTGCTCGAAATAACGGTAAACAAAAAATATGGTACTTTTTCACATAATCCTACATAGCAGGTGGGGAAACCTCAGTTAATTAGGGCCATATTTTGATTGTGGTGGTTAATATATGTAGCTGCCATAGGTCTTTGGAATTTTTAAAATTAATGTATAATTAGTTTAGGGCAGGCAATTACATTATTTACTTGACATTGCTCGAATTAAGCTAAGAGGCACTGTATGTATTTCAAATATATAATTATATACATTGTACATAATTTAGTAAGATAGCCCGGACATTTGCCAGTCAAGGAAACCGCATGATTACTGCTCAGTTGACGTAGCTTAAATAGGTATTTCGACGAGAATGTCCTTGTTGTGGGTGGATGGATGGATGGGTGGTGTTGGTCGGGATAGTTAATAACAATTTGCATTAGTCGAATTACTATAAAAGGAACGCACGTCCAGGACTGTGGCACAGTCAAAGTGCAACAGTACAACAAGAGAAGACAAGATGTTCAGCGTTGATTCGACCAAAGCATTTTCCTACCACTGGTCGACGTGGCGCCTGATGGGATACAATTCACCATCCGGGAATACTTTCATTGCGCGACATTATTGGATCTATGGGATTATCATGAATTTGAGTGGCACTATTGGGCTACCGGTGTCGCTTGGCATGGAAACCTTCAAATCCGAATCATTTACCGATTTTTGTGAGACTTTCACAGTGTTCATCACGATTGCTGTGCATGTGCTGAAACTGTTGAGTTTTCTGCGAATACGTCGCATTTTATTGGGTATTCATGGTATGTTGCCCCACCTGGATGAACGCCTGCAATCGCAGGAAGAGTATCGGATAATGCAGGATAATATCCGTTTGGTGCAGAGAATCTATCTATATATTATCGTTACGTTCTTCGGGTGCATTGTAACGACTAATTGCCTTATACTCAGTAAATCGAATCTTTCGTTGCCATTTGAACTCTGGACACCATGGGATTGGCATCAATCGCTTTCCCTCTATATATTTACGTTGTGCCTAGTGAATGTTAGCCTCGTCTTAATTGCATTTACTGGGGTGGGCAATAATACCTATCCGTTTGCCTATCTCATGATGGTCGCTGCCCACTTGAAGACGCTGGCCATACGCATGGCTAAGGTGGGGTACACAAAGGGCGCAACTCGGGATCAGATCTATTCGCAACTGATTGAATGCATTGAGGATCACCAGATTATATTGCAGTATGTATCTTGAAATCCTCATTCCAATTGGTGTAAGTTATTCAAAAAGTTACTTGCAGATTGCGAAATATCCTAGAGGATGTCCTATCCGTTGGCTGTTTTATACAATGCCTTTGTACTGCAACTTCAACATGTACATTGGCGGTTTTCGCATCCAAAACTAAGCTGGACTATTTGAAGGTTGTACATGTGCTCCTTATGCTCGTGTCCATGTTAAATGATATGTACATCATTTGCTATGCCTCCGAGGCCGTGCAATATGAGGCCGAGCAGATGACAACAGCGATTTACAGCTGCAACTGGATATCTATGCCTGTCGAGCATCGTCGCATCGTGATTATTATGCTAATGCGATCCCAGCGTTCCGCTGGCATTAGGGCAATCGAATATTTGCCAGTACGCATGACAACTCTATTGGCGGTATGTATGTCATCAAATATAAACCATAAATATGAACTATTTTTATAATTATATATTAATGAGGAAGCCTTGTCGAAAACATATTTAAATATTTATTTTTTCTTTTCTTTTATTTATTTAATATCGACTAATATTAATAATATATGAAACATAATATTATTAGACACAAAAAAATTAAATTGAATTGACTAAAACTACAGATTAATTTCAAAGCAGATTTACAGTCAAATAAATATTTATTTATTTTGAAAGCTCTTGATCAATTCTCCATTTGAACTGAATTTTGAGCAATCATTTTTGTGTTGAATATTATTGATTAATTTGCTGCACGCTCCAGTGAAATTATGAACGATTAAAATGAAAGCGATTTCAACTTAATTATATCTGTGTGATCTGTTTGGATAATGGATGTTTTTTTTTAAATATTTCTGAATGTCTCACTCATTTTGCAGGTTATCAAGGGAGCTTACTCGATGTACACGCTGCTAAATCAAATGAACTCATCGAGTTAAATGGCAATCGCATGAGGACGGCAGAATGACTGTAATCAAATTTAAAATTCTTGTTAAAATTCTCATGCATTCCCACACACACACACACACACATACATGCACATACGTATACACTCGCACACGCCTACCTACAGCAAGGCTTTACAATTTTTAAAAGGCGAGCACGCACTGAGCAAAAAATGAAAAGGAAAAAAATGAAGCGAAAAAAAAACGTGTGTCCGTCCGTCCAACCGAATGGTTACCAATAGAGCCGTTGGTGGGCAGCGTACCGTGTCCGAGACAGTGGCGAGTATGTGCGTGCCGCCATTTTTATTCAGCTGCAACCGGAAATGCGCGTTTCATGCAAGTGTCACCCTCTGGCGTTCGTCGGAAGTTATTTATCTTTTACAGTTGCGTCGGGCTCTCACACCAACTATATCACTTTGTATACCCTTTGTAATGGGTACTATGATTGTATCTTCGTGTGCCCAAAGCAAAGTCAAACTTTCACCGCTGTCTGTCTGTTCCGGAAATTCAAATTCCGTTTCAAATTATATTGTAAATTGTTTTTGGGAAAATAAAAAAAATCTTTACAAATTTGAAAAGTCAAACTGAAAGATAAAATCGGATCGATCGTTGTATAATTGCTAGGTATATGAATAAAAAAAAAAAACAACATTGGATTGCAGATTTTTGTATATGGAATTTGTATTAATATTTGTTTATTTATTTAATGTAAAATATAATAAATAAAAAAATATTTAACTTTAATTCTTATTGTATTATTGCGACAAAATGTGCTCAAACTGAATTTGGGTTTTCAATTAATGTATCTTTAAAATATATGTTTTCCGATGGGTTAACCATCAGTAAGTGTATTTAATATTCGGCAAACCGAACAGAACTAACATTTTCAACTTTTATTGTTGTGGTTGCATGTGTTTTGCACGCATGTTAACGGATTTGCGGGTCTGTGATTTGTACGAGCCTCTGAACTCGGGCAGGAGCGGCACACAAACTCTTCTATATACTTTTGGAGCGCTTATTACATAATCCTGCAGCTCATTATTAAATGGATTTACATGGTAATTAAACGAAAAATAAAAATTGAAAAGCTTTGTCATCATCGCCACGCTGCCACACTGCCACACACATCCGCATGCCGCATGCCCCGTGCCACGTGCCCCCATGCACACTTGCTTCAGTTCTTAATAAGCGTTTATTAAAAATGAGCATTTTTAATTGTGGCCACCGCTGCGGTTGACAGCCAGCCCCGCTTATGCCAAAATCAGAGCTTACGCATTCAGCTTAATCACATTTGTGCAGAAATGTTTTCAATAAAATAAAAACACAAGCTTAACTTCCCTAAAAAAAAAATATTTAAAAATAAAAAAAAAAAAAGCAGCAGAGATTTCTATATGGGTGTCATACTGTGAGTTGTTTGGGGGGTTCTCGCCAGAGCCCGCATAAGACGGCTAATGGTTTGCCATTGTCCATAAATTATCATTATATATACATATGAGCTCATAGCCTATGATTGATATTTGCAGCGCTATATCTTTAAGCATTTCGTATATATTTTCATAAATCCTTCATTATCATTTGTGGGCATGCAAGGCTCTCAAGCGCTAAGCTAATTAGTTGAATTTCTAAAATGAAGCATACTGAATTCAGATCAAACATTTTTGTGTTTTCAGGCCTTAGAATATTTTATTTATTTCGAATATTTTAACCCCAGTTTTTTTGTTCAAGAGTATGTAGTCGTCGGTGTGCCGCTTTTTATTCTTGGTTTTAATCTGGAGATAAATTACCATCATAAAGTACAAAAAAGTTAAAAGATAGACATATATTTGACGGTATTTGACGGAGTATATTTAAAATTTCAAATATATACACTAAAAAACGGATTGTCAATTTGGCAAAAATGATGATAAGTAATCTTACCAACAAAATGTTGCCAATTAAATGTTATAAATAATAAGTTGCACAGAACCAAAACATAATGTAATCAATAAGCAAAAAAAATATATATTAAGAACTATGTAAGCGGTGTGAGAGTGGTAAGAACAACAGCAGTAACGGCTGAAAAGCTGACAGAATGTTTATTGAAAAATAACAACAATTACTGATACACGCACACACACACACACACACACACACACACACACATATACACACATACTTACACAACATCTATATACACACAATCAAAAATGGGCGCTACCAAAATTTTTACTGGCGGCGTGCTCTTTCTACTATTGTTGCTGCTGCTGCTGTTGTTGGTGCTGTTGTTGCTGCTGCCGTTTGCTGATATTGCTGCTTAGGGATATTTAACAATATTCGTAGCGGTTGTTGGCTGCTTGACCCCGGCAACGCTAGCCCCGTTATCACCCGACAACCTTCCACTTGTTGCGGTTGTCGCTGCCGCCAGTCGTTGCTGCTGCTGTTGCTGTTGCTGCTTTGCGCTGGTTGCTGATGCTGTGGTTGCACCAGCCATCGGATGATACAAATGTGTGCCATAGTGCACGGCGCCCGGATGGCTAAAGTATGGTACAATAGCTGGCGAGACTGGACTATGTGAGTGATGGTGATGATGTTGCTGCTGTTGTTGTTGCTGCTGCTCCTCGACGTAGTTAGACAGTGGCCCAGCATGTGTTTGATAAAATTGCTGTTGTTGTTGTTGGTGCTGCTGCTGGTGCTGCTGGTGCTGCAGAGCTGCCTGATACGGCTGGTAATGCTGTATCGTCTGTGGTTGGTGCTGTCCTAATGCGTTCGCAGCTGCCAATCTGACAACTTGAATTGGTGGCGTTGATTCATGCGCTAGATTGTAAGCAGCCTTTGGGTTATTATTGCTAAAACGTGGCAATATTGCAAATTGATGTTGCTGCTGCTGCTGCTGGTGTTCGGCTGGTGACTGCACATATATGGGATTGTAATGAACGATGGGCACTCCTTGATGGTGCTGTTGCTGCTGCTGCTGATGCTGCTGTTCGCGTGCTGCTGCTGTTGTTGCTGGGGGCAACAGCAATGTGGTAGTTGCCGATGTCGTTGCTGGCGCTGATGCGAAAGGAGTTGCTGCGGATGGTGCGGCCACGTATTGATGTTGTTGCTGCGTTTGCTTGAGGCCCAATCGCAACAGTCGCGCCTGCTGCTGCTGCTGCTGTTGCTGCTGGTTCACCGGATATGCTGGAAAATATGAGCATAGTTAACACAGTTATCGTCAAAGCTGTCGTCATCATTATGAAACCATCTACTCTCAACGCCATCCAAATTGCCAAAGGCGCATTGCACTTCGCCAGAGTTGCCAAGCTGCATCAAATGAATACTAATTGCCAGGTGGAATGCTCATGGCACAGTTGTCCTCACTTCTCATCATCCAACTGATATTTCACTTTAGTCTTTGAACTTTTGGTTTTGGGGCACGTTTTAAAAAACATTTGAAATTTAGACACTTTAAACTACAAAACAGTTAATAAATATGGCTTTAATTTGTGAAATAAAATACATTTCATAGATGCTATTTCTACTTTTTGTTTCGCTTAGAACTTTTGTGCTTAATAAAATTTAAGCCATAAAAATTTTATTTTATGTAATTAAAATGTGATTAGAGCAAATCCTTGCGAAGTTTGTAAAATTGAATATTCAAAATTTATAATTGGATTTTTCTTTATAGTTTTAAGTAACACATTACTATTTATATTTTTTTGAGTTTCGGATTTATTTTTTGCATAAAATAATTCAGTTGATTCGAATCTGGCTGGTGCAATAACTAAACTGAAATTTTCAATTATTTACTAAATTTTCTAACATCAAATTAAGTGGATTATCAACAAAAAAAAACTAAGCTGGAAAAACTTGAGATTTACTTAGGTCTTTCGGCAATTCTGGGAATAATTTTCTTAAGTTTGAAACATAGATTAAAAAATTCTTTGGGATACTGACCGTAGAGAGAGGTGGTTTGCTGACCCACTGGCTGCTCGGCAAAGATCATTGGCGGGTGCTGATAGATGCGCTGCAGCTGAAGCTGCTGTGGCTGTGGCTGATAGACGAGTGATGGTTGATAAATGGATGCTGGCGATGTGGTTGCTTTGGGATACAGAGCTTGAAGTGGATGTTGATGTTGCTGATGTTGCTGTTGGTGTTGCTGCTGATGCAGTTGCACTTGCTGTGCGGCAGCTAGCAATACGTTGGCTGGTATCTGCACATAGTGCTGGCCATACCCATCGATTTGACTGGGTAAAGCGGTTGGTGCACTCGCTGCATCCGATTGATAATATGGCCGATATATGCCCTGATGATCGCGAGCCAGCGGACCAAATAGCTGCATAATCGGATGACGTGCGGCGCCGGCTGATGATGCTGCTGCTGTGTCTGTTGCTGGTACAGGTGCTGTGGTTGTGGTGGTAGTGCTGCTGGTGCTAGTGGTTGAGCTCCTCTCGCTGGCCGCGGTGCTTGGCGGCACTGGTACCAAGCTGCCGCCAAGTTGCTGCTGCAACTGTCTCATGTACGAAAGCGGTATGGCAATAATATACTGAAAACGTTGCTGTGGCTGATGTTGCTGTGTGGTTGCTGTTGCTGCCAATTGATATTGCGGCGGAGGGGCACGTTCATAAAGTGTTGGCGCCTGCTCCGCATAGCTGTAAATGGGTTGCAACGCATGCTGTTGTGGTGCTGCCAACTTAACAACCGGCCGCTGATACAGCTCCACTTGTGGCGGCACTGCAAATCTGAAGCGATGCTGCTGATGTTGCTGCTGCGGCTGATGTTGCTGTTGCTGTTGCTGTGTATGCTGCTGTGTTGCAAATTGCAGTGGCCCTGGCAGGCTACCCAAGGCGGTGGCATCCTTGTGTCCCCCAGCTGTTGGTGCCACATAGCGAACACCGCCGGTTGCCGGTTTTTCGTAGTAGCTCTGCAAGTGTCGAGTTGAGTTCATTAAATACAATTGAATGCGGTATGTTGCAGTAGCTGTTTGCTGTTGATGTTGCTGTTGCATACCTGCGGCGCTGCATCGGCTGCCGTATAACGCAGCGTTGTTGGCTCAAAGATGGGACCGCTCTCTGCGGCCTCGTAGTACGTTGCCGATGGGTAAATTGAACGGAATGGCGTTTCTTTGGCTGGCTTGCTGGTGTACACGGTAGCTGCATTCAAATAAATTTGTTAAATTGCTATAAACTTAATTTTTGCCAAAATATTATGTAAATGAAAAATGAACTGTAGTCAGCATTTATTTCAGTGTTAGCTTATTCATTTTGCACTTTTGGGAACATCTTGTAACTGACCTGTTTGGTCGGAAGAATCACGTTTCTCGGTTTTGCTCTTTGGCTCCTCGACGCTGGCTGTTAGTTTTGTTGTTGCAACTGTCTCAACTTGGGTGACCGTTGGCTTCGTATCCAGCTCTGTGGCATGGCCCAGATGCATGCAGCAAATGAGCAACACTGCAAGCTGTACGAGACAGAGCGAGAGAGAGAGAGAGAGAGCGACAACATTTAATTGGCATCATATATATACATATGTATGTATATATATAAATGTGTATTTATGCATAAGTTATAACACGGTAACAAAAATGTAGCACATTAAGCGAATTGTGGCACTTAAAGCGGCATAATGAAACGACTAATGTCGACAGCAAGTGTGCAGCGTACAACATTTGATTAAGACTTGTTGCATATTTCACGTTTAATGTTGCATGCTGCATTTTTGCTCTATAATTTCACAATATTAATTTCATTAAATCGATTTATAAATGCAATTAGTTTATTTAATGTGAGAGCCGTGCGCAATATTAAACAAATTGCTCATGTTGTTGTCATTGTTGTTGCTGTTGTTGTTGCTGTTGTTGTTGATGTTGCTGTTGCAAATGCAATTATTTTTGCACCAGATAGCATAATTAAAAACTATTTATTATCTGCTGCGGCAGCAGAAGCAGCACCACCAACAAGCAACATCTCTCTGTGCCACGTTCAACGAACCTGATCACAGTTCAAATTGTTTAGCTACACCCAGTGAATTTATAACTTATAATTTGCTTTCAACGTTGCAGCTGCAAGAGCAGAAACGCAATCGGATTGCGTGCCAGCCGGCAGATGCAATCCCCGGAAAGTATAAATGGAAATGGAAATGAAAAAGGAGAGGAGCGGAGGTTTAGTGGAAAATCAAAAAGACAAATGTCTGCCAATTTTCAATTTGCGAAACATACTACGGAAATTTAATTACGTTAAATAACCAATTGTGGCATCAAGGCAGCAAAAGTGAAGACTCTCGAGTATAAATACAAGTACATTTAAAGTATACCCTCTTGATTAAGAAGAAGAACTTTTATTCAATGTATGCTTACATCTAATCGATGCTTACATCGATCGCAGTATCGATATCCCTGTTACATAAGTAATCAATAATGTGCAACAGATTTGATATTATCATTGGCCATGTGCACAGCGACCTATTCGATCTATGGCTTTTCACTTAAGCCCTTTCTCTGGCCCGAGTTCCAGAATCTCTGTCAGATTAAGCTTATAACAAGCTTATGCCTATACCAAGTTTGAGAAGGTAGCTTCTTAGTCAACGCTCTCCAATCAGGAGTCCTCTAAGTATTCTAAGCTAATTATAATTTACTTGAGTAGATTCCTTGCGTTTCCTGATATATTTAAATATTTAATTATTAAGTTAATTCATATAAAAAACCGACTTTGTCTGTTTACCCTTTGTCATAACTCAGAACTCTCCTTACTGAGTGACAAGTATTAGAATAATACACCTGTACTATTTATAGCCATTAGGATATTTTTTGTTTAATCAGTCATCTTAGCTATCTTAACGAGCTCATTTCATTAGGATTAGGCCATCTAATTTGATATTTTCATTACCTAATCTAATAGTAATATATATGTATATATAATATATTTATAATTTTTTTAATAGCTCGAGGCCCTGGAAAATGTGTGGAAATAACTTTAAACTCACTTTTAGTTGCGGTATCATGTCGTAATATGATTTGATATTATATTCATTCTAATTTAGTGGCTAAATGAGATAATTTGAATTGATGAGGAATTATCTGTGGCTTTGCCAAACATATTGATAATATGTAAATTGAATTTAGTCAAGCGAAAAGCAATTTAATTAAGTGTTTCATATACCCTTTCCCTTGAAAACCTCAACCGATTGAACACCTCAATGGATTTCATTAAATTGTTGTTGTTATTTCTAATTCAGTGCTCTTTGCCACACACTAAATATTGCATAAAACACAATCAACAACAAACAACTAAAAAATATCTAATTTTATTTATGAACCAAAGCCAAAGTTAATCAACGAGCATTTATTAACACCTCTAATGTAAGTGCATAAAAATGGCATAAAACTGTTTTTTTTTTTTTAAATTTATCTTTTTTTTTTTGTTGTAGTCATTATTCACCTTTATGGGCGACATTATTCACAGTCACTTTGTATGTTTAATGTTGTTTATTATTTTTTTGTCACTTAACAAAAAACTTATTTAGTTTTGTATTTTATTTTTTATATATATTTTTTTTGTTTTTGTTTTTGTGCTGTTTACACTGTTTTAAAATAGAACAAAAAACACCATAAAAAAATCGGAAACATTGCGTTTAAGTTGATCAAATTTGTATTGGTTGAACGTAACGCATATGCAGCGTGTGTTGCAAGTCGCAAGTGGCACGTTTATGTTGACTGGTCGTGTTAGCTAACAAAGTGAGAGTGAAATGGGCAATGAGTTGGCGCTGCATTTTATAGGCATGCTAGTGGCAAGCGGCATTCAACATGCAACTTACAGTTTGGGTGCAAGCACCTGGTCTTAGATTATTGTTGCTGTAGTTCGTTTGTTTGTTTGTTTGTTTGTTTGGCTGCATATCATTGTCAGAGAGTGAGAGCATAATCATGGCCATAATCGACTGATTATCATTAGCGGCCTTGGCCATTGTCAGCGCTGTTGCTGTTGCTGTTGCCATAACGATATTGCTGTTGTTGTTGGTCAGCTTTGTAGCTAGCAAGCCAACCGCCCATCAAGTGCAACAGCAATTGCAACCAATTAGCAGTCGCCGACGGCTCTTAGCCAAGTTTTCTCGTTTTTCACTTTGCAGCGGCAAAACGCAAATTCTACTTAACGACAACAGCAACAACAAGAACAGCAATAACAACCGCATAAGGTCGCTGGTGTTGCATTCAGTTACCAAAGCAGCATCCAGTTTGCTTTATCTACCCCCCCTCGGCCCTTTCTAATATTCACCATCCACACCTACTGCCCCCGCTGCCAGTTCGCCATCGTTCTGTTTGCTGCTGTCTGTTGCAGGTTGTGTTGCTGTCATTCTTTGTTTTTGTGCAGCAGCCATCCGTGCCACAACTCATGCCACATGCCGTATGCCACCCACTCATATTTCTGCTGGTTGCCTCTGGTTGTCCACTCTATTCTTGCTATTGCCATTAACGTCTGTTTCCACTTTACGAGCTTGTGCTTCACATTTGCATTTGCGATTTATTGCGTTCTTAGTTCATTTTTATTAATTCTTTTGCAGAAAAACACGCTCTGCACTTCAACTTTCATTACCTTGATAATAATTCCGAATTGGCATTAAATTTGGGTGAAGATATAGTAGTTTCAATTTCAATTAAAAAAAAATATAAAATCAAAACATGATTTTCTCGACTCTCGCGATAATAAATATTTAAAATGAGCCGCATAAAGTTGAAAATAATTCGCAAATTAGATAATTTTTGGCGAAGTTATAGCGTGATTATTAATTATGGCTAAAACGAAAAAAATATTCTTTTTTTTATATTTAGTACACATCAAGGATACATTTGTGTTTGAACTGTCAAACATGCAACAGAAGCTTTGATTTAGCGACTCTAAATTATAAAATAAAGTTGAATTTCAGTTGTGAATTTTACGTGTCTGGATTTGTGTTCTATTTGACATCCTGCATACCCTTACCATTTATATTATAGTGAAACAGAGGAATTTTATTGAAAAAAGTGAAACACTTAAAAAAAAACAGAGAGAAACCATCGTTGAAATAGCTTTCAAAGTATGTAATTTGACGTTAATTTTATTTAATTATGTATGCTGATGAATTTTTCATAGACTTTATTTGTTGTTGAATCTTTTATTTTTAGAGCTATTTAAATTACGAATAGTACTTAAAGTCGCAGCAATTGCAATTTCATTTTTCTTGTCACTCAACTGACAATGCATCTAGATTAAGTTGATGCGCATGCACAATTAAATACCCCATTAGATGCGACACTCCAATTATATATCCATCTCCGTCTCTCTCACTCACTCTCTCTCTCTCTCTCTCTCTCTCTCTCTCTTTCAGTCTCTCTCTCGCTGCGCGTCGCACTTTGACTTTCATTTTCGCCATATTGGGGCCTATTATTACACAAGAGCATTGCAAATTTAATATCCATTAAGACTTTGGCACTATAAAAACTGTTGAGCACATTCAGCATCCCGTTCCATGCTACAGTGCACCCCCCAAGCACACTTCGTCGTCCCCCTCCCCCTTGACAACCACCTCATCGCTGCCTACACACACTTTGCGTTGTTGCTCAACGAAGCGCTTACGAGGACGACTTTATGAGCGTTCCTAATAAAATCAAGTGGCTTTCAGTAAAACTTAACTGTTACTTCTGCATGGCAACAACAACAGTAGGCAACAGCAACAACAAGGGCAGCAACAACAATAACAACAGCAACAACAACCATGTCCAAAATGCCCATGTTACATCAAGTGAAAGCCCCAATTTGCAGTCTCGCATAAAATGTGGCAAGTGGCAAGTTTAAAGCTTGTGCCAAGGCACAACATATACGGAAATAAAGAATCTGCGAGCCGAATGGCAGCAGCGTGGTGCCACTTGTCACTTGCCTCTTGCCACTTGCCACTTGCCACTTTCCTCTAAAATACTTTGTGCTTATTATTGTTGTGGTTGTCGTTGCCAAGCGGTAGCCGGCTACCCGGTGTAAAAGAGTTATAATTAGCAGTGCAAACGTTGACTGGAAAATAACAAAAGGCTTTAAGGCAGAAGCGACAGCAGCTGTGCTTCGTCCTGCTGACGAGCCGGTGATTGTTTAAGGCACTCCTCTGCCACAGACACACACACACACACACACACACACCCACAACATGGATTAGAATGTGCTGGAACAACAGTTGGCTCGCTCTCTCTCTATCTCTCTATCTCTCTCTGTCTCTATCTCTTTTATCCCGCTCCTTGTTTGTAATATCCCCACATCCTTCGTCCTTGCTTGTGCCCAAATGTGAAACAAGTGCTGAACATACTCTGGACAAACATGTGAAGTATTCGATTATTTTTTGCTCCACAAGAGTAATGCAACTTTAAGATGATCAAATATTTTGGCAGTCATGTAAATATATGTATATACATATATATAAATATGTCTATATATATAATCAATATTAGTCAACTGTTCCTCAAAAAATTTCCACGATTTCTTCAAGATATATTTTTAAAAAATTAGTTCAAATATATATATTATATATTATCAAATTGTTTTCGGTATGGAGTTCCGTTATGGTAGTATATGGACCAAATAAAATGTGTTTCTTAAACTGATCCTTAAAATACTGTTGCATTCGGGCACCGTTTCCCATTCAAAATTTCAATTTATAAATTTGGGGTTCCGGTTACGGTTCTGCTTTAATTTCCTTATATAAATAAAACCAGTTGGATCTACCTGACTGACGCAGCTCAACATGCAATGTTTAAGAAGACTTTTTTGACTTTGAGAAAATTTGACTTTATGTTGCGGCAAACCAATTTTTGTTTGAGTCAACTTTTTTTTTATATATATTAAGACCAACAATACTTTAAATTATTAAATAATTATTTTCTCCATTCGCGTTTAAGCATTTTAAAAGAATCTCAAACCTTATTTGCGTTGCCCTTTTACAGTGTTTTAGAGCTGCTGTTTAAAGAGCAACTCGTTAAACGGAGGAAGTTGCCCAATTTCCATGCATATCAAATTAGAACAGATTCGTTCGCAATTCTATAATATCGAAATTCAGATTTATTCCAATTTGGTAGCATGGCTCAGAATCGCAGGCTTAAATTCATGAGTGTATGCTAATGAGAAATTCGTTGCCACAATTATGGCGAACAGTTACTTCACATTTGAAATATTTATAAATCGCTGACTAAGCATTTGTTCTACACACACACACACACTGAAAATATCTTACTAATATGTTAAAGGTCGAATGAAAACAGAAGTCGAACGAAATAAAATTAAGTCGCAAACACAAAATTTAAATTGCAATTCGTTTTAAATATTTGAATGCCCTGCACCCATTGAAAATGTGTAGAAAGGGTATAATGAAGTTGTTCAAGATTGAGTAAAATGCAGAAAGAATCATGGCCGATCCCATAAAAGATATATGCTCTTGATCAGGATCCATCACAAATGAATTTATATTTATTTACTTACTTAATTTATTTCAATGATTGGTTTCCTTTTTCCTTGATCTTCAATATAAATGATATATTTGTGCTGTGGTAAACAGAGTATCGCTTAGTCGAAAACTTGCAATTGTTCTAACGTGCTCAAAACAAAAAAAAAAAAATATTAATAGATAAATAAATGTATATTATTCAGATTTGCATAAGAGGCAACTGTGAAATGTGCTTTGTCGAAATTGCCATATAATATTTGGGCAATTATGGAGTGCGATTGTGCAAATATTTGGTTTGTCATTAAATTTTATATCATTTCATAATCATCAAGTGGAATGTCATGATTACTGGTTGGCTAGCTGCTGCTGGTGTTGGCCATATTCACGCAATTTCAGGTAATAACCAAAAAAGGCGGCCAGTTGTCTGACTGACTGTCTGTCTGCCTGTCTGCCTGGCTACCTGTCTGGATGGCTGGCAACTAATTAGCTTACCCGGTGCAACTATATGTTAAGAGCTGAATCCATGGACGTGCCAGGAAACGCAGTGCGTGATTCCAAAAAGAAAGCGATTTGAAGTGCATTATGCAATCTATGCGAGTGGGCAGACGAAACTAAATCAGCGCAAAAAAATACCGCTAAAGTAGTTTTTGGCTCAAAACCCGTTGTGATCCCAAAAGGAAGCCAACAAATCTGGCTAGCTGCTTATTGCCACGGAAGCGCTCAGATTCCCGTTGTTGCAGTGTTGCAGTGTTGCATCAATGGGTGAAACAGCAACAACAGTTGCATAGCCAACCGGTTGCAATCAGCATCTGAACTGGTTTAAATGGCTTTGACTATGCGGTCAAATCGCATCAACTGTTGGCCTTACTTTTATATCCTGAACCCATTTGAAATGGTTAATAGAAAAACTCCTACTGAATTTGTGGAAAAGTCTGCAACAGCCAGAAGAAATTTATATACGCACACACACACATATATATATATATTCTTAATCCATGTCAACAGCTGACTTCATGGCTAACCGGCTGCATCAATCGCAATATATTAGAATTCGTATATTTAAGCATGTAAATTATTAACTCTCAATTTATTAAGTTATATTATTCGTTTTCAAATTCGCAAAGATTGATTGCAACACAGAACCTAAATGGTTTTCCTTACATTTGATTCTCATCTGCATATATTTTGAATATCATTAAGCGACAACATACTCGTACCACACATAAACCAAATGTGTAAATATTATTCACAGTTCTATCCAAGAGCTAAAATTGTTGCACACTTGCCAATCATTGGATTACCTCAATTGTGCACTAGCTGACAGCACGTGTTCGTGCCCCTGCCTCTGCCCATGCCCCCTGCCATGCTGACACTGCCACTGTTGACTGTTTGTGCCTCAGTGCCAGTAAAATCAAGTTGTCAACAGGCAAAACCAAAGCGAAACCAAACCAAGCCAAAAAATTAACCCAACAGCCACAACTAAGTACCACATTGACGATCCGAACCAGATACGAATTCAGATTTTGTGCCTCACTCGATGTTGTTGTTGTTGTGAATCTTGTTGTTGTTGTGAGTCTTTTTGTTGTTGCTGTAGTTGTCGTTGTCCTCGTTGTTGCTGTCGGACTACCCAAACAGTTAAAAGCAAAATTATTCATTACGATTTCCGCGCTACCGAGAAAGCAGAAAAGAAGAAGAAGAAAAAAATAAATATATATATATATACACATACATATATATATATATATATATATAAATACAGTTGGAATAAAAAGTGAAATAAAACGCGAACATGCGGACGTGGACAAAGAAAAAGTTTTCCATGAAAATGTTTCAAATGCTCATTTGGATCTGCTGACAGCAACAACATTGTTGTTGTTGTTGCTAAATGTGTGTGTGTGTGTGTGTTTGGGGGCGTTATGGCCACGTTGGGCGTGGCTTGACGGTTTGCCGCGCTTTGGTTCCTGTTGCCGCTGCTGCCGCTGCTGCCGCCGCCACTGCTGCTGCCGCCGCTGCCGCTGTAGCTGCTGTTGCTGTTGCTGCTGCTGCTGCAGATTTTGAGCGCACGTCGCACCGCCTGCCAACAATTGACTTTGAATAAGTTTCACATTGAAATTATGCCAATTTGTTGTTGCTGCTGTTGTTGTTTGCCGCCCGACTATGGTTTCAGCTTGAGGCTTGAGCTGCGACACTGGTGCAGATTATTTGCGGCGATGTTGTAATTTTGCTGGTTAAAGTTTTGCCAGTAAACAACTTGAGGCGCTGTTGCAATTGTAACACCAGCCACCTCACAGTTTTGTGGCAGGAACGTTAGCCAGCCACTTTGCTTTATTGCTGCTTACGCAGCCCAACAACAACAACAACAACAATAAAAATTGAACCCCTCAGTCCAGCCTCTAACAGTTTGCCACTTGTTGGTTGTCTCACCAAAAACTTATGGCCAGTTGCCCACTTCAAACAGAAATAAAAAAAAACACAACTTTCTTAAATTTTAATCAAAAAAGTTTGTTGTTGCTTTTTGGCGGGCAGAAAAATGCGTTTAATTGGACAAGGGAATACACATAACCTCAGCACAAAAAAAAATTGTATATATATATGTACATATATATAAAATAAAATCAAACAAGATTGGCCAACAGCACAAATGCTTAACTAGTAGATACTCAGCATACAGTGCACAAAAATTGTTGACCCACATCTGAACTGATATCGATGATATGCACATGTCTCTGACTGGGATAGAGAAAGGTGGTGGAAGGGCGAAAAGGGCCAGAATGTTTTATTGGAAAGGCATATATTTTAATATATATATATATATATATATATATATATATATATTTAAGCTTGCATTCTCATTTTATCACTCTTTTTAAAATATATATTTCTCATATTAGGTTTTATCTATCTATCTTTTTAAACATTATTTAACAGCAGCGTTTAACAATATCGAAACCAAATACATAAATTAAGCTTGAAGAAATTCATCACTCTTATCCAAATCGGAATTTAAATTTGTTTGGGCTTCACACGGCGAGTGACATAAATATGCAACAGGGTATCTGCTGGCCGAGAACTAAAGAAAGATTTCATATTTTTTAATTGATTTTTGTTTTTTGATCCGTTTGTGTTTGTAAGTGTAGCTATTTGAGCAGGGTTAAAAGCTGGGATGCTTGCCACAACACTGATAGTTGTAGTCGTAACATTAAACATCGTCTAGCAGTGTTAACATCATTTTTATTAGTTAGCCGACTTTCAGTTGTCCTTCAAATGCCCATTGATTTGACATATCAGATAAACTTATTTTATTGCGACATCAATTGGCTAAAGTTTGTTAAATTCGCTTACTCAGCGCCCAAAAGCTTTCGCCTCGAACTATGCAAGCAGTATAAAATTAACAACAATAACAATAAAAATACAAAAAAAAAGCCTGAGAATTATTTTTATTAGAAAATCACAAAAAATTGTGCCACTGACGCTGCGCATTCAGAAGCACTTTGCAAAGTGAAATCAAAGCCCAAAAAAAAAAAGTGTAGGTATGCTGTAGATGAGAGAGTTCAACTAGTAGATACCCTGTCCATAAGTCTTACACATCTTATACATATACATTGGCAGACGTTACTGGACTGTTGATCCTGATCCCTTATGGATTTGTAGATTTTCGCCTGTCCCTTACACTTCGCACATCAGTATTATCTTTGGACCCATTTAAATTGTACAACGAAACCAAATACAGAAACGGACACAAAATTCCAAAATCCAAAAAAAAACAAAAAAAAATGAAGCGCAAAATGCCAAACACACAAAATCATGGCCGTTAGAAAAACGGCCTAAAATAATGGTCAGGCAACGAAAATACAACGCAAATTGTCCAGTCAAATGAAAAACTATTTAAATGCAATTGCTGTCCAAGCGTCGATTTGTTGCTCACTGAATATTCGAGTGGCCAACATAAATATTTGGTGAGGCACACTCGCACATTCCCACTTGTACATTAAGAGTCGCAACCGCGGTTTCTCTGCACCCCCCACCAGCTCCCCTCTCTTCGCAGATGGTACAAGTTCCGCCATCAGCGCTGCATCCGGAGAGGAGATGGTCGCGTAGGACACATTGGAATCGAATTGGGAATTTTGGAGGCTAGCTGATGTCGTTGTGTTCATTTTTGGCGACTGTTGCGGTTGCAACAACAATGAGGCAAACATTTAACTGAACATTTTTGCGGCTGCTCACGCTATCAAATATGAATAAATAAGCCTGCAAATTGTTGAACCAATTGAAAGAGTAACTGAATCTGTGCTTATATTTGGCTCATTGATTAGAAACGTGAAATGGCACTACGGAAATTGGGATGGTTTAACAATGTTTGAATATAGTTTCTCAACATGATTTGGCAAATAGTGTTCTATGATTTTTGTTGTACTCTTAATTGGTTGCTGCTCGGCTTGCAATATAATTATTTAACGCCATCAACCAAAATATGATTATAATAAATTAATTAAGTTGATTTAAAGGGCGAATCAGCATTTTCAAAGACCCATTTTATGGAGTAATATGCAAATAAATACAATTAAATGGTTTAAATTTATTGTTATGAATATATTTAACAGTTAATAGAATTTACTGTTATATTTTGGTATATTTAATATAAATCTCAATTTGTTTCACAACGAAAAGTTGTGCGCCATCAAATATTTGGAGCATCTGTATACTTCTGCAGACGATACTATTGTCTAGCAAATTTATGGCCAAGAATTTACTGATATTTGTTCAGCAGGTAATCCAGCTATTTAAATATTTCCACCCATGGCAATTTTGCAAGAGGGTGAATAATTTATGTGCTATTTTAAACAAGAAATTACGGCTATTTTGGGCACACAGAACATTATATACCCTTGTAGACCGGATTTAATGTTTGAAGCTCGATATATTTGTATATTTGGTTAATTTTATATCTGTTTCACGACTGACAATTTCAAATTGACTCGACTGGGGATGCTGATCAAGATGATATATAATTTTTAAGGGGTCGTCGCCGTCTGCCTCAATGCGTTACAAATTGCACGACCAAAACAGTTATACCCTCTACAAAGGTATACAAAATGTGTATTTTGTGCTGTCTGCTTAAGAAATTATGAAACAAAAAAAGGAAGCTGCCTTTGGGCCATGTTGTGCAGTCATGTGTAGTCCCCCCACCTGTGAGAATGCTTGTGTGAAGAAACGCTTATTAACAGCTGCGTAAGATATTGATATGTGTACGTGTGTGAGCCCAGTTAACATGCATCGAGTATTTGCTTTTGGCCATTATGAAGCTCATTTGTGAAATGAATTTTTATCTGCGCCTGGCACCGCGACTAAAACTCATCAGCATGAAAAAGGAATCCCTGCCGGCAGTGGGAATGGGCTGAGATGGCAAACCGTGTCGTGTACAACAGCCAGCAGACAGCCGCATTCGCCACTCCGGACTCCTTAAGCACATTCCAGACTAACCGTTCCCCTCAAACCGCCACCCCACCACTTCTGCACAGCGTCAGCCCGGACGCAGTGAAGTGTGCAACGCTTGGGGCGCCCCATCAACACGAATACTCTGCACTTATTTTCATTCATGTTATTCGAATTATATTAATATCCTAAGATGTACTCAATTTGGGTAAAAGGGCATGGAATATCGAAATAAAATAGAAATCAACCAAACACAAATTGAATTGGTGGAGTAACGCTCGTGTGCGAGAGGATACAGCTTACAGGGTATCTGCCAGTCGTCGAGCAATCTCTACAAGCCGAAGCGCTGAATTGAGTTGCCTTGTCTTGAGAGTCAAGTTGAGTTGCGTTGAGATGCAATGCGTTGAGTGGAGTCGAGAGACTCGAATCGAGTTGAGTCGAGTCGAGTCGAGTTGTCACTCACTCAGTCAGTTAACGTTTCCTGCCCCAGCAATTATATCACTTACCAACTGGAGTCGGCTCTTGGGCCAATTTTGGCTGCCACTGCGTTTCATTCGTGCGTGCAAAATTAAATTTTTTTTCGCCGTTTCTTTTTTTGCGCATTTAATTTTGTTAATTTGTACTTGCTGTATTTATTTATTTTTTATTTTTTGTTGCGCTCGCCTAATTTTTGTTAAACGCTTGTTGATTTTTAGCTGTTTAGTCGCTTTCCTGACTTTCTGTTAGTTTTCATTTTAATCAAATTGGAAAGGAGTGTAGCGCTCAAGGTTTAACTAAATGCGGCTGCGGAAGAAACAAATCTAAATATTTTCAAATATTTTAAACACATTTTTTGCATGTGCTCTTGATTAGCCACATATTTTTAGTCAATAAGCAAATGAATTTGAGTTTTTATTTGCTAACAAATTCTTTTTAAACAATTTTCGAGTTTTGTTTTATAAATTCCAAGGCTTAAGGAAAGCAAAGATGATCTTTCTTTATTGGCTCACTTAAAAGTACTTATACGTATACATATAAACTTTTTTTTTTTTAAATTACTAACTAATTACTTTACTTAAGCAAACATGGAATAAAACTTGTTTCATAACTTCACTAAATTTCATAGTACCATGGGATCCTTGATGAAATCATACAGACAGACTTACATCATATACGCATGCTTCTCAGGCATTTTCCATTTTGGTTCGGGGTTGTTTCCAAGATTAATTTGCGTCAATAATTACATTTAAAATGAATTTAAAATAAACATTTGCCGTCCCCTGCTCCTCTTAGAAGGCACTTCGTTTGAAGAACCATCCTCCTCATTGGCACTCCTGATAAGTAAACAGCGCGAATAAACAGGCTGTATTATATTTTGTATTATATTTTGGTGCTCGGTTGCGTTTTCTGTTTTAAGCCCATTACTCTTACCACATGTTGGCCACGCAGCAACTGTGCGTGCTAATAAGCACAGCCAACACACTCACACATTGGATTCGTATAATCCATTGAGTTAACGACCTGCGTTCTGAGAATGATGTGCAGCATTTTAAATATATATATATATGTATATATATATGTATATAAATGATGAGCACTGCTAACATAATTTACAGCAAATTAGTCAAAATACAATTATGCCAACTGTTGCCGCCTACTCGTATTTTATGTATATTATATATTATGCTACCTTCTGAGCCCAAAGCTCTTCTGTCCATGCAAATACCTGCACGACTATGACAATTTTTGTCGGCTTGAGGATTTTTATTTATTTATTGTATTTTATTTATTGTCAACTAAAGTCACTCGACACAAAAAATACAAAAACTTAAAAAATTTAATTTAATTTAATTTAAAATAATATTAAAGTTATAAATAAATTTAAAAATAAGAATGATTAAAATGATTTCTGGGGGTATTTAAAAGCAAATTGGTCCAACATTTGTTGCATGAACTGGGGAAAGCCAAGAAAAAACCCAATTAGACCAAACATCATTTGCAAGAATTAGAATATAGAAATGGAGGACTCTGAATTGATTATTTGGTATAATTTGTTATAATTATTAGAGAGTACTCGAAACGGTTCATGCAAGGAATAATTAGTATTACAGCGATTAAGGGAAAGTGGGAAGAAATTGCGAGAAGGTCTAAAGGGAACAGAAAAATATATTTGGCTCATCAACGATGTGGTCAAAACAGTTTATATGTTATATTTAAATGCTAGAGAAAAATACTTCAAAACACGACAATTTTATTCAAACACAAGCAATCAATACTGAAGATAAGTAAATATTACAAGTTGGCATAGCTATACAATTTATGACCAACAAAAAAATTAAAGTTCTTGAATTTATTTCGGATTTAATTTTTAATTATTTTTACTTTTTTCTAGTATAGCAGGTGACTTCTTAGTGCAGAGTTATCTGGCAAGAGACTGAGTATAGCTTAATTTAAAAAACTTTGCATAAAAACACGCATCGACACTCATCGACTCGGTTATCGATGTAGATCATGAATGTATATTTTAATATAGGGAAGCTGGTCTGCTTCGACGAGTTGCACATTGGTATATTTGGCTGCGAACTGCTGCACTGGATTCCGCTTCATGTCAAGTTTACCATTTAATTTCCTGTGCACCCGAAAAATGCCACACGCATTTTGAGCAGCAAAATGAACAAAACTTGTGCGAACATTTCTCGCATGCTAATTTTCAAATGATGGCCATAAAAACATACATACATGTATACACACATAGCAACTGTTAACTAGCAACGTGGGTCAAGCGGCGCAGGTGGGTGGAGGGCAGGCGGGCGGGCGGGCAGGTGTGCTGGGGAGCACTCGAAATGAACTAATGCAAATGAAATTTCAGTTGGAAATTTAGGAACGCATTAAATTTACAAGCCAAATAGCGGAGGCGCAAAGTGCAAACCTTTCGGGCACAGGAAGTCAAAGTTCGAACAACAACAACAAAGACAACATCAACAAAGACAACAACAACACGAACAACAACAACAAACACAATTTCTTTTTGGTGTGTGAGAGTGAGCAGGACAAAAGGTAAGTTAATGGCAGCACGTAGCCAACATGGAAAGGGACACAGACGCGGACATGGACATAGACATGAGCATGGACACGCCGGATAAAGAGACTGCCAAGACTGCCAATATGTACGACAACGTTGGCCGGTCTACGGCTTTGTGCTCCTGCTGCTGCTGCTGCTGATGCTCCGACTCCTGCTGTTTCAAGTTTCCAACTTCAGGCACAGGTCCTCCTGCCGGTCTCTGGCTTTTAATAATACACTTTTCCATTTGATGCCGCTTTTTACATTTTTAATGAAATTATTTTCAACAATTTATAATTGCCACGAGCAGTCAACCGGCTTCAGTTGCTTCTTCTGCGTCTGCTTCAGCTTCTGCTTCTGCTTCTGCTTCAGCTTCAGCTTCTGCTTCGACTTCAGCTTTTGCAGCGTTTAGTTAAATGCACCCCGGGGAGAGTTTTGTGCCCAACAAATTTATATGAATTATACGATATGTATGCCTTGTATCTGGCTAAAATTTACATGCACACAGTATCCTCATCGCCACGCCCCCCACCCATCCTTTTTGCCACCCCAACAATTTATCGAACTTGGTCAAGAACTTTGCTTCTGCTACACTCGGAAAAAAATTCGATCTGACACATACATACGTACGATATGTGTGCTAATTTTGCCTATTTTGTGGAAAAGAAAAACCCCGGTTTTAATTCCTTATAAAATTGTCCTTTCTAAATAATAAGGTGAGTTGCCCTTCGATATTCTGAAATTCAGAACGTTTTCTTTTTTCTGAGTGCAGTGCTGCTGCCTCCTCTGCTGCTGCGGCTCCCACGACGCTTATTTTGCTAAGGACGCTTGTGGAAGGCATCAACGCTTTTAACTATTATAATACAAACTTAGTTCTGAGTGTAATTATTTCCTCAATTTCCATTAATAACTATAAATTTAACAAATAGTTTATGTTTGTTGGTTACAACTTTTCCGTTAGTTTAAAACTTCATTTCAATTTGATGAATTGAAATAGCCAAGTAGGCTGGGTTGTAACCATTCAACATTTAACAACAAGTAGCTCAGGTTTTCTGTTGAATTCAACAACAATGTTTTGCGGTAATCGGTTAATTCGTAGCAGTGAAATGAAATCAGGGGAACGCAATGACGAGAAGGATGAAGACAAACTTGCACCAGATGCACAACTGAAGACACCTCCACTTTCAGCCACAGATGATGCCGTTCCTTCTGCTGCAGATAAAGACTCAGCTGTAACTATAGATAAGGCTGGCGTAAGCTACAGGACGGATGAGTGCCACACATCGTTTGGACCGATGCTACATGTTGGTTATCCGAATGCTTCGTTGTTGAAACATCCATTGCAAAATAAATGGAAACTATGGTTTTTCAATAACGAACGAACCGTGGCCTGGCCAGATAATCAACATGAAGTTACCAGCGTTGCAACCGTCGAAGACTTTTGGGAGGTACTTAATCTGATTAAGAATCCGTCAAATCTCAAAATCGGCTGTCATTATTCGCTCTTCAAGAGCAACATACGCCCAATGTGGGAGGATGCTGCCAATAAGGATGGCGGTCGCTGGATTCTTTATCTCAACAAGGGCCTCAAAGACGATTTGGATAGCATATGGGAAAATGTGGTAAGATCACCATCATCAGCAGTTTGCCCAGATTGCCATTGATCCATTGTAATCGATTCAACACTTTGAATCCATTCATCCACAGATGTTATGCTTGATTGGCGCAGTATTTGATGATATGAATGAAATTTGCGGTGCTGTTGTCAGTCGAGGTGGCCATAAAAACAAGATATCCATCTGGACATCGAACGGATATAATAAGGACGTTGTAATGTCAATTGGACACAAGATGCGCCAAACACTGTGCCTCGGTCCGAAGTATTTGTTAAATTATCAGTTGCATAAGCATTCGATAGACAAACATGGTTCCCATATTCTGGCTACTTACACCGTTTGAGCCACACACACAAAATTTGTATTTTATTTTTATTGTTTCTGTGTTATTGTAAACGGATTTAGCATTTAATTAAAGAGCTCTACTGCAAATTGCTAATATCTCAATCTCAACATTGCGCTTGAATGCTTAGTTGCATTATTTTCTGCAAGAATCTATGTTAAAAATTCAATCACTTACTTAATTACTTACTTATTACTTATTACGTGGAAATAATATGCTGATTTCAATAAATATTTTTTTGTTGCAAAAAAGTATGCCAAATTCAAAGCCAAAATCAAATCAACCACAAAATTAAATGTTTATTTGGTTAAATTATTGTCTTTAAGGTGATGCAAATTTCGAATGATTGTTGTACATAGTTTTTTCTATTGATAACTGACGATGTTGCTCGAGTGGTTGGGGTTGGTGGTGCTCATCTGTAGTGACATGTGTTTAGTTGTTGAAGAAGCGTTCTATTTTATGTTGAAGACCCGTGTCATTTCGTCCTTTGGCGTTGTTCTGGGCCAGAGTGTCCGCCTAGTCATCGTGGTGATTGGATGTCATTTGGAATGTTTGCTGAGAATTGTTCTTATCCAATTTTTGTTTATTGTACTTTCATACCTGTAAATATTCTATGATTCAAATGTATCTTTGTTTGCTTTTTGAAGATTGTGATCTTACCTGTATATTAAAGTTGAAGAGCTAAACTCTGTTTGGTGGTCCTACTTCTAATGGAATAACATTTATGCTGCTCTTTACAATGCGTTTTGTCCGGCGTCTAATTGCAAACTGGCATTGTCAAAGAGGGGACCGGGAGTGACGGTTATATCTGCCAACGGCTCCGACTGTGTAATGTTAAGCACCTCAAGTTGCTTCAAAACCGGCAACGAGTTTAATTTCCTTACAGCTTCTTTCCTCGAGCTCTGCTCGGTTAACTGGGAAAAGGTCACGTGATCATTGTTTTGGAGATGACCTCTCACATCGGCTAATACGTTAGCATGTTGTCCGCCGCTCGCCGATGGTAAAAAATCGTAATCATTGCAATCCGTTGATACTTCGCAAGTCTTGTTAAAGTTATTCACATTCGATTCCGTTTCGTTGAGTACCGAGCTGTCCTGATCGGGTGGCAAAATGGGCATACAATCGGTGTCGCCAATGCCGCGATGCTCCACGCCAGCGGGCGTTAGTGGCAACTCATTGAGATTAGAGAAGGTACCCCACGATAACAGAGCCGGACTACGCGTATTATCGATTATGGTTGCATCATTCTGTACTGGTCCACTGCTTTCCTGCTGCTCCTTTGTCTTTAGATCCAACGATATGGCTAACACACGCAACGATTTCTCCTCTTCTCGAATCCTTTTCGGTGCCGCCAAACTCTGTGTGAGCGGATCATCTGCAGTTGAACTTTTAATAATGATAATGGATGTTTCGCTCTTCTGGGCACCGGGTTCCAGTGCCAACACATGCATGGGTGCAATATTTGAGAAGTCCTCCAATTGGGTCGAATGTGAAACCAACTGACGATTATAATTATTTAAAAGGACGGGTGTAGGAATCGTGCGCGAGGGCAGCGAGAATAGTTTCCACACGCCATCCGTCTCCTTCTGGAGCAATAAACGGTTAGTTGGTGGTGCCACATACAGGGATGTATCTGCCATTTGTGCTTTCATCTCATCGGGTATATTAGTGGACTCATAAATGATGAATTTTCGCTTGCGCTTCGCTTGCGTGGCGCCCTTATAAGTGGTTGCATCGATGGGCGCCTGTACGAAATTTTGGGCTTCGTCAGCGTCCTTAACGTCATTCTCCTTGTCATCGTTCGCCAAATCGGCAACATCGAAGTTGCCCATGCCATCGTCAACCGAATAGTCAGGTGGATTGTTTGCCTCATTGATCGCCGACTGTTCGTTGATGCCCACCGCTTGGGGCGGTTCACCAAACTGATCTTCCTCCAGTGATAGCAGGCCAAAGGAGGAATCAATGACCTTTTCATCGCCAAAGCCAGTTTCACCAAGGCCAATGTCGCCAAGGCCATCGTCCTGCAGCGGCAGTGATGAACTGCCATAATCCTCACGTATTGTGATGTCAACGGCACTCGCTTGATTCACAGAGAGTAGGGCCTCCATATCAGTGTCATTTAACTCGGTCAACGCTGTTTTAAAACCACGGCTCTCATTGGGCAATGTGAACGCATCCTCGAACGGTGGCAAATCGGACATGCCCGGTCTAAGTATGTTACGTTTGGCCATGTTACTTTTGGCAAATAGCGCTTCGCAATCGGCAAGTAAATAATTTACTTTTCTGATGAACTGACTTTGCGATATTTATCTCGAGCACGTTGGCTTTTGTTATGTACTTGTCCATGTGCGCTGCTCGCAAAACTGTGCCCAGCGGCCCTTTATCGTAATAATCGAACGTTTTTTACAATTGCAGCAGTTGTTTTGACTCCAGCACCTCCGTCTTCAATACAAATAGTCTGATGGCTTTGAGAATACAGTTATAAACACGATTAATGAATATGACACTTATTTCCAGTTAAAACGACGATTCTTGCATTTACAAGAAATATCGATAGAAATTCGATGGTTATCGAGCCAGAACTTAAGGTGACCACAGTTTCCACAAGTTGAAGTTTTGGCAATGAAAATCAAATTTAGGCAGGTCTGTAACTAATTCGGAAGACAAAACCATGTTTAACTCGACACACAAACGAAATGGGGGTGTTAATTGTGCGAGCGGAGTCCAAGATTTGTAGCGGCTGTGAGCTCGTGCCGATAGGTGGGAGTGTGTTGTCGTTGCAACCCTGGAACTTCTCTCCTGCCATAATTTTATTTCTTTAGAGTCCCGGCTATTCACATAAATTCAAACAAAATTATGCAAATCCCCACCAAAAGCTGCAGTTTTTTGGGATCCAATACTATTCAAAAAGCGCGGCAGCTTCATTGTCTTTGGTCGATGGTTTGGGGGCGCGCGTTGTTATTTGTTCCGATAGAGCGCTCTTTACCAAAGGTTTTGATATTTGCTAAGCAAAGCAAATTCATTTTAATGTAGCATACTTTTTCTTATCAAGTATGAGAGTTAATAACTTTTTTTTATTGCATACTTTTTCTATGAGGGTATTAATTATTTTTTCTAGTGCATACCTTAAGGCAGCATCAAATGAATAGCCAAAGTGTCAAGTGTGTAAATGCACTTAAATATACTGGCAGATAAATCTTGCTATTTTTTCATTATTGTTATTAAGTTAGGACATTATGGCTTTATTTCATTATAGAAATTATAAATGAAATTTGGAAATAAAAATAAAAGAATGATTTCGTTCAGAGCAAATTGGCTGGTGTGTATATAACAATATAACAATAAACTTTCAGAAACTAAGCTGATCTTATTCAAATTTGATTAGTTGATGAGAGTTATGCCAAGGCTTCTTACATACATACCCAATTAGAAAGACATATATTAAAAATTGTGTATTTTAGCTTTATCGGTAATCGATATATATATATATATATATATATATATATCGGAAACGATCAAATTAAAAAAACTTGATCTGCGTAGAATGCACAGGAGAAGTCATTATAGCTGTTTCTGCAGTCTGTGTATTCCAACAGGCGGACAAATCGACTCAGCTGTTGATGCTGATCAAGAATCTATATACGAGTATACAGTGGCGGACAGCTCAAATGGACCAGTGTGACGAATTTTAAGAAGGCGATATTTAAATTTCATTAATGTTCGAAAATAGAAAAGGTTAAATCCCCTTAAAATTCAGAACGTATATTTCCTACGTTCTGTCTATTTGAAAACCAAAGTTTTTCCTTTCGTAATTCCTGGGTAAACTTTTCTAAAATGTTGAGAAAATTAGTCTAATTTTCAGGGAGTTATTGATTAGTAAATTGGTGATTATTTTCTGCATTTGGTGGTCATTTTGTATGCTATGCTGAATTGCTGATTGCGATATCTTTTTGTTGCCAGCACTATATGTACATAGATATCAATAAAAACTATCATTTTGTTTGCACCACAAACAAATGCGTGCAGACAGACAAATACTTTTTTTTTCCATTTGTGTAAACATTTTGTGAACCTGAAGTCAAAACCGAAATCGAAACCGAAACCGAAATAGAAATTGAAACTGTTCGTTATCAATGCCGATTCAGGCAATGAGTGTTAGTCCCGTGTAAACAGTACAGTACCAACTACAGTGAACTAGACAAATGTCACACCAATATTAATCCAATAACAATAATCACTAAATGCCGAATGCTTATATAATTGTTAAAGTCGGCCAAACCCAGCGATCAGCGATAGTTTATTGCACAATGTTCGTTTGGTAGTTGAGTTTATGAGTTTCTTAAGATTAATTTTTGTAAATTAGTTCTAGTTTGACCAACGAAGAGGAGAGATGACCTTCATGGAGAAATGCATTTCATTAACTCATCTGCGTATCATCCATTGATTGCTTAACAATCAAGTCCTAACGAGGCATTTAATCCGCGTTCGATCAACTCGAGCGGTATCAACAACAAGATCGCAAGTCCATCTCGATCAAGCTCCTAATTGAGCAAGGAACTAAATAATTAATTGTTTTCTTCGATTTATTTATAATTATATTGGGTTATATAGGTTAACCACCTTTGATTAGAATAACTTGTTCATGTCACAAATTAACGTCGACTCCAGTTTAAGGGCGAAGGGCCAATAAAAATCCGTACAGGCCCATTGCAGGAAGGGCGGGTACATCATGGCCATAAGCACCAGGCCTGCCAACTGTTTCGCTTATTTTGTGTGTGCATGTAGGTCGTTGTATAGTGTTACGAAGATCGAGTTTTGTTTTAGAGTCTGCACCGTCTATGGGCAGGGTTGGAGTTACCCCACCCTGAGAAAACTGAGCTAGCCGAGGTTGCCCACTGGCAAAAACTAGGCGTATTACATATTTCACATATCTCACTTGAAAGACGCAAGCATTACTTCTAAAAATATGCTTTCTGAGTGATAGAAAGAAAGAATGTTTGGCAATTTGATTATTAAGTGCAGTTATCAATAGAAGCACCTTGGAGTAAACCATTCTATGACAATTTTAGAGTCAGCTTTCCAACCCGTGAAACGGTGTTAGCATTGTGGTAAAAATAACGAAATCGTGTTTCCTGTTGTTGTTATTATCTGTGGACAACGGCTGATGCTGCTATTGCTGCTGCTGATGCTGCTACTGCTGCTGCTGCTGAGACCCTTATCAACGTGAGAGACGCGTCGTATTATTGAGCTAAATCAGTTGAGCCGGTCCCACAAAAGCATACACAGCACAAGTGCTGAGCAAACATGGTGGAAAAAAGCAAGTTTACTGTGATGGCTAGACTAAAATATGCCCAATGATAAGCATATGTGATAAATAGCTTCTATTTATATGCACTTACATTTCAATTTTGTAGCCTTAAATATTATTATTCATTATTATTATTATTATTATTATTATTATTATTATTTTTCTAGGGCATTTAGACATATGCCCACACAAACCATTTGACGTGTGCCATTTGCCATTTGAAATTTAACATTTGGCATTTGGCATTTGGCATTATTTGAGGGCAGCTTGAATATCGTATCCAATGGTTGGCTATATTTTTGGCATTTCTGATAGCTCATTAAATTTTAAGGGTCGCGCACAATCAGATCAATCAAATGGGCTAATAATGTTGCCATCCATCCATCCATGGACATTCCTTGTTAATGTCAACTGATGGCAATCATTTATTGAATGCCACTTTAACTGATACCCGGCTCGTCATAGCGGCTGACAGTTATAGAAATAAATTTCTATATCCATGTACATATATATATATATATATAGACACTTCACTAAGAATTTTTCGTGTAACTTTTATGACAGGTAGCAGCTTATTCCAAAAAGTTTGCATAAGTTGCACCAAACTTGACTAATTAATTTCTGTCAGAATAATTATAACACTACAAGCAGAAGAGCATATCTGTTACGATATACAAATATATATATATATAGATATATATATTTATGATTTTTTTGTATATTAATAAATAAGCATTTTATTTGTGCTGACACACCTGATTTTAAATTCATTATGCAGTGGTACGATGGCCTGGGTATAGTTATAATTTTTAGAATGTGTGTGTGAAAGCATGAAAATACCAGACGCATACTATTTAGAAGCACTGTGGCCGAAAAAAGATGAAAAATATAAAGCTCAAACACAAAAAAGCACAGAAAATAGAATTTTTAATGCTCACAATTTGCACAAAGAAGCTTTACAAAAATTAACGCGCTGAAATGTTGCCACTTAGTTCATGAATATGCATTTTGTGTGCTTACTATGCACAACAGCAGCAACTATAACTACAACTAAAGCAACGACAACGACACAACAACTGAAACAACAACAACAACCGCAACTAAAACAACGACAACAACAAAAGTAAAAACAGTAACCAGAGCATTTTACATGCACCAGCGAGGCATAAATAGCTGCAAATGTATGTGTGTGTGAGTATATGTATGTGTGTACGAGTATATGTGTGTGTGTGTGTATATGCACACACATGTGCTATTAGTAGCTGTCAGTCGTTACATGCATGCATATTCAGAGATGTTTCTCTATTGACTGTCCGTCCGTGCGTCCATCTGTCCACTCGTCTGTCTGTCCATCTGTCCGTGTAGTTTCGCCAATGTTCTGGGCGCGCATTTTTCGCCGGCACTGTTTACTCTGAAATTACCATATGAAAGAGTTTCATTCGCACACCCTTCACACACACACACACACGCATGAGGAGAGCAAGCGAATTGTGTGTGGATTTTACATATTTTTTTGTCGCACATATGATAGCACAATACTGCTGCAAGGCACCTCCCCCCATCCCCTATTCCACCAGCTAAACACCAGTACTTGTTCTATTTTTATATATTCTTTCCAGTCGATTTGGTCCGATTTCTACTCAAATGGATTTATCATGCCAGTCTCTAAGCGATATATTTCTTTGGCAGGTGCATCAATTGTGTGCTCTGATTTTTAGCTTTTCCATTATTATATTTAACTATGTTTTGCTGGCTTATTATTGTTGAAATATCGTATTTTATTAATATATTAGCTGCTAAAAAATTATGTTATGTTATGTCTAAAATTAGAATTTTTTTGTTTAAAATTTTAATTTAATTTTTCTTAAATTTAATAATAATAGAATTGATTTTTTTTGTGGATTTATATTTATTTCCTATTTATTGGATTCTTTGGAAAAAGTGTTAAAAGCTTGTCTTTTATTTTGAATAATTGTTTTATTATACATTTTTTTATGACAAATAAAGCTGTTTTACTTAAATTGAATTCAAAAATACGAAATTTCAAGTATCTGATCGTTAATAAATCAGTTTAAAACTCTGCCAATGAGTTTGACTTTTTGTATGCAGATGAAATATTCAATTCAATGCCGCAAGTCTGTGTAAATATATAGTTAAAATCAATTTGCATAATTGATGCCTCCTTTTCCATACTGGGTGCGACTTGGAGCGGCTTCGAAAAGTCAAAAGTAAAGGTGCAAGTTTGCAAAGTGCCCAAAAATAATCAACAAATTTGCCAAGAATTTAGAAACTGATGAAAACTTGTTAATTCGACACAGGCAATGATGATGATTCCGATGCTGCTGCTGCTGCTGCTGCTGCTGATGATGATGAAGTCATCCAAAAAGTGATTTTCAACTTTAATAGGCACATCTAAGAAGATAAATCAACTAGGCAGCAAACAAAGATAAGTGCGAAAAACAAGTTCGAACAAACAAACAAACACAAGTGTGAGTAATTAGAAGTTTTGTAAAACAAATCTTATAATTATATAAGTACAAAGTTTAGAAGCTGACGATGAAACTGAAGCAGGGGCAGAAGCTGGTTACGGTTGCCTTAGGAGATGCAGTGGCAACTTTCGCGCCAGCACTGACCAATCCAATGCTCGAGTCTCTTGCAGTACTGATGACACTTGGGATAGTGGGGATGGTAGCGCGATTGCACCTGGCACAGGGCTCGATCCATGGCAATGGCCCGTGACTTGATGGAGACAATGCCCAGCGGCTGTTCCGTTGTTGTTACATCCGAGACAAATTTCTCCGCAGACTCAAGCTCATCGGAGTTGTTGTCCTCAGCTGCTGCCGCTGCCACTATTGCCTCCAGTTCGTTGTCGGCATCGGGTGCTGCACTTGCCACACGTCGCTGCCGCAGATGCAACGCATCTCCGCCGTTGGGGCATAAGCATAGACAGAGGCAGAGACCCGCACAGATTAGCACGATTTGCGATAGTTTCATTTTTCACGTCTTTGATGTTGTGAATTTGAAATTCGACTGCGATGAGATTCGCATCATTGTCGAGCTTAGTTTCACAATGTGCTGCTTAGTTCCACTTCTGTGCGGCTTATCTGGCTTATCAGGCGCCTCAAGGTCGGAGGTCAACACTAATCAGTGAATTGTGGCTCGATTCAAACGGAAAGCAGCCTTCCATCTTGTGTCTGGTTTTGTTGCTCTAAATCGTCATAATGATGGCAATGCGATAATAATCACTGTCTTTAGCAAGCGCATTACCTAAGTATGTTAATAAATAGGTCACTGCCACACTATGTGTGACATTTGCAACCCTTCTTCTTTCCGTACACCCTGGTCTCTTCATTGATAACCAACAAAAAAAATAAAAATCTGAACACCATTCGAACTGCTTAGTGAAACATTCGATGCCAGACAATAATTGCCAAATTTGTGCACTCTTTAATCAGCTCAGAGCCTGTGAGTGTACATGAATATTCACAAGGTGTCAGTGTAGTCTGATTAGACAACTATGTAGCTTCTATATATACAAAACACACATACATGTGTAAATGAAGTAATGGTGTGAAAATTATTAGTAAATCGCTTCGAGTAAGAAAGCTGAAAATAAATACTCAAATATCAAGAATATGTCATTGATTCAACTACAAATTATGGGTATGAAAATGAATCGTATTTTGACGTTGTTCCCGTATTGTTTCAATATTCGATAGCTTTATTATACGATTTGGGCTAATAATAACGGCTTCTGTAACTGGCTCTTGCAAAAATGTTGAATTTCACTTATATATTTTTAGATAATCGGTTAAGTTCTAGTTTCGGTTGCCCCTTGTCAGCCTGATCAAAAGATCTGGTTTCGGTACCAGTTTGACACACTGATCAAAAATTAATGGAGTGCAAAAACTCAAGTCAAGTCAAGAGGCAAGAAAATGTTCTTAGATTGATTCCCTGTCTTCTAAATTATATTTAGATTCGTATGTGTATGCGTATGTGTAAAAGCATGTCAGCAAGGGTATTAAATCTTCGGCACCATTGCTACTCACACTTAACCATTTTTTTTTCTTATCTATGGACGGCTGTACATACACACATACATATATATATATATATAAATATATATATATATTCGAACGCATCAATTATGTTTACACATAAGCAACAATAAGAACAACAAGTCGAGGAATAAGTAGAGGCCGAAGCAGAGCAAGATGAAGAAGGCCCATCAAAAAATGTTGAGCTGGTAATTTATGCGGAAATTTGTATTTTTTATGGCAGCGAAATGTTTAGAGAGGCCTGCCTGTGCCTGTCTGTACAGTAAGTAAAATTGATGGGCAAATGGGCAGGCAGTTAAAGCGGGCAGCATCAAATTGTACGGCCAAAGACTGCCAAAATCATTGTGGGCATGAATACACTCGGAAAAACATTAACCTACATTTTAGAAAATCGAATAGGAAAATCATCCAAGACATTCGAAATAGAAATAGTTATGAAGATTTTTTTTTTATAAATGAGTTTAGCGGTTGTCTGCTAATAATAATAACAATTCCTTAATTATAGACTTGTTTTTTGGAAACTCTCGTGTTTAGAAAGATATAAGCAAAAATCTTAGAAATGCTCTGAATGTTGCTGAATTACAGGAAGACTAACCACTAGCGGCAAGAGATTACCACAATTTAGGACGACTTTTTTTTATAAGTGTACAGCTACAGCAACACTTGGAGACAGGCACATACATACTTGTATACACACATACATGCATACATACATAGAGAGAAACGCATAAAAGTCCATTTGGTTTAAAATGCAAAAACAATAACAGTAATCATAATAATAATATTAATAATAATAATAATAATAATAACAACAATAATAATATACAATATACAATAACAATAACGACAACGGAACAGCAGTCAAATAATGTATGTACATTACTTTCACAAAGAGCAGCTGCCAAATAACTTTTAGAATGTTTACCAATTGCCTCCTACTCCCCACGCCCCTCCTCCCCCCCAACCATCGAAGGCCACCCAGGACACACACCCCTCAAAACCAAAAGCCACTCCGCATCCCCCAGCCGCCAGTTGCCAGCCGCCAGTCCCCCCAGTCCACATCATTAACTGGCCTTGTGAGTTGCCGTTGGCAGTTTCACATCTGGGCGCTGCTTGTAAGGAAGTCAGTCAATAATATTATGCAACATAAAGTTGCGGCGATTTTCTTTGCTTGCCTCATCATCAATTGAGCACCTCCATTAGTGGCCGATTTGAAACTGCACTTCCCATTATTTATGGGGCTTCTATGGCAGTTACGACTCCTCACATTTCACATCATAAAAATCATGTTGTAAACAAACATTTATATTTGATGGCATCCGACATTGACTGTTAATGTTGCAAATTTATCAGTATAGCTGTATTTTACACACACACACACACACAGACACAAATGTATGTGTGTGTGTATGTAAAAAGGTTTTTATACTTGGAATTTATAATAAAATCTCTCGTTTACAATGCGTAGATAAAATTTATTTCATTTGATGATATATTCCTTCTCTTGCGGCAATAAAATGTACAATTCTTAAGCTGTTGCTCCCAATTCAATTTCATCAATATCGGCCCATAAAAAAGAGACAAGCATTGCTAAAAACTTATATTCATATTGCGAAAGCCTCTATATATATATATATATGTATATCAATATATATGTGCATTTTATGTGCGCTTTAAGTGTTCCTCAAGTTCTTGCTGAGAATCAAATGCAAGACCCAAAATTATATCAAAAGTAGGAGAGTGACTTGATGCTCAAAGGAGCAAAGCAAAGCAAGGATTTTGGAAACACATTTTGCATTTTGTTTTTTGCAGCCTATGCTCATCTCAAATTCTGTTGCCTCTTTCCAAACACACACTCATAAAAAAATCGTGCTAAAATGATCTAAATCGCCATATTTTTGGAAGTTTCTAATAGTTGTGGTTGTGGCTTTCTTACAACTATGGTTTATATTTTTAAATGCTTCTAATATTTGTGGAAAACTATGCATAATTTTCTGGAAGTTTTTTTTTCCATGTGTGCACAATTAAAGAATTTGTATACATTAGCAGACGATAGCATAAGTCTAATATTAAGGACGAGCGAGTAAATATCATTACTTGTTTCTGAGAGAATTTTTGATGAAATAATTGAAAATATTTCTAAAGAATAGAGAAACTTTCCATTAATTAAGCCATTGTAAATGAAACGCGTGATTGTAATGAACAAGTTTTATTATTTAAATTCCAATTGTGTTAATGTTTACTGCGAAAATACAATACAAAATGCAAAGCAAACGCTTAATTAAATAGGCATTGCTTAATTTAATAGATTATTTTTCACATTCCTTGTTTTTATTGTTTATATTATGTGCTTTTAATAGTTTATTTATTTTTATTTTTTAATTCTAAGGTGAAATAAATTGATGTATTGTTGCTGAGACAAAAGAGAACTCAGAGTTTTTTGATTGAATTATTTCATGTTTTCCCTTTGATTACTTTTTCACTCTTGTGTGTGTTGTCTAACATTTATGTATTAAGAATATTTTACATATTTTGAACACCATTCACAACTGGCATACAAACCAATTTGAATACCTTCCTGATGCCCATGAAATTGCCAAGAATTTATGTACTTGTTTGGAGTAAAGCCCTTGCTACAGGGTCAAAGTCGGTCACATTTGACATGAATTGCGAGTTGTTTGTTGTTAATTCCCGATATGGAATATTTTTGCAATTACGAACATACAGATATTACTAGCTACTATTGTGCTTTGTATTCGCCACATATGTGTCTTCTAAAGAAGATGCAAGAGTGTAATGTCATATATACATAACCATAATATACATAACCATAACCACAATAATTACACATAATCTCATGGGCTTTCAAGTTAGTTAGAAAAACAAATTTATATCATACGAAAGAATCTATTTAACTCCCTTAACGCAAATAGATCGCAATAATCATTTAAAATACAAAATAAAAATAACAATTGACCGACTGCGAAACCTTCCTGCCAGGTTTGGTAACATTAGCTCTTAAATTGTAGTAGATTTGACCTTTTTGGGGGCGCAAGCGTGGAGAGCTTTAAAGAACTGGTGGGTACAAACTTGTATTCCTTACGGTACATCCACTAAAGGTCAGCAAAATTTCATGTTTCATTTTGCTTTGTATTTTTGTATTTGTGGTTTTTATTAAAAAAGGGTTTTTTTGTGGCATTCCTTACTGACCAACAGACATACTGACAATCTCATGCCTATTTTAGCAAGTCGCCCTAAAATGAGAATCACGTTAAAAAATGAAAAGTTTTTCTTTTAAATTTGTACAAATAATTACAAAATCGTGGAATCGTATGTTCATTCAAATTAAGTATATTACAAGGTATGTCAAATGTTCGTATATGAGAAATCTTAGCCAACTAAAGTTTATTTACAATATATATTATAAAAAAGATAATATACCAATTCCTCAATTTACACACTTAGCTAAAACAAAATTATTGCGTTTTGCGAAAATCTAGAACGATTTTTTTTTAGATGATAAAAAGCTGATTCATTTATGTACGCATGTACATGCATATGTATTTGAGAGACTTGGGGTATACAAATTTCATAGCTTGACTGATATGCTTATGAGGAACTCTGTTGGCAAACTGGGTAAGCAGTTTCACTCCGCTACACTTGTGGCTCCTTCCATTCAGCTCCCTCTCAGATAAAAGAAATATGTTAATCAAAAGCAAGACCAAAAGCAAAAGCAATACCCAGATAGTCAGAGTCAGTCTCTGGTATGCCGTTGGGAACTCTTCCCTGTTGTTTATAATGTTTTCACTTTGAATTTAAATTCGGATTCTCGCAATGCGTGCGCCAAACAAAATAATTTCTTTGTGTGTGTTGATTTAATTAAATTTTCAATGTACATACATACTTATATGTATGTATGTGTGTGTAGGAGTCTGCATGCATGAATAGATGACGTGGCAACCGACTTACAGGGAGTTTCTTTCAAAAAACACGAAAAGTGTGAGAATCACATTAACATACGAGCAAAAGCTCAAACAGAAATCATAACAAGCAGAAACCAGAGAGAACCGCAAGCACAACAACATTAACATCAGCATCCACATCAATAACAGCAACATATTTGCCCTAGTCAAGACATGAACATATATATATACATACATATTAATGCCATATATATTAATGATATTAATACCATATATATTTATATTTACATCTGGATATGCAAAAGAGTTGAGCCAGGCGGTTAATATTTAAAATCTCCTGTATCGATAACTTGTTCCTTGTTCACTATATCGATAAAAATCGAATTATCTTTAGCAATAAAATAAACTCTGCTTAAAATATATCGTTATAACCAAGAATATGTCTACCATGATTCGAGAAATACGAAAGAAAATCATATTTTGTAAATTTTTCACAGCTTTGTTTTTGTTTTTTATTTCTAAGTTGTGTACGACTTATGCATAGGCTAAGACTTGGGTTCAGGGTATCTAAGAGTCGAGCGCTCGTGACGAGAGCATTCTTATTGCTTTGTATTCCCTTTCGGATATGTTCATGGGCACAGTGCATGAAAAGCAATAACAACGTGGCTGACTCTCATGGTGATTGTATTGCAAATCAAATACGAAGGACATCTGTACTAAGCAATAAAACTGAAAACGGGGAATCCCACTCTATAAGTCCGATACTGTTTTAAAATTCACTTTGAGAAGCTTCCATTTGATTGAGATGTTTGCATACATACGTACATACTCACAATTGCAAATACATATGTACATACACAGAAAACAAAGCGATAACAGAAATAATATAAGAAACATTCCATTTTGCAATGTGCTTCTTTTACAATTTTTTTTTTTTTTTTTTTCAAATTTGATCCTTCTTTTATATTATTTTTATTTATTTATCCGTTTTTGTACTTAACTATTACATTATACTGCGTATTTGTTGTCATAGCTTCAAGTCTTAACTTATCTTCTGTATGGTATTAAATGTGGCTGGAAATTCTTCGCCTTAAGTGGGGATTCATTTTTTGTTTTCAGCTTAGGTATAAAACAATAAAAAATAAAGTGCTGAAAAGCAATAAAATGTCTGGCAACATTGTGTGTGGGCAATAAAAACATCCGATGAATTTTCTAGTTAAATTTAAAAATGCAAAATCCGAAATTCCTAAGTCATACTGATGTTAAATGTTCGATTTCGATGTTTTGCATGTTACGAGTGAATGGGTGAATGAATGAATGAATGAATGAATGAATGCACAAATGATTACAAACACTTGAAGTGTCCGAATGTGCACAATGGGGCCACTTTCACCGCTGGAACAGCGGTGGTCAAACAATGGTGGGTCAAAGGTCGGCTACGCTTAAGTCAATTCATGCTGAGCCAGCAGTGGCAAAGCACATAAAGAAGTATCTGGCCAGATTATGATTGCTCTTGGTGCGTCTTTGACTACGTCAATTACAGGTACAAGCCAAAGAATATGCCGGCGGGGGAGCCTGGAAAACATGAGCACAATGAAGATAAACTCACTTTTGAGTTGAGATTGAGAGCATTGCTGGTGCAATGCTTAAGACTCAGTCAAATCTTATTCTCCATGTAAAAATGTGTATTATTGCTTTTTGCTGATGGCTTAAAAAATGATGCATGACTCTCTGAGTGTGCAATTAAAATGGACAACAGCAGAGCAATCGCTGATAACAACGGCCATAACGATTCCGACGCGTTGACAGCACATTGATATGGGTCCTCCTACTCCCCATACTCCTACTCCTACTCCTACTCCTACTGGTACTGATACCTACTTGTCCTAGTCGTCACTGTTGTTGCCATTTGAACTGTCAATTTCTCTGAATGCCGGCAGCAGCTGACAGCCTGCTTCCTTGCCCACTTTGAGGCAGCAATTAAAAAGACAAAGAAAAAAAAAAAAAATAGACAAAAAAAACTAAAAAGAACTTTTATTGAAAGGCACACCGAAGCTGACATACTCTTGTAATCCGCAGACATTTCAATTTATTTCGGAGCTTGAAATATTCTTTTGGTTATATACATTTTTTTAAATTTCACGACTGGCTAGGCACTGACTATTCCATACTTGTATAACTCTGTGATATATGATAAATTGCACCGATTATGATTATGTTGGGCGACTTAATAACATACATATCTTCCTAGCTTGATTGGGATATTTTGGTAAGAAATAATGAAAACAAATATTTCAGCAGATTGTTATGTGGAAGTTATATCTGGAGTATATATCAGTATATATATACTCTCTGGTTTCAGAGACGTTTCTTTCAATGCGTTACAAACTGCATGACAAGATTATAATACCCTCTACTTAAAAAAAAAAATACAAATGATTCCAAATACAAGTTGTGGAATGTAAAATGTCAGTCAGCTTTGATGCCCAAAATGCCAAAAATGTACACTTCAAAAAGTTTTTGTCTTAAAGGTATACTTAAATACTTAAACTAATTTGCAAAGTGACGCTTCCGTTGAAGGTTGACAATCTGGTTTGTTGGTAAATAAATAATATATAAATAAACAAAATGAGTTTTCATCTATTCATCAGGTCCTACCGGAAGCCTATTTGTATATGATAAATAAAATATACTCGTTCAGCATTATCTATATTTGTGTTAACAAATTGGTTTTATTATGACTCAATTTTAGCGACAAATTGTCAAATTTAACGCAAATTGGCAGTTAAATGAAATTTGGGTCAATAACGACAGTTTAAATTGGGTTGAAAGTACACTTGCTTCGATGTACATGTTAACTGACGTTCGCAAATTGCATGCAGCCAGCATAATTATCGTTATCCTAGTGCCTATCGGGGCATAGGCCAGTGGACATTGGGCAGGGAGGGAGGCGAGGCGAGGAGTGGAGTGCTTCACAAAGGACCATCACGAACAAAACAATTTGATAATTAATCGTTTTGAACTCTCTGTGGCTTCCAGCCAGTAGATATGTATGTGCAAAATAATCACATCATATCATTTAAATCGGATGTCTCTGCCCGTGCATGTGGGTGTGTGCAACCGGAAACGGAAACGGCAAAAACGTTCGCTCTAAATGTCATTGCTGTTTGTTGTTGTTGTTGTTGTTGTCCGGTCAAAACCTTTTGCGGCTAAAATGCGCCCGGCAGCTGTGATGCAATACATCCTTCAGCTGGCTTCATTCATAGCTACACACATATACACCATATATCTATCTATATATGTTTCTTTATATGTATCTATCTAAATATACATATATACATACATGTGCACATATGGCTGTGCACATGCATTCCGTAAGCCTTTCTCAATAATTCTCCACATTGTCTAATTAGTTATGTGGCTCGGCCACAAATGCTGAAATGCTTCATTTGTGCCATTAAATATGTTAATTTGCTTCAATTTGGCAAATTTCGATTTTGATGGATTTCGATTATATCGAAGGGGTTGGAGTATGTTGGAGTATATTCTTATGGCTGGCACAGGGAATGCAGAGTAAAATAAAACTAGGCCAGCGGATATTCTCATTCACAACCCAGATCAGATCCGAACTGACGTGCATACACATACATACATATATACACACATACGTACACGCAATCGTAGTTAACGGGTTTCTGCAGAATACCCACAGCTCGGCTGTTGACCCTGATCAAGAATATATGTATATACTTTATGCCTGTTACATACTTTAGTACAAAACCATTATAAATTTACATTTAGTAAAAAAATCGCCTAAAATTTTTGGAAATCACCCTAAAATGGCAATTGCACATATTTCTTGCCAAGTTTTAGAAGTTCCATCCAGAAATTTAGAAATTTACTATAACACACTCAGATACACATAAGGGGAGAATTGTGCTTAGCCCCAGTTGGAAGCCATGTCAACTAATTGTGTTACACTTGAATATTCACACTAATTATGACAACTTGTGGCATTGTTATGGGTTGCAGTTGTTGCTTGTTGGTGTTCGGGCTGTTGGCTGGAACGTGTCAGAGCACGTCTGACTGGACACTGGTCATGTTGACCATTTGCACAGACTGATGATTCCAGTCCAGCAACAATGTCAAACAATTACATGACTCCACAATTAATTTGCACTTGCAAATATGATAACAGTTGAGAGCTGACAATCAACTGTGGCAGCAACACAGAATAACAGCTACATCTGTCCGAGACAGGAGAGACAGGAGACAGCCAGGGACAGGAGACTGAGATCAAGAGCGACACCAAATATCCGGAACTGTGAGGCTACAAGCCACACATGCTGCATTAAATGTAAATGCGAATGAATGAATGTAAATTTGAAGAGCAGTTCGTCTCTGGGCTGGTCGTTAGATATGTTTGCGTGACATGATGGAATTTGCTGGAGACAAGCAGGACATTGGCTCCCTGACGCTAACTTAGTGGTGGCAAATGGCGTTGCCAGAGTTTCCTCTTTGCTGTCAATGCCTGTGCAAGTCAGCAAGACACCAAGTCACCGAGTCACACAGAGTCCATGGATATCAACGGGACTGGCACTCGAAAGGCGCTTGTCCTTGTTGTGTTAGATAAACAGCTAACACACACACACATACACACACAAGCGCACACAGACAAATGCACATTGTAATCTAATCAAATGACAATGTATATGTAGAGAACGCCCCTTGTTGACCCTGCTATCGTTGTGCCGCTGATATGGCTCACAGAATTTTGTGTTTCATCTCTGTTTATTGTTGATGGCTGCTGTGTCTGCTGTGTCTGCTGTGTCTAAGCTCCAATTTAAATGTCATTTATTTTAAATGTAATAACTATTTCAGCATGCACTCAGTCAGTCGCCTGGTTTGCCTGATTGCAAAAATGATTGCATGTAATCACTCATACGACACATTGGTCCGCACAATGCAGCACGCTTAGTGCTTCGTGTTTGTATTACTGATTTGTTGCGCCTGCTGTTCTCCTGCCTCTCCTCTCTCCTCTTCGTCTCTCCTCTCTCTTCTCTCTCTCTCTCTCTCTCTCTCTCTCTCTCTCTCTCTCTCTCTGTTATGGATAATAGAATCAATCACTGTTCAGAGCCACGTCTGCCATTTAGCTGGGCATCTTCTATTCTCTGCTCGCTCTTGGCCAGGCGCAACATAGTCCTCCATATATTTCATTATCCCAAATTAATCTATTCATTTTGTTGGTTTGTTGGGTTTTTTTTGAATCGTGCTTGTTTTGTTTGATTGCAATTCACAGTTGAATAATTTCAATTCAATTTCGAGTTATTGCAATCATAGAATAAGTGCATATTCAACAATTGTCTACAAACATTTCAACTAATTAATTTAAAAGCTTAGCTTCGATAAGATATTGAAATTTATATTTATTAATTAAATCCAACTAAACTTTCAAATATTTAATTTTGAACAGTAGATTTAATCAAATTTAAAAGTAAAAGTAGTTGCAAATTTAAAATGCAATTAATAAAATAAAGTGTAAGACATAAAATATATATATAAAAAATAGAATGCTTCAACAACAAATAAGTAATATGCTGAAAATATAATGCTAACAGTAAAAGCAGAGAGAAGGGGATAATTCAACCGATTGTTTTTAGACAAACTTGCTGATCGAGAATGTATATATCGTACGTTACAAACTGCACGACTAAGCAAATATGCTCTCAAAGATGCCAACTACTTTGAAGTGCCTATACTTACATCTTGATTAAATGTGCAAAAGCACAAACACTCATTTGCCCAAATATGGATGCAAAATTCAAATCTGCAAATTAGTTATTACATTCAATTTGAAAATTGGTATTTGTCAATATTCTCATTTCGCATCCCAAGACCACTGCCAGAACCCAAATTTGCGTAAAGTAATCGATTCGATAGACATTTCTGTCTAAGCAAGTATATGTTTACGTAGAAATGCTAATTCCATGCTCATGTATATATATATATATATATATATATATATGTATATGTATGTATAAATATATAGTTGCTGTGTGAATCAAGTTGTTTTCACTTTTCTTTCTCATTATATTTCAACTTAATTTGCAATTTGTTATATAAATATATAGAAATATCATCGTACATTTGCCTATGCTGTGCAATTGCTGATTATCCAACGGATCTGGCCAAAGGTTATTAGAACCAGGCCCAGTGTAAATGAGGATTGACATTGCTGGCGCTATTTAATGCAGTTGCAATCGGAATTGGGGCATGCCTGCGACAGTGCACCACCATCTGCCGGACGACCTGCTGATAAAGAGATAATATTCGAACATTGCATTTGCCAGCGCATAGATAAGGTTTGATGCTTTAGGTGCATGTTGCACTTCATGTTGCATTCCATGAATTATGGTAATTTTGTTTATTTTGCGTATATTGGCCGTGTAGCTGGCAATGTTTTAGCCCGATTTCACAATTAACATTTCATACATTCTCGCAGGTCAAGTATATGCATATATCGCAGTAGGGAATCACTCGACATTCATATAGTATTTCCATGTCAATGTCTCGAGCAGCTAAGGCTCAAAGAAATGGCAATTATTATTTTATTTTCTTTTTGGAATTTATTATAATTTAATGCTGAGAGCAGAAAAGTGGTTATAGCCCGTTGCATATTTGAATTAATTGTTTTGATTGTGCAAAATGCACTCACTTATGCAGCTTAATTGGGGGGCATTTCAAGTTTGCCAATTATACACGAAATTAATTGCTCAACTGAGAAATGTTATAGTGACTGTTACACGAATTTATAATCGGTTGTTGGCAATAGCAGTTGCGAAAATGCATTGCTCTAGCTCACCAATAAGTTAATGAGTTTTTGCATTTTAAAAGAGTTGCATAAATAAAATCGATAACTGTTCAAAATCTTTAATATTAAGAAAAATGCATCATATTTCATTTTGGAGGAAGCTGAGAAAACTTTTCTATTATTGTATATAAATAGTAATTAAATAAAAATAAATCTAATTTATAATAATTATCTTTAACGATCCTTTTTTGCTAATAAATTTTTCAGTTTTAATGTTTACTTATCTACAGAATTGATTGCTTGTGTTTAAATTAAATTTGTATATATATATATATTTTTTTTAGCTATATCTTAAGTAATTTGTATAACATTTTCCAAAACAGATGTGTGTTCTACTATTATTTAGATCAAGCATCAGGTGTGTGTGTGTGTATTAAATCACTCACCTATGAGCAGGTCATCTTCCTGGCGAACAACGGACTACGACATTGGCTATCAGAGCTGGAGAAGGAGGAGGAGGAGCAAGTGGAGCTGGAGCAGGCAAGTAGCCGGAAAGCATCTCGTTCGTTTCTAGCCTGTCCTGTGATTAAAATGATATTTTCAGACAATGTCAAACAGTGTGTGACTAATGGGTCTATGGGTTGTCCGAAATGTCTGTTATTACTTGATAAATCTTGTCGGTCACACATTTAGCAGACCAACAAACAAACACACACACACATGCACACGTGGGTGAGTGTGTGTGTGTTGAAGGCAATCGTGTGTTTGTTTTATGCAAATCCCCCGCATTCGAGCCTAATGACAAATGGGTCAAAAATTTGCGGCTAATGACACAAATATGCTTGTGTTGTATGCTATAAATTTTATGCATAAATAACCCCGTAGAAGGCTAGAAATAAACATAAAAACTGAGAGCATTCGGCACAAGAGAAATGCACACAAAGAGACACAGAGTGAGAGGGTGAGAGAGGGGGAGCGAGAGCGAGAGAGAAAGCAGAGCGGAGCAGAGCAAACAAGTAAACTATGATTGAAGACTTTCTGGCAACGACCTTTGCGGGTTTTTGGCATCGCACATTAATCAATGGCCAAATAAACATAAGATTAACTTAAATGGCCATAAGGGCGGTCCAGCATTATAATGCATCTGACTGAAAGCCGACCGCAAGCGACCAAATGTGACACTATTCCAATTCCAAGTGCTATTAGCTGCTATTATACATATATATCCCTCGAATCGAATTTTCTTTTCTAAAGTTATTCTCGGCATTTGACTTATCTTGCAGCAGATTGAAACATCAAGCCACATTTAATGATATTTAAAACATAACATAGGCACGTAGAAATATATAGATTAGATTAGTAGATTCTTGGAGATACCCTTCAAAGATCGCCATTGACCAAGCCACTTGAAAGGATATCGCCAAAAATCTACTTATCTAATCTGTGTTTCCTTGCCGACTTCCGATTATCGATGTTTATAGATAATTAGCTCCTTAGTACATGTATCGCCTCAATACTATTTCCAACATGTATCTTGGTTATCAGAATATTAAAAATTAGATTCGTCTGTGAGATCCACTTATTTAATTCTTTTAGTGCTCTTAATTTTCCATAAGTTGCTCGCAAAGTAAAAACTTTAAAAGCAGCTTAGTTCATAGAAATGATTAAGTTTCTTAATGAAGAAATCTTAAACTTTTTACTATGGATTATTATTAGATTAAAGCATAGATATATCTCTATATATATGTATATATATATATATGTATATAGATGATAGGCATTTATTGTGCAATTTGTGTAGTTTTACTTAGTTGATGAACATATGGAATATGGAATTATTGTTTGACACTAAAGTAAAATCAAACAATAATAAAGCTGTGGCTAAAAGTTGTCAGCTAACAGGTATCAGTTAGCAGTTAGCAGTTAGCAGCTTCTGTTTGAGCCAATAATGCGAAATCTGCTTAACTGAAACTTGAATATAATCTTGTGGCACGTACAGCATGGTACAATGATGGGGATATGTGTATACATTATTTGCATTAGCTTTCCAATTCAAATACAATAACTGCAATATAATAAAGAAGAAGCTGGTTAGCTGGTGTTTGGACATGTACATGTATGTGTGTACATAAATAGCTATTTGTATATGTATTTGGTATTTGGTGTATGGTATATTGTGTATTTATTTGCTGTTTGGATTTGTGTTTGTGTTTGTGTTTGTATATTGTATTTTTGTCGGTGGGCGGACACTAGGACAATGCCCAAAGTTGACATGTGTGTGTGTGAGTGTGGCCCACAAGAATAGCATTGCTGGTGATAGTAAAAAACATACGCACTCATGAATGGAGATAAACTAAAGCAAACACAGCAAGGCACAAGCCAAATACGTGTAACTTAGGCAGCTGAAGATAGATAGAGAAAGACAGGCAGAGAGAGAGAGAGAGAGAGAGAGAGAAAGATAGAGGGAAAGATTTACTCCGGAACCTAAACAAATATGCAGCACGCCTGTCAGCACGCTGGATGCGAAGCTAAGGTCCTTGTTGGATCTGTAGCAACAGGAATTGGCTCTATTTGTCTTCATTATGTTTATTTTTTATTTTTACCCTTGTGAAGGGTATTATAATTTTGTCGTGAAGTGTGTAACGCACTAAAGTTGATGTATTTAAACTCCAGCAAGCATTTAAATTCATACTCAGCATCAGTAATTGAGTCAATGTAGCCAAAATTTGCTTTCTTCTCAAAATATATTTTGTTTACCAAGCTAAACAAAACCAAACAAATATTCCCTTTAATTTAAAAAAATAATCATCGGACCTTTGTATAATATAGTATATAGTATTTATATATAATATATATCTATACAATTGTGATATAATCAGTTCAAAGACAGTCGACTCAAAATATGTTTTTTTAAATATAAAAATCATAATAATATTTCGAGCGCCGGTCTAAAATTCAGATGTCAGCATAATAAGTCCGGTCTGTAAGGGTATACAATCTTTGGTGTTCTTAAAAAATCCGTTATTTTTTTCTTGAATTTTTTATTTCTATTTTTTTTTTGCTTTACTCTAGACGAACAGATTGATTCTCATCATCGAGCTTGGAGTGCGTTTCGCATAACGTTTGACTTACTTTGAAAACATTTGTAAACTAGATATTATTGACTTATTTATATAAGTAAATCGATAAGTTGATATCCGATGAAAAGAAAGTAACAACTTAGCTTAACTTAACTTAAATATGATTTAAATCAAAATAAACTATTAATCAAGTTTGTAAAATCTGGTTGTTTTGTTTTTGTATTACAAATTTATTAAGCATATGCAAATTTGCCCAAATTTTGTTTGACTTTCAATAATTTATTATTACAAATAAGCTTAATAATAATAAGTTTATAAGTGATAAGCAGATTTAAGCCATTTTATGTGTGACTTTAAATGTTGAACGGAAAATGCAAATAGCCTTAACAACTTTCGCTGCAAACACGAACAGGGTGAGTGTTAGTCGAGTACCCTTGACCAGTTGCTTATAATTAAATATTGACAACTGCTTTGCATTTGTATTTAGCTAAGCGCTTCTGCTAACGCAGCTCTTTTTTTGGCTAGACATGAAATCGCCAAATATTGTCCAACAGTTTTAAGGCTGTGTCGTAAAAGGAGAAGCCTCTTCAGATTTACTAGTGCTCGATTGCTGAGCTGGCAAAAGTTACGGCAGCTTAAGTTGTTGGCATTATGAAAAACACTTGACAGCCAGCCCCCCGCCCCCTTCTCGGCACATTAAACTCGTTCTGGCCAGTCCTAAGTCAACACTCTGGGACATCCTTCAACACTTTCAGGACAGACAAAGAGAGAGAGAGAGAGAGAGAGAGAGAGAGAGAAAGAGAGAAACAGACAGACGGACTGAAAATGTGGGCCTACCTTTTGCGGTAATAAGCTGCAATTTGGTTATAACACTTTTAACTGGTTAAATTTGGCAGTTGGTTTTGTCGTCTGTGCGCGTTAATTTTTAGAAAATTAAATGAAAATGCAAATGCAAATGCAAATGTAACTGTAAATGTAAATATAAATGTAAATATAAATGTATATGCATAAACAAAGAGCTCATTAAATTCTGTCGCATTGCATTTGCAATCCGAGTGGGGCCCATTTTAGAGTATCACAAAAAAAAACAGCTGGAATCGAGCAATTTGCTGGTTTTATTGTGGCATTGGGAAAAGTGACTGAGAAATGCTTGCAAACACACAAAATGCCTTGTTCTATCTCAATTTCAATATTAATTTCCTGTCGACTGGCTTTGTGCGCTGTCCATTCACTTCTGTTGTTGACTGTGTGCTTTCCATTTTAAGTTCTCGTCTCTGCTGGCTCTGCCTGTCCATATCTGCAGTTTTTTTTTTACTTATATAATAAAAATGGTTTACTGCTATTAGATAGTTTAAAGCTAACAAATATGGAATAATTGCTTATCACATATTTTACGTTGGACCGTATCTTTAATGTGTTAATGACTTGTTAAGCTTTTAATTATTGCTACCAATAAGCAACAATCTCGCCGCAATTATTTTATGTGTTTTTTGTTTTACACGGAAAATAACTAAGTAAAATAAGCAAGTATCGACTACGGTGTACCTTAAACCCAGTTGGTTAATTTTTCAAATTCTCCATTTGAAGCTTTGCGTGGAATTGATCTCATTTCTTAAGCAATACCTTCAGTGTGTCTAATCCGATGTTAAAGGTTTTCGGGCAGTTGGTCAATTATAAGTAAATTATTGAATAGAAGCCTTTGGACTTCAACATTTTCTATTGACAATTGAAATGTATCGGTAGTAAAATTTGATCAAGAATATATGCACTTTATGGGGTCGGAGATGCATCCTTCTGCTTGTTACATCCATTTGCACAAAACCATTATACCCTTTGTAAACATTTTCAATGAGTGTGAATGTTGGCAATGAGTTAAAGCAGTTGAAATGAGATTTGTGAACTGTAGCACTAGCGACACATTACACAGTACACATTACACAGTATACAGTACACAGTACACAGTACACAGTACACAGTACGCCGTACGCCGTACGCAGTAGGAATTTAAACGCAAATGAAAGCCACAGCTGCAGCCAAAACCAAATCCACATTGCTATTGATGAAAGGGAGTTTTGTGTGTTTGTGTGTTTTTGTGTGGTCAACTTTAGGATGTCTACTGCACTTTACACTTCATTATTGTCATTGTCAACTGTGAACTGTCGACTGTCAACTGTCAACTGCCAAAGGGAGGAAGGAGCTGTGGGGGGCTTGTGTAGCACACATTACTCATACGCCGAATGTGCGCAAATATTTGCTTAGATATCGCTAATGCGCAGCCGTACGTTGTTGGTTTGTTAGTGACCGCAAAACAGGCAGTGTATCCGAGAGATACTTCGCAGCACATCAAATTAGGCCCGAATATTTGCCCAACACTTTTGGGACACCACGTTCGCACACATACACACTGCGGCAGGTGTGTTTTGGTTGCAATGGCCTCGAAGTTGGCAGTGTAAACGCATCTCAGCCAAAAGGCAAACAAATACAAATTCTATTTGAATTGTAAGCATTTGGCCTGAAGTGGGCTAAGCATGATACAAGCTCAAGATTGGGTTGGGTGGAATGTGACTGTATTTTTTCAAGTCTGTCTCTCTCTCTCTCTCTCACACATTTTGATCAGCTAACTGCGTGGCTCAATACGCTGCATTGGCATTGAGTAAATATTAATCTGCAAACGACGATGACGATGACGATGACTATGACTATGACTATGATGATGACGATGACGATGACAACGACAACGACAGCGATTATTGCCCCACTTGCCAGGCAACAAATCAATGGAGTCTTCAGAGTTGCCGCTGCTGCTGCTGCTGCTGCTGCTGGCAAGTCAATTGCACTTACAGCATACCTTCACACAGCTCATAGGCAAATGGGAATCAATTTGAAATGTGTATCACGTGCCGCTCCATGCTGTGAGCAGTAACCAGCAACCAACAACCAGCAACCCCTTGCAATCGCTCTAATTTTCAGTGACAGCAGCAGCAGCAGCAGCAGCAGAAGCAGCAGTAGCAGCAGCAGCAGCAGCAGCAGCAGTAGCAGCAGCAGCTTCTTGTTTGCATTCGATTGCCTTGCTAAACATGTGCATCATGATTTCGTGCATAAAATTCATGACTCAATGCGGATGTGACTTATTTACCTATCTGCTTACACATATCCTTAAAATGCGTATACATTTCCATTTGGGGCACGACATCGAAACTACCCATTTAATATCAACTATTAATTCGAAAGATTAGCTATATTCAATCTCAAATCAACTTCTCTCCTTATGCACTGGAATCATTGAATATACTAAAGATAATTTGTGTGTACATTGCTAAAGAATGTCATTCTAATTGAGAATTTAGGGGAAGGGAGGGAATTATAATTTACTTTACTTTACTTGATTATCTTGAAAAATGTCATTAAGTTCTGCAGTAGCTTATTTTTGTTATGGTTATTAAATGAATTGGGTTGGGCGTGTCTCCTAGTCGAACTCGCCTTGCAGAGCATTTTAACTTGTTAAATTATTAATAAGGAAGTAGTTGAACTTAAAGGTAAATGAACACTCTTTTATTTATGAAGGATTAGCTGCAACAACATCCACTTAATAGTAACAGCGTTATGCATAAATATTAATTAACACTTGAAGCGATGGCAGCCAGAGAAGCAGTCCTTAGGCAAATGTAAGCGAAAGGACAAAATTATAATATCACCTTTTCGTGAAATATGTATCATCGTTATGTCCATGCCAAAAAAAAAGGAACAGGAAAAAAAGTCGAAAAGAAACCCAACATAAGATATAATAATAAAAAAAATAAAAGTGACAGCAAAAACAGAGAAAACAACAGAGACAAATGACAATCGATAAATTCTCGCGTTGCACGGTGGAGTAATTTAGTAAAAAAAAGATCTTATATATCTTATAATATAAGTAAATTATCTTATAACTGACTGAGTTGTTGCTGATTATCTGGTTTTAAATTAATATATTTTTTTGACAACATTTTGTTTGTTTAAATTTTGGGTGTATGAACTCCATAGTGCGTAGCCGAGGGAAAGATGTAAAAGGTTTCTGTTGCCATGGCAAACTCAAATAAAGACAACAACAACAACAACAATAGTAAAAGAAAGGTCCCTACCAAGAATCAAACAATGCATATTATTGAGAGGACAAGCCTCAACCTCATTAAATCACAATTATAGATCTATCAATGCGCCAACTCATTAGCATAGGAGCAAAGTAATCTAAGCCCATTGTCGTTGGCAAAAGCATCGCAAATTGTTTACCCACAAAAAAAAAAAACAACAATATTAGTATGTCAAATGATAATGAAGTCCTTGGGATTTAAAAACATTGCCTAACGATCCATATAGTCTAAGATTACATGCATCTTTTTAAATGGTTCGTCATGGCAAGCACATAGATGATAATCAGCGTTTTTCAGCGAGGTCAAAAACAGTTTAGTTATAGATTTATGATAATCAGACAATCACTTCTATTATTATTATATGCAAACACCACAAGGCCTGAACAAATATGCAGCCAGCCTGAGATAAGCGAAAGTTGGCGTTGGACCGGTACCAACAGGAACTGCCTCTATTTATCTGGCAGTACACATGTTAATCATCTTCGGGCCTTAAGTGTGTTTCGCAAAACTCTTGACTCGTTTTCAAAAATAATAACCAATGTTGAACAAAAATTAAATATCTGTTTTAGGACAATCACAGTTGCGGATGACATGTATGTCTACGCCTATCTCGATCCAACAGCTTAGAACTTATTTCTCAGCTATTTGTTCCTATAACAGCTACCTTATAAACTGCTCCGATCTGGTAGCCTTCAACATCATTTGTGATCAAAGCAATCGTACGTGTATATACCAAGTTTCATAAGTATAGCTTCAAAACTAAGGGAGGGGCTTGACACATGTGTTTTATTGCGTTACACATTCATGAAATGGGGAACCGAAATCTGTTTTTCCATATTTTCCAGTACCAAAAATTTGTTAAAGCACGCATTACAGTTTTCGAAAGTTAAAGCTCCACACACATACAGATTGTGATGCTGTCATTGTGATAGCGACATGAATGTTACGTTTCCTGAAATCGTTTATCTACCTGTTTAGGTGAGAAGATTTATGAAGCACTTTTAAATTACATGGTTGGTGGATTTTTCGATTTTTCGTGTAGCAATGTAACAATGTGGGTATGAGTATGAATGAAAGTATTTAAAGAAGACAGAGTTAAGAGGCAGATGGAGTTGTTTCCCCTTTCCAGTTGGCCAAGTCACCAAATGGTTATTTAATTTGTTGAGAACTTTGCTTAACTTGTAAGTCTATCCGTTCGCCTGTCTTTCTGTCTATCTGTCCCTGTCTTATGTTCGTGTTGTAGGTGCATGTGGCATATTTTGGGGAGCCAAACGGTTGACTGCTTGCCAAATGTGTGGTTTTCAAGCATGTGTGTGTGTGTGCAACTACACACATGTGTGTAGATGCTTGCAGTGCTTGTTGCGGTCGCTTAAAACAAATGAATTTCGATTTAATATTTAACGAAAAACCACAAAAGCTACCACCAAAAGTGGCAAACTAATTAAAATTTAGATTTTCATGCAAAAAGTCGAGCTAGAAAAGAAGACTCTTTGCCCCATAACTCAACTTATGCCAAATACCAGCTAAAAGCTAAGATATTAAGTGTAATTACAGATAAACAAGAAACCAATTAAACATTTTATGTAAATTCGATTACGGCACTTATTTCGTATCTTTTATAGCTAAAACTTCTGGTAAACTAATTAAAAGTTTAATATGAATTATTTTTTGCATAAGCAAAATACTATTCAAGCCGAACGAATATATATATATATAGATAATAAAAGTAGCAGATAAGCAACAAGCTCTCTCGACTTCAGTCTGATTTCCTATATTCTCATTGGCCAAATCAAATTATCAAATGTTTGCCATGAAATAGCCAAGTACTTACGAGTTAACAAAGGGGTAGATTGATATCTTAAGCACAAATTGGTAAGTAGGTTTTACTGAGACTGCATTGCCAGTATTCCCAAGCAAATGTTAATGTGCCACAAATAGTTTATACAGGCAACTATAAACCTTAGAACATGGGGCAAATGCCATTAGTATCATATTCTCTAAATTAATTTGAGTCAATCCGTTTGCATACTAACTTTATTTCCTGACCAAGAACGTGTCAAATTCTGCATTTCGGCATTTGAGCAAGGCAACAGCAAAAGCATTGTGGCACACACAGCGCTAAGTGAGGCATTTGATGTCTTTGAGCGCAACTCACCTCACAAAGTTGAATTCACATTTTGCTGTGGCATCTGCCGCTTCTGTTCGCCTGCTACGCCGAGTTGAAATATAGCCAACATTTCACATTTGGCTGTGCAACTCAAACTCGGCTCACGTCCTTCAGTCATAAATATTGCATTGCTCGATTTCGACCTGTTGTCTGTTGCAGCTTGGGTAACAAATATATCAATCAATATAGAAAGTGGCTCATGCAATATGCAATACTGTTGAAAAGATATAGTAATAGACATATTTAAGTAAGATCTCATTTTTCATGTGCAGACAGTAAAATACATTTGCAATTAAGTGCGGGCATTCATAATTTGGAAACCTGTATTAAAATGAAGCTTATCGATTTCAGATATTTAATATCTGCTCATTAATTAGGTTTGCTGCATGCCATGTCTGACATTCAAATGGTGCAGAAACATTAAATTAGATGCCACGTCACGAGGCTTGAATAAGCTTGAATACTAGGTGGAGACAGACAAAGATATGATTTAGATTGCTTAATGTACTCGGACACAGACTGGCCAAAGCTGCTCGCTGCTAATCCCAAAGGGCGTCATAATTTTTAATGCTGGCTGACAATTGAGAGCTGCTGCTGCTGCTGCTGCTGCTGCAGTTGCATCATGTGGCAATGCCAACGGGAAGCGTTTGGAAGTCAACAGCAAAAGCAACTCACATACAAAGTACTGTTGAGAGGTTGAGAAATAGATTTTGCGTCTACTGTAATTGACATAATTATGTTGTAAAATATCGTTGCACATTACTACTTTCTCTCAGACCCACACACCCTCTCTGGATGATATACGATTTTATTTGTACCAGGTACATTG